>CM035425.1:93189216-93711716 GCA_020310875.1 Ceratopteris richardii | reverse complement strand
ATCGAACCCATGATCTGTCATACTCGCACTTAGACTCCCATATATACTTGGCCTCTCCTAATGGACCTCGCATGCCATTGAACCAATGAGAATTGGCATGGACTCTTTCTGTGATCTCTGTGGGTGGATCCGGTACCAGAATCTGCTGAAGGTGTTGCAGCTCCACAGGTCGTTCAGTTGGTGGCACATCCACAGGTAGACTATCCACATCAATTCCTGCAGTAAGTATTCCTACTTGTGAACTCGGACCTGTCGCTTCTGCCATGTTACTTCTTCCCTCCTGATTCTGTGAGAATATAGAAGCATGTGTTAACATTGTAAAGGACAAGATAGAACCGTTTTTGTCCCCATTACAACATTAACATGAGGTTTAGGAGAGATTAGTAGGTTAAGAAGTGCTCGGTGCTTGTGTGTGTAGTTAGGCATTGGGTAGACCTAAGAGCTGAGTAGGATGATGTAGTGTGAGAGTGACGTAGTTAGTGTATGGACATGGATTTACAACTGGGGTCAGGGGGTTTATTACAAGTTTGAGGTTGCCAAATGTAGTGGATGGGCTTTGATCTTGATTTTGTGGAAGCTCTGAAGAGTTGGATAGGGGTATCTGCTTGAGAATGAGGCTTTTTAGGGACCCATTTAAGAGTGATTCTACTTTTGCGCATGGAAGAATATGTGTCCGTGCGTGATGTGTAAGACTGTGCCTCAGATGTTCGAGTGAGTGAAACATGTTGTACCGGTTGTGGCCTTGGTGTAGCTATTTGAGTCCGCAAGCAAGCCTTAGGCACCTAGATTTGTCGTGATTGTGGGCTGGCCTTCATTGAATTCTTGGGTACCCAAATAGACTTCAATTTTGCAGAAGGATTAATGAAGGACTTCTTATTAGTGTTGTGTTGTTGACTACTAATAAGAGGTTTTGGCCGTGGGGTCGGCCTAGTCTGAACAGGGTATTCGCCTTTTCGCCTCCATACTTGTTTCCATGGCTGAAACAATCTACTTTGCTCCTTTTTTTGGCATCCAGTATCGGTGGTGTTCTGCTTCTTCTGTATTTGATCTGTGGTTGGTTGTTGCAACCTTCTGGTCTTTGGAAAAGAAGGGAGTTCCGTCCTCTCCCTGGCTCCGTTGTTGAGACAAGCCTCTTTCTGCATCATACAATTTTGGACAAAAATAGCATTGTCAACTTCATGTGCACCCCTGGAAGGACCAGGAGTTTGTGCCTTGCCTAGTTCCTTGAGTGGCTCATTTTCCAATTCAACTGTAATTCGGCTATGATCTACCCATACCTGAAGAAGTCCACTTCTTAGGTTGAGGTTGACTGCATGATCATAGATCCAGTCCTGACCCAAGACAAGAGGCTATGTGAGGTCCTCATCTTGACACACTAGTACTTTGACTGTCATCACTTCGTCTTGAATGGAGATGGGAAGATCCACCTCGCCCATGCAAGGGGTTTCCACACCTCCCAATCCTATGAGATATGCTTCTATAGGATTGACAGTTAAATTCAATTCTTGGCAGTAAGACAATTTGACAGCACTAGTGGATGCACCTGAGTCAATCAAAGCTCTTACAGTCTTTGCACCCTTTCCTTGTCCTACTTCTAGGGTTACAAAAGGTCGTCGATCGATTATTCTATGGGAACGTCCACCTGAAGCCTCGCACATGGCCATACGATAGCCTACAGATTCTTCAGTGTCAGGCATAGGCGGGTCTCTGCCTTGTCTCCTCAATTTCATTCGTCGGATGCGTTCTAAAGCTTCTGCCTGTGCTTCTTCTCTAATTCGTTTCTCTTCTTCTTTACGTTTCTTGGCAGTGTTGAGTCGATTTAGCATCTCTTCAGTGAGGGGTTCTTGATATAACTTGACTCTGCATCCACTGATGTAACTTGGTAGAATATCACCCTCTAGAGTGGCTAGTTGAACTGCGCCGCTTGTGAAGATTCTATTGATAATCATTGGCCCGTAACCTCTCTTCTCTAACTTCTGTGCATGTTGCTTCAAGGTGTAGACTAGGACTAGGTCTCCTGCTTTCAAGCCCTTATCCTTGACGTGTGCATCGAAATATGCCTTTTGCCTTTTCTTGGCTGCATAAATTCCTGCTGCAACCCTCAATCGTGTTTCACCTAATCGTTCAAGATCGAAGACTCTAGAGGACAACTCGTGGCCTATCCAGTCATGCTCTTGTGCTACTTTCAACGTAGGTATCAAAAAGTCTAGTGGTAGCACTGCATTTTGGCCGAACACCATCTGAAAGGGCGTGGCTTGGAGTACCGTTTTATAGGCTACTCGGTATGCCCAAACAGCATGGTGTAGCTGTTTGTCCCAATCAGAGCGTTTATTGTCCACTAGTTTAGTCAGCACATTGCATAAGATCTTATTAGTGCTCTCCGCCTGGCCATTAGCTTGTGGATGATAGGGGGCCGATTTCTTATGTATCACCAAGAATTCTTGGAGAAGGTTTTCAATTACTTCATTCAAGAAGTGTGTGCCTCTATCACTCACCAACTCTATTGGCAATCCGTACCTCGTGAATACATTTTCAAATAAGAACTTTGTTGTTGTTTGAGCATCATTTTTTGTAGTAGCTTTCACTTCTACCCACTTGGTTAGATAGTCTATGGCCACGATGATATACTCAGCATGTGAACCCTTAGCTGGGGGATTAATAGGACCAACAAAGTCTATTCCCCATTTAGAGAACGCACGTCTGCCCATCATAGGCTTCAGTGGCATCTCATCTTTGCGTATAGGGTACTGAGTTCTCTGACAAACATTTCACATAGGTATGTGCATCCATGTGAAGGGTTGGCCACCAAAAGCCCGCAAATAGTATTACCTTGATTACCCGATCTGGTCCAAAGTGTCCCCCTGCTACACCTTGGTGAGCAGTATCCAAGATTTTGAGATATTCACTCTCATGGACACATAGTCTCAGGTAACCATCTTTACCACGCTTGTATAGATTATCACCAATGAGTGAATAATCCTAGGCTTCTTGTTCTAAACTCCTTTGCCTAGCCAGAGTCATGTCTGGAGGGAATGTTTTCGTCCTTAAGAAGGATACTAGGGGTTCACTCCAATCTGGCACTATGGACACTTGATAAAGAGTGGCATGTTCCACAGGTGGTTTAGTGCAGCAGATTGGACATTCCTTGCACAACTTTTGGACATCAGCCTCCATAGTCGGCCAATGCACTCCGAGTCTCCTTAGTGTTTGTAAGGTTCATTGCTTTGAGTAGTGTTGCTCTAATGCACCTACATGTGCTAAATGCAACCATTTAGTGTACTCGTCCTCTTCTACACAACAAGCCAAGATCCCTTGATCTGTCTGTTTGTACATGCTTCCTGCCATGATATGGTACTTCTGGGCTTTTACTACCTCTCTACCTTGAGTGTTTATTACTGGGTGGTTAGGCCCGTATGTCAATACTGGCACTAATGGCTTAGCCCACTGAGGTATTACTTCCAAATTAAACAAGTAAGCATCAGGAAGATCATCCAATACTCCTTGTGGGGCTTCTCCGGATGTGAGCCTAGAGAGATGATCTGCTCTCAAATGAGTCTTGCCTTTTCTCACCACTACCTCAAAGTCATATTCCATTAGTAAGAGGAACCATCTCACCAATCTACTTGTGTTGCATGGCTTGTTTACCAAGTATAGTAGAGCTTGATGATCAGTAAAAAATTTAAACTTATTTGCAAGCAAATAATGTCGAAACTTTTTAACCGCATACACCATGCCCAACCCTTCTCGTTCGGTAGTGGAATAGTTTCGCTCAACTGCATTCAACTGTCTACTCGCATAGGCAATGGGAAGATCCATATTACCTTCACCAGTAGGTTGTGCAAGCACACATCCAATGGCATAATTGGATGCATCCACATGCACATGGAAGGGCTTATTCCAATCTGGTGTAGTCAAGATTGGTGCTGAGCATAATCGCCGTTTGAGCTCATTGAAAGAGTTCTCACATTCCTCAGTCCACTCAAAGTTTGTCAGAAGTCCGTACAGAGGCTTTGCAATGATGGCATACATGTGAATGAAACGTCGGTAATAACCACAATGCCCCATGAAAGCTTGCACTTCCTTGACATTCTTTGGCCTAGGTAGTTCTGCAATAGCCCTCACCTTCTCTTTGTCAGTGGAGATGTCGTTCTTTGACACTATGTGTCCTAAAATCTTGCCTTGCCTGACCATGAAAACACACTTTTCTGGGTTCAGGCAGACTTGATACTCTCTACACTTGTCAAAGATTTGCCTGAGTTCAGGTATATGTGTTTGTCTAATGTTGGAATGAGCACGTAGATCATCAACATAGACTTCCAAATTCTTTCTCAGGAACTCTTTAAACACATGGCACATCAATCTTTGGAAGGTTGCGGGAGCATTGGTAAGCCTGAATGGCATTACCCTAAAAGCGAATATGCCCCACTCTGTGGCAAAAGCCGTCTTATGCTGATCTTCTGGTGCAATGGCTACTTGATTGTAGCCAGAGAACCCATCTAGGAAGCTGTACACTTCCTTGCCGGCTACCCTTTCTAATAAATGCTCGGTGATAGGAAGCGGATAACTATCCCTGATAGTGGTTGCGTTAACCTTCTTCAAGTTAATGCATACACGTAATTTACCATTCTTTTTGGGCACCACTACAATGGGGGATACCCATTCAGTGTGCTCAATTTCATAGATAAATCCAGCTTCAACCAAGCGGTCTATCTCTTCTTTGATCTTGGCAGCATAGTTGTCATTGTATGTGTATGGCTTTTGTTTTGAGGGTCTGGCCTCTGTAGTCATGGGAATCTTATGTGAGCATATGTCCGGGTCCACTCCTTTCAAATCCTTGTAACTCCAAGCGAATACATCTTTGTATTCTCTTAGCAAGGCTATTATCTCTTGTTCTTCCTCTTCTATCAGGTCATGGCCTATGTACGTGCATCTCTCTTCCCCTTCTTCTATGGCTACCACTATTTTCTTGGTGGTTTCTTTGTTATCATAGGCCTCCCCCGATTGCGCCTCTCGTTTAGGCATTCTAATCATGACTCTCCTGTCGTCTATCTCATACTTCTTAAAATTTTCTGGGACCTCAAACAAAGATTCTTCCTCTTCTGGTGTGACTTCTTTCTTCTTTCTTTTCTTTCCTTCTTCCTTAGGGGTTACATGTGTGGCTAGCCTTACATCGTTTGTAAGCTCTCCGTGCCTCTGGGGTTGAAATTCCACATCGTAGAAGTATTCTTCATCTGATGCAAAAGGTGGGTCCATAATAATTCACTCTAGATCGGAGTCACTCGCATCCTCAAATGCATTAGGGCTAGGTTTGCACTCTTCTAGAACTGCCTCTCCCATGATGGGCTCTATGGAGAAGACTGAAATGTCATAGCCATCCTCACCACAGTGGGGTGTCCATTGTTCTTCATTGATGGCTACATCCATTGTTGCTAGAATTTCTGCCCAGCCGTGAGGTTCAAATTCTTCGTCTGGAGAAACTACAGGTGCATAGGCTGGGTCTTGAATTGATTTATGGGTTTCTTTTGCACGTACCTCCCTGGCTTTCTCTCTCTTCTCTTCTTCTACTGCTACCTTACACATCCATAAGTGAGTGTCTTCATGCATCCATGAGGATCCTGATCCTAGGGAATGCACTGATTCCGTATCATCTCTGGCTCTATGGATGGGGTTCCATTGGATAGGAGGGACATCTCTATGAGAGTAATCCTTGAGATTGACTTTGGTTGTAACACCTAAGTGTTGCAGATACAAGGAATTGGTTCCCCAATCGTGTACCACTTGCAACTGTCGCATAAATAGTCGTCCCAAAATCATCTCATAGGCTTGATTTTTGCTAAAGTCACTGATAGCAAATGTGTGCTCAAACTCTACACCACAAGTAGTGAGAGTTATCCCCTCTAGTAGTCCTAAGGGTCTTTCTATGTGCCCGTCAGCCATCTGCAATTTCATTCTCGTTGGCCTGAGAGCTCGCTTACCCCATCGTTTCCATAAGGACGTGGTAACAATTGCAACTCCTGCACCTGAGTCCAAAATGGCCTTGGTTGTGTAGCCCTGATGAGTGATGGGGAGATAGGTGTTTCCTTCTTCTCCCTCGCTCATGTCTCCTATCTTGTCCAAGGGTATTTCTGGCACAGTTCTTTGAGATCCTACCTGGGAATGTGGTTTTGCTACTTCAGGCACTTGATTGGCTACATGTTTCCACACTTCTGGTCTAACCTTGAGCAGCTCTTCCAAAGTGAGATTGCACTGCACTTTGGTGTTCTTCACTACCTCCGTGTTCCTAGGTATGACTGAATCTTCGTTTCTTACCATGACTGTAGGTGCTCTCATACAAGTGGACTTTGCTTCCCATGGGCCTGTGAAATGGGGTAGTTCCTGTAAAGAATTAGACTCGAAGTCTAATCTTTCTTGAGATTGGGCACTCTCCTGCTCTCCATAAATGGAAGGAAGGTCTTGTGGGAATTGATCGTGTGTGTCATCCACAAGTTCAATGGGAGGAGGAACTTCACTCTCTTTAGTCCATTTCTCTTCTTGAATCTCTCGCAAGAATTCTGGTGTGTATTGATTCATAGAAGAAGAGGTGTCTGGTTCAGTGGAGTTAGGCACATAAGCTTCCTTGGGAGGAATGCTTATTCTATCACTTGCCCTCTCCTTAGCCTAGGAGGTGGCTCCTTTTCCAGACTTTGCAAGTAACCCCTCCAATCTATCCAATAGACCATCAAAGTGCAATGGTGTTCTGATGGGGTTAGAGTCATTGAACAAACGACTGGCTTCAAACATGGCTTGTGCCAATTCGACCATTTTAGCACAAAGCTTTGTTCGCTCTATCTCTAGATCGGCTCTAGAGTAACATTTCTCAAGATCTGTTACATTGGGCCCTTCTTGAATTCTAGCTTGATATGCTTTAAGCATCACGTCTAGATCTTCAGGAGTGGGATCGGCTAAGACTGATCCTACTCGGGGTGGTGGTTGGGTTACGTGTGGTGGATTGGTGGGTGGAGGAATGGAGGGTGAAGGGGAGGGTAGTTGCGGGGATGTGTGAGAGTGCGTTTGAGATGTGATTTCTATGATTTTGGCTTTGGTTTCTCGTAGGCTTTCCTCAAGTTCGCTCATCTTTCTTGCCCATTGCCTTTTCATACGTTCACGGCTATCTCTCCAAGCTCTTGTCCTCTTCTTATCTTGGCTCTCAGTCTCACTAACCTCCTCATTCTTTTCCTGGCTTGAGTCTTGGTTTTGCTTAAGTGTCTGGGCTCTCGTGATGACTTGTACTGGGGCTGTGGAAGTCACACTTCCTGTGGAGTCTACCACTAAGCCAATCACATTGATAGGAGTGATTTTTGGCATATTATTAGGATTCTTTGGGCAGTCTCGTAAGAGATGCTCCTTTCCACACTCCTGGCAATAGCCCTGGATTGTCACTGACTGGGGTTGTGTAGATGGAGGCAAGGGACAATCACGAATGAGATGATCTCCCTGACATCTGTAGCATGGCCCTCTAGGAAATGGAGGTCTTACCTACCTAGATTGAGGTCTAGGGTTGGGGTTCGCGTACATGATGTTCGCATACTCTGTCTCCAAAATAGGTTCACTCGGTTCCTCACTGTAGTAAGACTCACCATGTTCAGGAGACTGCATGTAGTAAGCCTGGGGACTATCAACATGTGTAGAATCAAAGCTATGGTCACTGGGATCACTTTCTGAGATTAATGGTGTTACTGGGACTATAGCTCTATTCAAGTTTTCTTCTGCAGCAGCATACTTTACTGGAATCACATTAGTAGGAGCAGGTGGTTGCTGTGCTAGCATTGGCTGGGGTCTCAGTTGGGCCTGATATTGCGGTTGGTAATTTTGTTGAGGCCTAGTATACTGTTGTGGTGAATATTGACCCTGGTATCTGCCTTGTTGAGGGTATGGCTGAGGGTAGGTTTGCCTAACCGCTTGCTTATTGTATGGGCAGTCCTGTGCTGAGTGATTTGTGTACCTTCGCTCTATGGTGCAATATTGGCTGCTAGGATTCACTTGGGGTTGAGCCGTGATGGGACATGCGTTTGCCATATGGTCACCACCGCAAGTATAGCACCTCTTTATTGGGGCAAATCTAGGAATTTTTTTACTAGAGACACCTAGTTTTTGAGCTACTTTTTCCGCAAGTTCCTCAATTGATGTGGATTGTGAGGAAGAGAGGCTAGAGGTACTATCTGAATCTTTGTAGATTTTGGAAAGCTCTAACTCCTCCCCTAGGTTATCCTCAATATCGATGCACATGCGTACACATTCTTCTATAGTCCAGGGGTCCTTCAAGTACACATATGATCTCAATTCGGTACTTAGCAATCCATCCAAGAATAAAGCCACTTGCTTAGCGGCCGTGGGTAACTTAGGACCAGGACATCGCTCAAGATATTGCCTAAATCTTCTTCCTGCAAGTCTCACAGTCTCTTGCGGGGTCTGCTTGAAGCTATATATCAATGAGGAAGTATTATGCCTTATGCCACTTTTAGAGAATTCGATAATGAATGCCTCTAAAAGTTGATCTATGCTTCTAAACTGCCTCTCGTTTCGTGGCTGAAACCATGTCAGGGCGGTGTTCCTAAGGGTTAAACCAAAGGCATTATACTGCGTGAACAGGTCTTCAACTTGTTCAGCTCTCAAGACTTGCTTAAACTCAGCTACATGATCGTAGGGGTCTCCAGTGCCATCGAAGTAGTTTTTCATGGACTTAACTAGCTGGGTCGGTCTCAAGGTCCTCGTGCGCTCTCTCTGTCTTGGCAAAGGGAAATCATTGGCATTTCTTCGGCTCCCTGGGGCTCTATGTCCCTCGGGTTCCCCTCTATTCGTTTTCGTTCTCGTTCTTTCTCTTCCCCAAGAGTTGGCAAAGCTTACCTCGGGTCTCTCTCGACTCCTTTCTCTTTGAGTCCCATGAGCTTGAGATGTTCCAGCTCCTTGGAGACCAAAGGCCACATTCGATCTTGGTTGGGGGAAGATAAATTCTCCTTTCCAAGTGTAAGCATGCCTATCATTTTATGTAACCCCAAAGATCCTCTCTGAAGAGTGATCCAAGTAGGTCACTCTTCCTGGAATATCAGGATCTTTGAACTCATATATCATGATTGTTCCTACCTCACTCGGCTGATGAGGTCTATATCTCCAAAAGGCTTCTTCCATATCTCGGTTCAAGAGGAGATCTATGCTCTTATTATCTTGGGGAACCCACTCTGGTGTGATAATCCTCGTGAGAACAGATTTGCCTCGGGGGGTTCTAGGTTCTTCGCCCATGTTTCCTTGCTCTAGGTCACCTAAGTCCGTTTTCGGGACCACATTCCCAAATTCATCTGTCCTATCGGGATGACTGGTGACTACATATATTGTCCCTTCCTTGTCCAAGTATGCTCCATTTTCAAACTTGACAGCTGGGCGCTCTAGTCCAATGGATTGGTCAAGATTTTTAATCTGGACCACCGCTCTTCCTCGGCCGTCCTCATAGATGCTAGCACCTAATCGGTTGGTCGTAAGGTACTCGAGTTGCATCTTGTAAGGGCCTTCCACCCTATGTAAATATGGCACCCCAGAACTTCCTGTAGGTCTCTCCATACCGTGGGACATCTCAGACTCGCTAGTCTCAGAACTAGGGTAATACGAATGATGGCTCAACTGCTCGGCCCAAGACCTAGCAGTATGATTGACACTAGCCTCTGAAGATCTAAGACTTTGTCTGTCTCTCCCTAGGTGTGTACCTCACCTAAGGTTCATATGCCCTTTGTACGTTGCTGATTCTTTGGTACCAGTCACTTGTTCCTTTTAAGTTCCTTTGGATGTGTTTTCCTGTTTTTAATTAAGCGCCATCAGGAGCACTTTCATGTGTCATACTTGATGTTCTGCGTCCGCTTAGTTTAAGTTCTTTTCCTTTAAGTTATCCCTTGACTACAATTTAGCCTACCCTTGCACTTGAGAAATTAAGGGCTCTTCAAACTTGAGTGTTCCTATCGTACCCCTAGTCAATCAGAACAACTATTCGCACTTAGCCTATGCTAAGAATAGACTCAGGGGGTTAAGTGATGTTCCAACCTCAAGTCGCTCCCCCTGGCGATGCTGGTCTACCCCGGAAGCACGTTCCCAAGCTTGTTCGCCCTGGCACTTACTTTGCTTTCTCCAAGAGCTCTCGATGATCCTGTAAGAATCCCAAGTTTAGCTTCAATTTGATCCTTCAATTGACAGACAATTTATTTCAGACACTTTTTTAATGACCCTTGTTCCCCCTTTTGTATTGCTAAACATTTCCTCTAGAGCTCCCCTGGTGTTCCTACCCCTAGAGCTCAAAAAATGGATTTTGTATGAAAAAGTTATGACCGTTCAGGGTTTAGGGGGTTAAACAGATAAACAGAACCTTTCAGGAGTTTTAATGCATTTTTCTAAGGCCTTTGCAAGTGTGTGAGTATTTGAGAGTGCAAATATGCCCAAAATTTAGCCTAAATTTCCAAAAAATTTAGCCTAAATTTCCAAAAAATTTACCCCTTAAATTTTTTTGCCGAAAATGTCTGTCTATCGCAATAGACGGTGTCTGTCGCGATAGACACAAGTTGTCGTGGGGGGCTGTCTGTCGCGATAGACGGTGTCTGTCGCGATAGAGTGGTCTGTAGCGATAGACGGTGTCTGTCGCGATAGACGGTGTCTGTCGCGATAGGCGGTGTCTGTCGCGATAGACGGTGTTTGTCGCGATAGATGGGTATGTCGCGATAGAGTGGTCTGTCGCGATAGATGGGTCTGTCGCGATAGAGTGGTCTGTCGCGATAGACGGTGTCTGTCGCGATAGAGTGGTCTGTCGCGATAGATGGTGTCTGTCGCGATAGATGGGTCTGTCGCGATAGACGGTGTCTGTCGCGATAGATGGGTCTGTCGCAATAGACGGGGTCTATCGCGATAGAGTGGTCTGTCGCGATAGACGGTGTCTGTCGCGATAGAGTGGTCTATCGCAATAGACGGTGTCTGTCGCGATAGATGGGTCTGTCGCGATAGACGGTGTCTGTCGCGATAGATGGGTCTGTCGCGATAGACGGGGTCTGTCGCGATAGAGTGGTCTGTCGTGATAGACGATGTCTATCGCGATAGACTGGATCTGTCATGGAATTTGGTCTGTCGTGATAGATAGGTGTCTGTCGCGATAGACGGGGTCTATCGTGGGTCTCTGTCTGTCGCGATAGACGGTGTCTGTCGCGATAGACTGAAAAAACGCAAATTTTTGAGAAACTTCTAGTGATTTGGAGTGCTCTAATGGTGTAGGTTACCGTGCCAAACACGCATTCACAAAATATTAAGTTTTTCTGTCTCTCGCGACAGACAGAGGTCGTCGTCCCAGGACCTGTGCAGAGTCTGTCGTACCTGCGCAAGCTGCTGGAGATGATGGTACAGCTAGTTCCTGCAACAAAAGCTCAAAAACACACCAAAAACAGATAGCATGCAAGCTCTCTCTCGCTCTCTCTCACAATGAAATGAGGGAATTGAGGTGGGGAGTGTAATATGACCAAAAAACTGAAATTTTTGTGGAGATGGAGATGGAGGTGGGAGATGGTGGGGATGATGATGGTGATGATGGTGATGCGAAAGTAAGGAAAAAATGAAGAAAAATAAAGAAAAGGAAAGATATTACCTATAACTCCAATGTCTCAACTCGACGTCTTACCATCACACGCTCGTCCTCGAAGCTCTCTCCTCGGCAACGGCACCAAATTTGGTGTCACTCTAGCACAATGGTGAGTACCAACGTGAGAAGATTCACCTCATAATTGTCAATCCGTGGAGACGTGAGGATTAGTATGAAGACTATGAGCAAGTGAAGGCACAAGTGTGTGAGTGAGAAGCACACAAGCATGCACACACATACACACACACACGCACACAAGGCAAGAACAAGGAGAGGAACAATGGAGTTCTTTGCATTAGTCAAAAAGTCTCTTACATAAGCTCAATTCACAAACAATCTAACCCCCAAAAATGAGCTCTCTAGCTCTTTTTATAGTTTTCTAACTAGCTTTGGTCTTGTCCAGACCTAGTGTTCGGCCTAGTTAAAAATTAGGTTCTAGAGCCTATTTGAGGGCTCAAACAGAGTCTAAAAATTATGAAAATTGATATGTAGCTAGTTCTAATACTCCTCAAGCTCGAGGACTCCTCGGCTTGCACAAAATGGAGTCTATTCTACCAAAAACGGAATTTACAATGTTTGTGTAGTGATTGAAATCACTTGAGTTGTAAATGGTCCATGGAAAAAATGAATTGGGCCTTGTTGCCGTATTGTGCATGACTGCTCCGTTGCGCTAGTATGCTCTTCATCTGACTTGTATGCCAACATGCTCCTTTTATAGGAACCCTCCCAAAAGTGGAAGGTCAGTGCTACCTGATTCGCTTGAAAAGTCAAAAAATCATGGATATGTATCTCATGCTTAGTTAATTCACTTGCCAATACTTCTTAGCATGTCTAATGATCTTCATGCCTAACCACACCTCTTGTCCAGTTATCTCATTATCTTTGGAGATAGTTGATGCTCCTTATTTTGTGGAGCTCCCAACATGAGCCCTCTTTATAGCCTACCTTCCAAGAGTACCATTGTCAATTTCAAAAAAGCAAGGGGATTCCCTATTATATTTGAAGCCTTTCCTAACTGCTCAATCCTCTTAATAGCCATCAATCATTTATAGAAAAAATTTCTAAAAGAGGAATTCTATGTTGCTACCCTCTCAAAAAGGTGTCCAGGTATGCCTTGTTTCAAATCTCTTGACAAATTCTACAATGTGTAATATGAAAAATTCCAAAAGCGTTGGGCTGACAGTCTAGAAGAGATCTCACAAACCATTGGGAAATCCACACTCATTTGCTTCCATCATCTAAAAAAGTATTTAATCATGAAAATGATGCAAACATAATAGATAATAGTTTCATAGCCTTCAAAACAGTGTCACACACCCACAATCAAGCAACAATGTCACTCAAAATGCATGGAAAATCTCAAATACAAATTTTATCAATGAATCTAGACACTTCCTTGCGTGCTATTCTTTCCAAGAGATGATTTATTATGAGGAGTGGGAAACAATCTCTAATAGTGGTTTCATTGGCTCTTTTTAAGTTAGTAAACACTTTGAGCTTTCCTTTTTTCTTTGGTACACTAGTATAGGAGATACCCAGTATGTGTTTTATATTTCATAAATTAATCTTGTAGCAAGAAATTTATCTATCTCTTCTTTGATTGTTATATGTATATGTTCTTTGCTTTGATGGTGTGACTTCTCAAGTCATCAATATCCTACGAGAATAGATTTTTGGATCTACTCCTTTCAAATCCTTGTAAATCCACAAAAGACATCTCTATAATCTCATAGTAATTCTAATGACTCTTCTTCCCAAATTATCACCATGAATAAGCTCATGTCAAATCCACCCCCATTTACACATTCTATCATGGTGATCTCTTGTTCATTTACATGCAGATCTAAGATGGCTAAAAGTTCCATCCATCAATATGGCTCAATGTTAGTACTTGGAGTAGGTTGATGTAGTAGAAACCTTTGATCCACGTGTTGATTTTTGGTCCAACTAACTAGCATAAAACTAGCCCTTTGTATCTTGGAGAGTGAAATAAACCTTGTAAGTTCGAGATTAGTTTGAAAAAATCCACTATGTACTTTTAATCATCAATTAGAAATGATAGGTGCAAAATAGATAAGTTTGCTTAATGACTAGATAGGGAGACTTGCTATTTTGGGTCCAACCATACAACTTCAAATATTCAGGTATACCAACCTGATTTCAATTGATCAAAGTCCTCTTAGATGAAGGTCACACACAGGTTTGAGTAGCTAATATGCATAAGAGTGGAATTATCATCAATCAAGATGCTAATTACAAGCTTAACTCTAATTAGTGGTAATCCTGACTTTTTAGGGATGTGTAGAGATAGACCTTCAGACCTTAAAATCTTTATTTCTCGTAATGTACTTAACCCAATGTTTGTTGTTAACCTTTGGAGTTGTCCTCTCCAATCATTATAGCACAAAGGATCAATTACACATCTTTAAATTGTCAATCCGATAAGTATGCAAAGACCACAACCCCTTCTAGTTAATGGAATCCAAGAACAAGGATTAAGATGACTGTTTTTTTGAGAAATTATGAAGAAGTAGAGAAATATCTAGGGTTTTGATTATCTTGAGTTCTACAACAGCATTTTCAAAGATCTTTGTGCCTAAAGTATGCCATTTCCACAGTAGAATACAATTATGAAGTCAAATTTCAAAAACAATACCTGTATCACACAGATGAGGCAATCGTGATTTTGTGAAAACTGAGAATTTCCATTTCCAGCTTTGTTCTTCTGCACTTTCTTACTCAATACACTGAGAATCATCTCTCTTCATACATCTTACTCAGAAATACACAACTAAAGCTTACAAATTTCATGGATTACACAAAGAATAGACTCAACAAATCAAGAGAAAGAACATGAAAGGGGAAAAACACGGTTTTCTGAAGGAGAGCTCTTCACATTATTTGGATAGCAAAAATAACACTCTCAAAATAGACGAAATTATCTTTTATACTTTTTCAAGTGTCCTATTTTTCACACTTGAATTTTTGTCCTTTTCCCTTCTAATCTAAAAATATGCTATCAAAGAGCTTCCAAAAATTCTAGAAAAAATACATATGATTCTAATTTACATGAGGAAGACTCTTCCTCAATTTTACAGCATTTGTGTAAATATTTCTACAATTTTTTAACATTTGACAAATAATTTCTCTTCAAAAAAATGTTTCTTCTAACATTCTTCCCCTTGTTTGTTGTTAACCTTTGGAGTTGTCCTCTCCAATCATTATAGCATAAAGGATCAACTACACATCTTTAAATTGTCAATCTGGGAAGTATGTAAAGACCACAACCCCTTCTAGTTAATGGAATCCAAGAATAAGGATTAAGATGACTCTTTTTCTAAGAAATTATGAAGAAGTAGAGAAATATCTAGGGTTTTGATTATCTTGAGTTCTACAACAGCATTTTCAATGATCTTTGTGCCTAAAGTATGCCATTTCCATAGTATAATAAAATAATGAAGTCAAATTTCAAAAACAGTACCTATATCACACAGACGAGACAATCACGATTCTGTGAAAACTGAGAATTTCCATTTCCAGCTTTGTTCTTCTGCACTTTCTTACAATACACTGAGAATCACCTCTCTTCATACATCTTACTCAGAAATACACAACTGAAGCTTACAAATTCCATGGATTACACAAAGAATAGACTCAACAAATCAAGAGAAAGAACATGAAAGGGAAAAACACAATTTTCTGCAGGAGAGCTCCTCACATTACTTGGATAGCAAAAATAATACAACCCACCCTCTCAAAATAGAGGAAATTATTTTTTATACTGTTTCAAGTGTCCCTTTTCACACTTGAATTTTGGTCCTTTTCCCTTCTAATCTAAAAATATGCTATCAAAGAGCTTCCAAAAACTCTAGAAAAAATACATATGATTCTAATTTACATGAGGAAGACTCTTCCTCAATTTTACATCATTTGTATAAATATTTCTACAAATTTTTGACATTTTACAAATAATTTCTCTTCAAAAAAATGCTTCTTCTAATATTCTTCCCCTCCTAGACTTTTGGCTCCTAACAAAAAATATTCTCGCAGATAAGTAATGAGAGCTTCCTTCATTTCTTTTTTCTTTGATAAACCTGTGACAATAGATCGTGACTCCTCCTTTCTGTAATGTTCAAATTATTCACCATCTCAAATAAAGCTTTTCTCCATTGTATTGCTGCTTCTGGTTTGTCTATCACATCTTTCTTCAAGTATTCTGTATATGCAGCTTCATATGCAGTGAGTCTGGACTTTGTGACTACTGATAAATTCCCAAAAATTTCTGACTCTCTTTCAAAAAATCCGTAGTCGAAGGCATCCTCAAAAATTTGAAGATAATGGCTACCCAAAAATATTGTTCTGTTGTAATATGCCATTAAGCAAATTCAGTCTAGAGTTTCACTTAGATCAAAAAGTAAAGCATCAGTCGGTGAATTGAATCCAATGTAATTGAGAGTTATGACATCTATATCTGTAAATGTTTCTATACATGCCACTATGATCGCATTACTCTTATTAATAAAATACAAGCTGGATCGTTTACATCTCTGTATGTTGATATAACAGACTCTGCTGTATCAACCATATACTTCTTGGTTGGCCATGTTCCTGCTTTAGGTCCTGCTATTTTTGGAAAATTCAACCATTTTGCTGGGATTTGTCCTGCATTTCTTCTTTCCCAAAACACTGACCATTCTCTTCTCCTTGCTGCTGGACAATAGGCTGGATTTATCTTTGGCTGCAAAGGTGCCTCTTTTGAGATTTTCTTGCACTCCTTGTTGGCATCTAACCACCTGTTCCTCCATTTAGGATTGGCTCTTTCAAACAATTCCTTAGTGGCATTAATATCCTCTTCATATTCAAAATATCTGTTTGATGGTAGTCCTACCCTTGCAATCTGATAAATTTTAATACTCTCCATTATCATACAAAATGGTATACCTAGACCATCTGCTGCCCAATGGTGTTGATCTGGGTTTATTCCTTTATTGAGAACAAAATTTACAATCTGTTCTTCATACTCATTATGCAGCTTTCTGATAAATTCCATTCTTGATTCTCTGTCTGTTAGAAGCTTTTGAACAAATTCTTCTGAGTATTCTTCAACATCTTTGTCTTCTTGTTCACCAAAATTTTGAATTCTATTATCTTCTTCTCCTTCATGCTCCACTGCTTGTGTGGTCACCACCTGTTCTTCAACCTGTTTTTGTGAATCTTCCAAGTTTTTCTATAGCTTCTCCACCATCAACATTAATCCCTGGTTTTGGGATATCAACATTTCTTTCTCTAATTTCCATTCACTTCTTTCTTTTTCCCTATCCAAATGTAATTTACCCTTTTCTTCTACTATATCCAAATGTAGTTTGTTATATCCTCTCTTTGCACTAGGGGCATGCACACTAGCTTGCTTTTCCAATTCCTTGACTTCCTTCAATTCTGTTTGTAGCTTCAGAATTTCTTTATTCAACTCCTCCCTCTCATCCTGGGTTATTTGTACAATCTTACCTTCTTCTTTCATTTGGCCTTCCTCCAACAGCAATTTGTTTATATCTTCATTTGCTTTGACCATGATTTGATATGAGCTTTGAAGAGTTCTGAATCTTCCTTCCATTTTCTTCAGCTCCATTTCTACTTTGCTACTATGCTCCATCTGCTTAGCACATTTATCCTCAAGAAATTGAATTTTATTTTATTGTTGAGCCTCCAATTCTTCCAATGAAAATATCCTTTTAGTCAAATCTTCATTTCTTCCCTGAACAATCCTTAGCTGTTCCTCTAACTGTTCCTTTTCTTTCTTTTGTTCAGTAATAATTCTACTGCCTTTTACAAACTCTGATTCAGCCACCATTCCTTATATAATCATATTTCTACTAGATGGTTTGAATTGCTCTATATTGCTCATGATAACTTTATAGGAAGACCTCATATCCTTCGGTATCCTTTCTAACCCAGTTTCCAATTCTATCTGTTTTACTTCTATCTGCTTCTCCTCCTTTAGTTCTTCTTTGTCTGCAGCATCTTCCTCATACTCTAGTGTCTGATCCTCTTCCTTCTCATGATCTGATATTTCTTTCATTATCTTCATCTCTCTTATATCACTTTGCTTTTGCCTCTCCTGAGTATCCTATAATTCTTCTTCCTGGACCTTATTTTCTTGAATTGAGGTTGATTCACTCTCTATTGAGTTTTTTATTTGATCATTCAATTGCTGCTCTTTTTGTCCCTCCTCCTGCTCATCTATGTCCATAAGGTCTAATTCTTCTTCTTTTTCCTGATCACCTGTATGTGTAGACTCTTGATCATGCTTTAAATCACAAAGTACTTCTTCTATACTCTGCTTTATTTGTGTCTCTGTTTTCCCTTCTGTATTTTCTTTAAAATTTGTTCTTTCTTATTTTCCTGATAGTGCAACCTTTTCTTCGTTTTTGCTTCCATCCTCTTTACTCTGCATATGACTACATAATTGCGTCTTACTTTCCAGTCCTTGTTTTTCCTCAGATGGTTGATACTAAAGTTGTTGTGAGGGTTTTATCCATATGGCTGGAAATCCTGTGTCTATCAATCCACTGTTGAATTCTTTCCTTGCTTCAAGTTCTTCTTCCCCCATTACTGCTTTACCTTTTAATATCCTTATTTCCTCTCCAAGACTAACTTGTTTTGCTGCTTCTTCATGGAGCTGTATCCCTAGTGACTTCTGGCTCAAATCTTTTGGTGTTTTGCTATTTACAGAGGCTTGTACTGTCATTATTGGTGTGCTAGGTACTGAGAGATTTAAACTTTTCAAAAGAAAGTTCTCAATGTCACTTTTTGAATCTGAAGAAAATTGTGAGGAACTGGCTATCCCTTGTTTGTCCATTCTTTGTTCTTCTAATGCAATTGATTCCTCCTGATTCTTTTCTTCTAATGACAATTTTACTGACTCCTCCATCTGTACATGTTCAGCTGCCTTACCCTTATTCTTTTTGGTTAACCTCTTTTTCTGTACAGGTTTTTTCTGAACTTTCTTCTTCACTACTACTGTAGTTCTTGTTTTCGGAGGACCTTGTAACTCCTTAAAATATGCCAACAATTCTACTTCCTTTTTAACAAACACTTCTTCAGTTTCTGCAGCCATCATTTGATCATGTAGCTCTTCATAATGTTCCACTTCTTCTTTTATCTAGTCAGTTGCTTTACATGAATAGTCTTCCAACATTTTCTGATATTGAGCTTCGTAGATTGCCCTCTTATTGTTTCCTTGAGTCAGATATGAATAAATTTCTTGCTTACTCGTTTGAGGTGGATGAGGTTCCTTTGAGGACTGTACTTCCTTCTGAGCAGCTTCATGCTCTTCTTTTGTTGCTTCCTCTTGTTCCAATTCTACTTTCTTGGGATCCAATCTTCTCTTCTTTACTAGAATAACTTCTTCTGATACCCCTTTCCTTTTCCTTTCTGATCCCCTCATGCTTGTCTGGGCTTCTGCTTCTCTTAATGGACATCATCTTAGAAGAACTTTTAACTCCTGACATCAAACTCCTGAAATATTGAGCTTCTGGAGCCAATTTCAGTTGATCCTCCATTCCTAAAATATGATATATAATTCTGGTTAGAAACTGTGCTCCATTCATAAACTTCTTCGGTTCCCAATGCTTTGCTACTTCCTTCAATTGGTCATGGATGTAAGGAGTTACATCCATTACTCCAAATGGTTTGGTCCCATCCTTATTATTGAACATAATCAGTGTCACTGGCTTATGCGGCATGGTATATCTAGGCAACTTTGGAAAACACAAATATTCAAGAAACATTCTGATGGCATATTCTTCATTCTCTTTCCCTTTGAAATCCACAAATTTGGAATATCCAACATAGGTTGCTTTATTCTTCTTGACAAAACTATTATCCAACTTAGTTCCCATGGAATAGACTTGGAGAGCTGCCCTGATGTGCTCTGCTTTTATAGTGATATGTACCTCTTTGTTCTCTTTGTCCTTGACTGAACATCTGAAATATGCATCATTGCCTTTGCCACCTTCTAGCAAACTATTCATAACTTGTGAGACTCTCTCAAAATCTATAAAGAAAAGAGGTTCATCCAGTAGTCTGTGTAACCCCACTGCTTTCCATCTTTTATAATTGACTGCAATTTTTTGAAATTTGTAGAATTCCTGACATAGCATTGTATACTTATGACCTCCAAATCCTATTGTAAAGATGTGCTGACCAATGATACTGAGGGTTTCCTTCAATTCTTTGGCTATGTTCTCGGCTTCTGGGATATCTTGTTCTTCATCAGACTCTACCTCCACCTTTTCCACTGCTGCTTCACTGTCTAAGAACCAATGTCCTCTAGACAAGGTTACTGAGTCTGCTTTGAAATCATGAATGGGTAGTTCCTTTGGATTCACCATTCTGGAGAAAGTATATTATAAGAAAAAAAAACTCCACCCACATGAGTCACAAGAAATATAAAAGAGAACACATTTGTCTGGAGATAAAATGATATTCAAGAAAAGATAAAAGATAACCAATTACCTCTTTATTTGCATCACAGGTACAACACAATTGAAGTGATCATCACATGTGTTAGCAAGATGTCTAGTGCACTCCGTTTTTAAGTAAGAAAATGATAAATGAAATTTTAAAAGAATTTAAACATATATAAGAAAAAAATATCCAAAAGAATAAATAATTACACAATAATTTCTTAGTCTTGCTGACTTATAACCTACATCTTGCTCTGCTTTATAACTTATGTAAACAAAAGAGTTGTTGTTTCTTTTCTCTCTTTTTCTTTCTCTTTTCTTTTTGTTTCTTCTCTTTTTTTTTAAATAATAAGTTCCTCTTTTCTCTCTTCCCCTCTTATTTCTTTTCCTAGGAAAAGGATGAGGTAAAGTAAATGGAAATAATTTCTAGGATGTCATAATTCCTTTCTAATGAAATTTTGAATTTTTTAATAAAAATCCAAAGTGTGTGTCTGATGACCATTTTTCCCTTTCCTTCATTTGTGACTCATCCTGATTTTGCACTATTTTTGTATTTTGATCCTTATTTTTTTTCCATTGAAGCATATCTGATTTTTTTACCAAAAAATACTTAATTCCTGTTGATTACTTTTTTGGAGTATAACAATCTTGTTTTGATACACAGTACTTGGATGACTTTGGTTTCCATATCCACTTAGTGTTGCTGCATTTTGTTGATAAGCAGTGCATGGACTTTCTAGGTCTCCACATCCTTTCAGTCTTGATGTCTCCATGTTTCTGATTATTCCACACTTTCCACCTTTCTTCTATCTTTTCAACACCTTTGGGTCCTTCAATTTCCTCCTGTTTTTTATTGAAATAGATTTGGTAATGAAGAAGTTTTGTTTGTGGTTTCTTTGTAGCTTCTAGTGGAAAAGTAAATCCCTCCAAATCTGACTCATAGATATCCTGTTGATTTTCTTGTTCTTCATCACTCAATAAAAACATTAAAAAACTTTTGTCATTTAGTGTCAACTTAAGCTTCATATTATCAAAATCCAAAATTACTTTACCTTGCCTGAGCCACGGTTGTCCCAAAATCAATTTCTCAGTCATCATATGATCAGGCCATTCTTCACAATCTATTTTTATATATTCTTCATTAAACTTAACTTCAATAGGTGGTGAAGACAAGCTTTGTATTATCTGTCCTTCCAGTGTTTTGATAAATGTTTTACTCTCAGTCCTTTTAAAATTGAACTTATCCAACAAAACTGAACTGATCAGATTAACTTGTGCACCTGAATCTATCAAAACCTTGATTTTCTCATTATGAAGATTCATTGTTATAACAGGCAAATGCTCTCTCACTCTTGAAGGTGTTTCACACAAGAGAACTTCTCTAATCTCCTTGCTCTTTCTCATTCTTTCCTTTGCCTCCTGTTGAGCCTCATACCTAATTTTTTCCTCTTCTTTTTTCCTGTTTTGAGCTTGATGTATTCTTCTCCATTCAGAAACAATTAATGGAAGATCATAACTTTTTATCCTCCATCCACTTATGAAATTTGGCATGATTTCTCCATCTATATTAGCTAGTTGGATAGCTCCACAGTTACTGATTTGATTGATAGTATAAGGTCCATGCCCCTTCTTCTGAAATTTTTTTTGATGTTCTTTTATTGTATATGCCAGAACTAGATCTCCTACTTGCAAGTCCTTTTCTTTAATATGAACGTCATGATATGCATTTTGCCTTCTTTTATCTGCATATATGCTCATAATTGCTTAAAGTCTGGAAGCTCCAAGTTTTTCTCTCAGATAATTCATGTCCAGTCCATTTGTATTGATTTCCTACTTTTAATGTTGGAATAAGAAATTCTAAAGGCAAAACTGCATTTTGTCCATATACTAAATTAAATGGTGTTGTTCCAATGGCAGTTTTGTATGCCACTCTATAGGGCCATAATACATGATTCAGTTGCAAATCCCAATCATTCCTATTTGTGTTTACCAATTTTGACAAAACAGTGCAAAGTACCTTATTAGTACTTTTTGCTAATCCATTGGCTTGTGGATGATAAGGGGCTGACTTTCTATGACTGATCATGAAAAAGTCAGTTATGTTTTCTATTATTTGGTTCAAAAAATGAGTCCCCCTATCACTTACCAATTCAATTGGTAATCCAAATCTAGTAATAATATTTTCATAAAGAAATCTTGCAGTAGTCTGAGCGTCATTCCTTTTCGTAGCCCTGGCCTCTGCCCATTTGGTGAGGTAATCTGTGGCTACTAGTATATATTCAGCATGGGATTGTTTTGCTGGAGGATGTATAGGTGTTGGAACTCAAGGTCAAGCACAAGCATGGAAGCACATCAGAAAGGTGGACACACACAAGAAGAGGGAGCTCCAAGAAGTGTATGTCAAATTTTCACAAGAATTCCCTACAAAAATAGTGATTTTCATCACTAAAAACCACTGTAAATACCATTTTCTATTTTTTTAACTCCATTTTGTTCAAGCCAAGGAGTACTTGAGCTTGAGGAGTATTAGAAGTATCATCCTACCAATTTTCATAATTTTTAGACTCCGTTTGAGCCCTCAAATAAGCCCTGGAACCTAATTTTTAACTAGGCCGGACACTAGGTCTGGACAGGGCCAAAACTAGTCAAAAAACTATAAAAAGAGCTAGAGAGCTCATTTTTGAGCTTAGCTTGTTAGAGAATAGAGCTTTTGTAAGAGAACTCTTTTGCAATCGAAGCTTTCCATTGTTCCTCTCTTTGATCTTGCCTTGTGTGCGTGTGTGTGTATGTGTGTGCATGCTTGTGTGCTTTCACTCACACACTTGTGCCTTCACATGCTCGTGGTCTTCATACCGGTCCTCACGTCTCCGCGGATTCACAAGTAAAGGAGGTGGTGCTTACGCTTGAGCTACACCAAATTTTGGCGCTGTTGCCGGGGAGAGAGCTTCGAGGATGAGCATTGTGATGGTAAGATCGTATATTTGCGACGTTGGAAGGTAAAAAAACTGTCATTTTTGTTCATTTTCTGATTTTTCTTCTTCATCTTCACCATCACCATCTTCTTCCATCTTCTTCTTCATAGAAATTTCTTGTTTTTTAGTGCATTTTCATCATTTTCATACCATCTTTCATGCATTATTGTGCGAGGAGGAGTTAGGAAGTGCAAGAGAGTGCAAGCGCTGTGTTTTTCATGATTTTCTGCACATACGAAGCTTGCCATTGCTCGGCGCTCAGAAATTCAAAGTTCCCGCCAAAAAAACACGATTCTGTGATGAAAATCGCGATTCTATGAAAATTCAAATTTTTTTTGAAAATCGTGATTCTTTGTTTCCCGCCTAAAAGCCTTTTGAAAAGAACACGATTCTGTGGTCATTCTCAGAATCGCGATTCTGTGGTTGTGCTCAAAATCGCGATTCTCACAAATCACGATTTTCAGCCAAAAGAACACGATTCTGAGAAAACACGATTCTGTGGTTGTGCTCAAAATCGCGATTCTCTAAATTTTTGGAAACCACGATTCTCTGAGACAAAATTGCGATTCTCTAGAACACGATTCTCTAAGACACGACTCTCTATTGGCAATCGTGATTTTCATGTCAAAAACACGATTCTGTGAAAACACGATTCTCTACTCAAAATCGCGATTCTCAACAACACGATTCTCTGCTCAAAATCGCGATTCTCAAAAACACGTTTCTCTGCTCAAAATCGCAATTCTCACAAATCACGATTTTCAACAAAAACACGATTCTGTAAAAACACGATTCTCTACTCAAAATCGCAATTCTCAAAAACACGATTCTGTGAACCAGGATTCTGTGAACCACGATTATGTGAACCACGATTATGTGAAAACACGATTCTCTGCTCAAAATCGCGATTCTAAAAAACACGATTCTCTGTTCAAAATTGTGATTCTCACAAATAAGGATTTTCGGCCAAAAACATGATTTTGTGAAAACACGATTCTCAAGGTACAAAATCGTGATTCTCTAATTTCACACAATCGCGATTCTCTGATTTCACACAACCACGATTCTCTAATTTCACACAATCGCGATTCTCTGATTTCACACAATCGCGATTCTCTTGAGATTTACAAAATCGCGATTCTTTGGAGATTTACAACATCGTGATTCTCTTGAAGTTCACAAAATCGCGATTCTCTTGAAGTTCACAAAATTGCGATTCTCTTGATTTCACAAAATCGCGATTTTTTCCAGAAGGTCCTGTTTGCCTCTTTTGATCCCCAGGAGCCTGATTTGACATAACTTTTTCATCCAAAGTCCATTTTTTGATCTCTATAGCCCATTGGAAAGCTCGTTTCGAATCCTACATGGCCTCAACTATTTTTTATAAGAATAAAACGTTGATTTTTAGATAGGATAATTTGAAGTTGGGCTTCAAGTGGGACTAGGAAACCAAGGGGGCTCCAAAGGATTTTTGAACCATACCAAGGGGAAATTTTGGACTCTTAGCCAAAGCTTATGAACCTGAGATCTGGTAGACACCTAGGCAAGGATAGAAAAAGCATTAGATCTTCTCAGTCTAGTGTCAACCATACAGTTAAGTCTTCGGCACAACAACTAAGTGGTTGTCCTTACGTACTAAGCTCTGACACAAGTGACTCTGAAATGTCTTTTAGCATGGGGAAACGAGTAGGTGGCTCAGGAACTGCCCATCTACAAACACCAGAAGGTCCCTATAAGACACAATTCGAATATATTCGGACCAATCGATTAGGTGCTCGCATCTATGAGGATGGTCTGAGGCGATCAGTGGTCCAACTCAAAAATCCAGATCAACCCTTTGGACTTGAACACCTGGTGGTCAAGTTCGAAGAGGGTTCATACATTGATAAGGAAGGAACCATGTATATGGTCACCAACCTACCAGATAGGACCGATGAGTTTGGAAATGTCATTCATGAGAATGAGATAGGAGACCTAGAACAAGGAAATGTAGGACAAGGACCCCAGACTCCCAGAGGTAAGTCAGTTCTGACCAGAGTGATCACACCAGATTGGATCCCTCAAGACAACAAAAGCATAGAACTATTCTTGAATAGAGAAACAGAGGAAGCCTTTTGGAGATTCAAGCCAGATCAACCTAGCCAATTGGGCATAGTCATCATCTATGAATTCAAAGATCCTGAGATACCATGCAAATTTGTCTACCTGGATAACACATCAGAGAAGATATTCTTGGTAACAGAACATGATAGACATGCATATACTTGGAAGAGTGAATTGATTTTCCCTCCACCAAGATCTAATGTTTCCCATGGCCTCCAAGGAGTAGGATCATCCCAGGCTCATGAAGCCCAAAGAGAAAGAAATAGAGAGAGACCTGAGGTAAGTTTTGCACACACTATGGGCAGAAATAGAGCAAGATTTGAAAATGGAAGACCTGAAAGAGAGAGACATCAAGCACATAGGCAACAAAGAGATGAACATGATTTTCCATTGCCTAGGCCCTGAGAGCACACAAGAACCCTTAGACCCACTCAAGTGATCAAGGCAATGAAGAATTATTTTGGCGGGTCAGGAGATCCTTATGATCATGTGGCTGAGTTCAAACAAGTGTTAAGAGCTGAACAGGTTGAGGATTTGTTCACCCAGTACGAGGCATTTGGTTTGACTCTTAAGGGCACTGCCTTAGCTTGGTTTCAACCACTAAGTAGTCGCAACTATCGTGACATAGGTCAGCTGCTAGATGAATTCATTGTAGAATTTTCCAAGAGTGGTATCAGGCATAACACATCATCTTTGATTCACAGTTTCAAGCACACTCCCCAAGAAACAATGCGACTAGCAGGTAGAAGGTTCAGACAGTACCTAGAAAGATGCCCTGCTATAGAGTTACCCACACCAGCCAAACAAGTGGCTTTGTTCTTAGATGGCTTACTGAGCAAAAAGTTAAGATCATATGTGTACTTGAAAGAGCCTAGATCCATAGAAGAGTGTGTGCGGACGTGCATTGACATAGAAGATAACTTGGGTGAGGAGTTAGGATTGTCCAAGCTCTATAAGGATTCTGACAGTTCTACTAGTCATACTTTAAAAATATCCACGGAAATAGATGAGATAGCTGAACAAGTTGCCAAGAAGCTGGGTGTCCAAAATAGACAAACACAAAGAGTCACCTCATTAAACCGATGTTATACGTGCGGAGGTGACCACATGGCTAACGTATGCCCAATGCAAAACCAAAACATTAGAGAAAGGAATGCTCCATATTGCACTATTGAGAGAAAATACACAAACCACACGGCTCAAGATTGTCCCTACAATAGGCAGGCTATTAGACAAACTTATCAGCAACCTTACCAACAAGGTGGGTATCAGAACCAATACCAACAGCCATATTATCGACCACAACAGCAATATCACGCACAATATAGGCCATAACCAGTGTTGGGAAACCAACCACCAGCTCCTACAAACGTGGTTCCAGTCAAGTATGTAGTGGGAGAGGAAAATCCAAATAGAGAATTGGTGCCACTGACCCCACTGATCTCAGAGAATGACTCTCATGCTCATAGTTCAGACTATTCCCATGCAGGTAGTCCACATGCTTATTACACAGAGTCACCTGAACATAGTGAGATTTACTCGTATCAATATGAGGCACCACCTATGGAGCGAAATTGGAAGCCAGAATACTCCAATGTCATGTACACAAATCCTAACCCTAGGCCCCAATTGAGACAAATGAGACCACAAGCCCCTAGAGGATCTTGTTTCAGATGTCAAGGTGACCATTTCATTCGTGACTGTCCTCACCCACCATCTCTGAGTCAAGGTCAAGCTATCACAATACAAGCTTTTTGTCCTGAATGTGGCAAAGACCATCTTCTTAGAGATTGTCAAAGAAACCCCTCCAGTGCACCCAAGATTACACCCATTACTGTGGTAGGCTTAGTGGCGGATTCAAGTTCAAGTAGCAGTAATGTGGCACCTGTACAGGCAGTTACTAGGGCACAAGCATTAAAACAAGATAAACCAGCAGAACAATCGGAGTCGAGTGAATCAGGAGAGCCTAGTAAGAGGAAAACAAGAACATGGAAGGATACCATAGAAAAGGCCAATCGTAAGTGGAATAAAAAGTTATCGGAACTAGAAGAAAGCTTGAAAGATGCAAAAACAAAAATAGAAGACATCGCATCTCAAAATCCCTCGCATGCCGACACTCCATCCACTCCGCCTCATCCCACCCCACCACCCATTGTAAATAGGTCACAACCAGGGTCTGTTCTTGCATATCCAACCCTAGAAGGCTTGGACATGATGTTCAAGGCCTACCAGGCTCGACTTCAAGAAGGGCCAACAGCTGCAAATCTAGACAAGAGTTACCCTAGAGCGGATTTAGAGATTGAACTGATGAAAATGTGCATGAAAATGGTAGAACAAACTCAAGCTATACTTGAGACTAGTCAAAAGTTCAATCAGACAAACTCTGTCAAACCAGATTTGCATTTCCAAGGGTTACTAGAAAGATTAGAGCAGTTGGTAAACAAACCAAAAGTTTCTTTACCTCCACAGGCTCAACTAGTTATTGAGAGAGGAAGCTCACCACCAATGGGAGCTTATGTTCCTAATTCCACGGATGCTGGAATGCCTCCTTCAATTCAACAGTACTCTCAAGAGTTCTTGCGGGAAATATAAGAGGAGAAATGGGCCAAGCAGAAGGGTAACTCCCCTCCTATTCTTGAGATTGATGATCTTCATGATCGATTTCCCCAAGACATTCCATCTATTTACGGAGATGAAGCAGAACAACAAGAAGACGAAAGATTAGATTTTGAATCTAATACCCTAGAAGAATTGCCTCAATTTCCAGGCCCATGGGAATCTGAATCTCTCCAGATTAGAGCTCCCACAATACTAGTAAGAAATGAAGACTCAGTGGTTCCAAGGAACACTGATGTCGTGAAGAACACTAAGGTTTAGTGTCATCTCACTGTAGAAGAGCTGCTCAAAGCAAAACCTGAGCTATGGAATCATGTGAAGGATCACGTTCCAGAACTTGATTCCAATAAGCCAAAAACAGGCTCTAAGCAAAAAGTTCCAGAGATACCTCTAGACAAAATAGGGGACAGTTGTGAGGGTGAAGAAGGTAATACTTATCTTCCAATCACCTACCAAGGTTACACAACCAAAGCAATCATAGATTCAGGTGCTGGTGTTGCCATTGCGACCACCTCCTTGTGGAAGCAATGGGGCAAACCCACATTAAGACCAACTAGAATGAAGCTTCAAATGGCCGATGGTCATTTTGAAAGACCTCTAGGATTGTTCGAAGGGATAACTCTAACCACTTGTGGTGTGGAGTTTGAACATACATTTGCTATATGTGACTTTGAGAAAAATAACGTCTATGAGATGATCCTAGGAAGACCCTTCCTACGACAATTGCAAATAGTACAGGATTGGGGAACCAACTCCTTGTACTTACAACACTTAGGGGTCACCACCAAGGTCAATTTGAAGGATTACACCTTCAGAGATGTACCACCCCCTACAGTGGAATTCTATCCACAAAGCGAAAGAAGATTCCATCTCTGTGCATTCTGAAACATGATCCATCATGGCTGCATGAAGATACTCATTTGTGGATGTGCAAGGTCGCAGAGGAAGAGGAAAAACGTTTAAAGGCAAGAGAAGAAGGAACTTTGCCAGGAGATAGAACAGTTAGAGATCCAACCTACACTCTGATGATCTTTCCAGATGAGGAATTTGAGCCTCATGGCTGGCCAGAAATCTTAGCCACATTGTTGTCAATGAAGAACAATGGACACCTCATTGTGATGAGGAGGGTTATGATATTTCAGTGTTCATGTGTCAGCCCTTGCTAGAAGAATGTGACCTTAGTGATGTCATAGAAGAAGAAGAGAATGATGATGATATAGAGTCCATTGTGATGGATAGTTGCTTTAACTCACAGCAGCACTATCTAGAAGATATAGGAGTGTTCACCCAGAAAGAAGAAGAACCTCTCACGAGTATTAAAACAGTAAATTCAAAGGATGGGAGTGAGAGCAGTCAAAAGAAAAAGAAAAGAAAAGCAGTGAAACAAGAAGAGGAGGAATCATTGTCTGAAGTACCAGAAAACTTCAAGAAATATGAAGTTGACAACCGCAAAATTTTGGTACGAATGCCTAAGAGAGAGGCCATCATAGGAGAATCATATGATAATAAAGAAAAGACCAAGAAAATTGTAATGACCATTGAAGAGAACGAAGAGAGATGCACATATATAGGAGATGACCTAAGTGCAAGAGAAGAAATGGATCTCGTAGCTCTATTAAGGGAATATAGGGATGTGTTTGCATGGCACTATAGAGACTTGAAGGGGGTAGACCCAAGAATATGCTCTCATACAATCCCCGTGACTACAAATGCTAAGCCCACCAAACAGAAGCCCTACACATATAATGACAGTTATCTAGCTAAAATAAAAGAAGAAATTGATAGGCTGATTGAAGCTGGATTCATCTATGAGATTGAGCATACTGAATGGGTGTCCCCCATTGTAGTGGTGCCCAAGAAGAATGGAAAGTTGTGAGTGTGTATTAACCTTAAAAAAGTTAATGCCGCTACGATCAGAGATAGTTATCCACTTCCAATCACGGAACACCTATTGGAGCGTGTTGCAAGCAAGGAAGTTTCTAGCTTCCTTGATGGATTTTTAGGTTACAATCAAGTAGCCATTGCCCCAGAAGATCAACACAAAACAGCTTTTGCCACAGAGTGGGGAATCTTTGCATTTTGTGTGATGCCATTTGGGCTCACCAATGCACTTGCAACATTCCAGAGGCTCATGTGTCATGTCTTCAAAGAGTTCTTGCGAAAGAGCTTAGAAGTGTATGTGGATGATTTATGTGCTCATTCCCAAGAAAGAAGATTTCACATCCCTGAGCTCAGACAAATCTTCAACAAGTGTAGAGAATATCGAGTGTGTCTGAACCCAGAAAAGTGTGTGTTCATGGTGCGTCAAGGTAGAATCTTAGGTCATATTGTTTCTAAGAATGGAATCTCAACAGATGAAGATAAGGTACGAGCCATAGCGGAGCTACCAAGACCAAGGAATGTTAAAGAGGTACAAGTCTTTATGGGCCATTGTGGATATTACCGTAGGTTTATCCACATGTACACGATCATAGCTAGACCCCTTTATGCCTTGTTGTCTAATTTTGAGTGGAACGACGAATGCGAGAATTCTTTCAATGAACTGAAGAAACGTTTGTGCACAGCACCAATACTGACCACTCCTGATTGGAATAAGCCATTCCATGTCCATGTGGATGCATCCAATCACGCCATAGGATGTGTGCTAGCACAACCCGCAGGTGAAGGAAAATTATATTTGCCCATAGCATATGCTAGTAGACAGCTCACCGCAGCTGAACGAAACTATACCACCACTGAGCGAGAGGGCTTAGGCATGGTATATGCTGTGAAGAAGTTTAGACACTATTTATTGGCCAACAAGTTCAAGTTTTTCACTGATCATCAAGCTTTGTTATATTTGGTCAATAAACCTTGCAATACTAGACGCTTAGTAAGATGGTTCCTCTTACTAATGGAATATGACTTTGAAGTTGTTGTCAGGAAAGGTAGAACCCACCTTTGGGCAGATCACCTTTCTCGCATCACTTCAGGAGAGTCACCGCAAGGAGTGTCTGACGAATTACCCGATGCTTATCTGTTCAATTTAGAAGTTGTTCCTAAATGGGCAAATAAGTTGGTACCAGTCCTAACCTTTGGACCCGCAAATAAGAATGTTAAAACATCACAAGAAGAAATTGTAAAATCACAAAAATATCACATATTGGAAGGAAGCATGTAGAAACAAGACACTGAGGGTGTATTGGCTTGTTGTGTTGAGAACGATGAACATAGTAGTTGGTTGCAACAAGCTCATGAAGGATGGCTAGGAAATCATTATTCTAAACAGCACACATTACAAAATCTGAAACGTTTAGGAGTGTATTGGCCTAGCATGGACAAAGAAATACATGAGTGGATTAAGAATTGTCCAATGTGCAGAGAGAGACCACTAGTGGAGCATGGGACCCTTTATCAAGTGTCATTAATTCCAGATTGGAGTGCTCCATTGGTAGAGTTTATGAGGTCAAGAAGATTACCCAAAGAGGCTAGCCTAGCAAGAAGACGAAGCATGGAGCAAGAGGCTCAAGGCTATGCCTTAGTAGGAGACAACCTATACCGAAGAGGCAAAGATGGTTACTTAAGACTGTGCGTTCATGAATCAGACTATTTAAAGGTCTTAGAGACTGCACACAATGGTGTTGCAGGGGGACATTTTGGTCCTAATCGAGTGATCAAGACCATCCTATTCTCAGGACTTTGGTGGCCCACTCTTCATATGGATGCTCATACCTATGTGAAGAAATGTGACACATGCCAATGTGCACAATATCCAGTTAGAAAAGATGAGATGCCTTTGAGGCCAATGATGGGAGGACGTGCATTCTCGAAATGGGGTATAGACTTTGTAGGTCATATTAACCCCCCAGCTAGAAACTCCCATGCAGAGTACATTATTGTAGCCATAGATTACCTTACCAAGTGGGTAGAAGTGAAAGCCACAACAAAGAATGATGCTCAGACAACGGCTAAGTTCTTATTTGAGAATGTGTTCACGAGATATGGATTACCGATAGAGTTAGTATGTGATAGAGGTACACACTTCTTGAATGAAGTCATTGAAAATCTTCTCCAAGAATTCTTGGTGATATGTAATGTCTTGACCAACCTTGTAAACAACAAACGCTCTGATTGGGACAAACAACTTCATCATGATGTTTGGGCTTATCGAGTTGCCTACAAAACGGTACTCAACGCCACCCCATTTCAAATGGTCTTCAGATAGAATGATGTGCTACCATTGGACTTCCTTATCCCAGCCTTAAAAGTAGCACAAGAGCATGAGTGGAATGGACATGAATTGTCCTCTAGGATTTTTGATCTAGAACGCTTAGGTGAGACGAGGCTACGTGCGGCGGCAGGCATCTATGCTACAAAGAAAACATGATGCACACATCAAAGATAAAGGATTGAAAGAGGGAGACCTAGTGTTGGTTTATACGCTAAAGCAACATGCCCGTAAATTGGAAAAAAGAGGATACGGACCCATGATCATTAATAGAATTTCCACTAGCGGTGCAGTTCAGTTGGCCACTCTAGAAGGAGATATCTTGCCAAACTATATTAGTGGATGTAGAGTCAAGTTATACCAAGAACCTCTTACAGAGGATATGCTTACGAGACTCAACACTCCTAAGAAGCGAAAAGAAGAGGAGTTAAGGGTGAGGGAAGAAGCATAGGCAGAGGCCAGAGAGCGTATTAGGCAAAATAAGTTAAGGCGATTAGGCCTAGATCTCAACTCAAAAGCCCCAAAATATCACATGGATATGTGCCAAAAATCGGGCATAACTACTTCTCAAGTCATTGATCGACGTCCCTTTGTGACCATAGAGATAGGACAAGGAAAGGGTGCAAGGACTATGAAAGCATTGATTGACTCAGGTGCAACAAGTAGTGCAGTTAGACTGTCCTACTGCGAAGACTTGCAGTTGAACATCAATCCCATAGAAGCTTATCTCATAGGATTGGGAGGTGTGGAAACCCCTTGTTTGGGCGAGGTGGAACTTCCCATCTACCTTCAAGATGTTCCAATGAAAGTCAAAGTGCTAGTGTGTCAAGATGAGAACCTTACAGAACCTCTTGTTTTAGGACAAGATTGGATTTATGACAATGCAGTCAACTTGAACCTAAGAAGTCAACTTCTTCAAGTTTGGGTCCAGGGACAATGCTTTACATTAACACTAGAAAATGGCATTCTCACAAATCCAGTTGTCACATCTTGTAGTCCTCCTAGGACTAATCTTAGCAAAAGAAATGTTGTATGCATCAAAAGCTCTATGTTGCAAGAGAACTTAATCATGGAAGCACAGGCTCAAAGACAAGTGGACTCCTCCTCTGGTGCAAGGACTCATGCTGCCACTACAACTCAACCAACAAGGCAAGCACAACAGAACAGGACAACTGCTATATCAAATAGACAACGAGATTTCCAAAGGAAAGTAGTGCCGGGCATGAAGCAGATCTGGGTACGAAAAGGAGAGCAACCACCGGCCTTAACCCCACAATTTCCCTCCAAGGACTCCCACGAGGCCAGAAGACGAATGAAGAAGCTAGGACAAACTCACCCACAAGATATTCGATAAGTTTGGGTGCCTAAGAAAATTGTTGTAGCTCAACAAGGGCGATTACAAATGTGGGTACCTAAGAAGCTCTTACATCCACAACAACTTATGTTCTCCCATACGTGAAAAGTCTCAACAAAGAAGCCAAGGCGAGGCAAAGGTCAGAACTAAATACCAAGAACAAAAGTAGACCAACTAACCTCTTCAACGCGAGTCAAGCGACTAGCCACAAAGGTATGTGTATGGAAGCCAAAAGCACCAGTAGGCCCCAAAGAACCAAAGAGCCAACCACGAAGGATCCAACCCTCAAAAAACCATCCAAACATGAAGCAGCCAAAGGAGATCGCTACATAGTCGAAGACCGTTCTCAAATGGATCCGTATAAGGAGGAATGATCAACTGCCATCTCGAGATACAATGGATACCTCCAACAAAGATGGCGTCAACATCTGCAAATGACATCAAGCCTCGACGAGCGACAACCATGTGCTCCCTGCACAACCCTGTCTTTTGCACCATTCAAGTTATGCATTTCCAAAGTATGCATTAATATAGGCCACATTACAGGGTCGTGCATAGACACATTGGAGAGTCCCATGCACAAGAGCACATTGACATATGTCAACTATTTTTTCTGATACTAACATCTGTCTTCTTGTTTGGTGACATTGTTCCTCAAAAAAAAAAAAAAAAAAAAGACGAAGCACTTGTTCTAGGTTTGGCTCATGAAACATGAATGAGTCATGCTTGGTTAAAGGTGGAACTGTTGATTACTGGGCATTTATCAATTTGGATAGAAGTGTGTCTCGGCTAGCAGATGATATAATTGTTGCCTTATCTGGTAGATGTCAAGAACTTGGCATGAACATGGCATCCACAACTATGGTAGGAGTGAAGAGCTTGAAGGTCCGCAACTTGAAGTGATGCTTAACTACTGCATGTAAGAGAGCATCCAGGGAGATATCGGCAAGGGGTAGTTCTGGTACCCTGCAAAATCTTTGTATGTATACTAGATGAGAAGACTCCTGCTTATGGGGAGCTAATGAGAATATGTGAAATTAAGCTTAGTGTAGTTACCCAATATCTTTTGTCAAGGAATACAAAGAAATTCAATTCTCAGTATTTGGCAAATATTGCTTTGAAGAGAGCAGATAGGACCAGGCACTCAAAGAATTTCATCCGTGGATCCTCAACACGGGCATTCATCAACAATGACCATCACAAATGCCAGGAGCACAACACGAAGAGATCAACATCGATCGATGCTTCACCATGGTAAGTATCTTTTACCTTGGCAACACCACATAACCATGATAGATTAGGAAACCTCTTCGTCGGCATACCCTTGAGCACTTAGCTCAGGACCCCAATTTTTGCACCATACTTCTTCCAATGCATTTTCCAAGTAAGCATGTATAGGGCTACATTACAAGGCCATGCACAAGGCACATATTTTCCTCAACCCATGCACAAACACACTTACCCATCATCCACTATGGGTTATGAGTACTTAGCATGACTACTATGAACATCAACTTTGGAAGATCTAGAGGACATCAACAGAGACTCACAACGACACAGTCATGCTGGAATCCAACGAAGAAGTACATACCAAGGCACTACAACTTGCAAAGGCTCGCAGTGACAGATGAAGAACCGGACAACCAACCCTGCCACATCTGGAAGCCAGACGACTTTTGTGAAGGGACACTACCTCTCAAAGCACTACATGGAATAACCATTACAACAAGGGTCTGTCAGGGACGATGGACTCGAGAGGGGGGGAGTGTTGGAACTCAAGGTCAAGCACAAGCATGGAAGCACATCATAAAGGTGGACACACACAAGAAGAAGGAGCAAGTAGGGAGCTCCAAGAAGTGTATGTCAAATTTTCACAAGAATTCCCTATAAAAATAGTGATTTTCATCACTAAAAACCATTGTAAATACCATTTTCTATTTTTGTAACTCCATTTTGTTCAAGCCAAGGAGTCCTTGAGCTTGAGGAGTATTAGAAGTATCATCCTACCAATTTTCATAAGTTTTAGACTCCATTTGAGCCCTCAAATAAGCCCTGGAACCTAATTTTTAACTAGGCCGGACACTAGGTCTGTACAGGGCCAAAACTAGTCAAAAAACTATAAAAAGAGCTAGAGAGCTCATTTTTTAGGTTAGCTTGTTAGAGAATAGAGCTTTTGTAAGAGAACTCTTTTGCAATCGAAGCTTTCCATTGTTCCTCTCTTTGATCTTGCCTTGTGTGCGTGTGTGTGTGTATGTGTGTGCATGCTTGTGTGCTTTCACTCACACACGTGCCTTCACATGCTCGTGGTCTTCATACCGGTCCTCACGTCTCCGCAGATTGACAAGTAAAGGAGGTGGTGCTTACGCTTGAGCTACACCAATAGGTCCAATGAAATCCAACCCCCATCTACTAAATGCTCTTGCTGAAATAAGTGGAACTAATGGCATATTATCTCTTTTATTTGGTTGACTCACTCTTTGATAAATGTCACATCTTTTCACATATGTTCTTGCATCAGGAAATAGAGTTGGCCACCAAAAACCAGAATATAATATGATTTTAGCAGTGCTTTCACTTGAAAAGTGTCCTCCTGCCACTCCAAAATGTGCCATCTCTAACATTTCCATATACTTATTTTCAGAAACACAGATTCTTAAATATCCATCCATCCTGTTCTTGTACAATTGATCTCCTATCAGTTGATATTCCTCAAAAATCATTTGTAAATTCCTTGAGTCTACACTAGCTCTTACTGGCTCTCCTTCCTTATTTCTTTTCAACACCTCAATTATGTTTGCACTCCAATCTGGATTTTTCTGAAACCAATACAAAGTTGTAATTTCTAAATTTTGCAAGAACTGGCATTCCCATCAATTGGAAGCATATTTTTTTACATCCTAAATCTTATTAGGCCAATGTACTCCCATCCTATTGAGATTGTTTAAGGTGACTATCATGGAAGCATGAGTACAAGGATTCCAACAATGAGCTCTTCTTAAATACTCCTGCTGCTCATCTTCTGGAGTACAATATTCCAATATACCCATATGATTGAGATGGTGCAAACGTCCAGCTAGTAGTACAAAATTCCTACTTTGTAATACCAGATGTGTGTTGTTTCTAGATGTTCTGCAAGGTCCCATGGTTAGCAAAGGTACTAAAGTCATGGCCCATTCAAGAATACTTTCTATTTTGAATAGATATGCATCTGGTAAATCATCATCTAAAGGTGAACTTGGCTCTTTGGTTTGGATTCTGGACAAATGATATACTCTTAAATGAGTTTTTCCTTGTCTGACCACTACCTCAAATTCAAATTCCATCAGTAGGAGGAACCATCTGACTATCCTACCCATATGGCATGGTTTGTTTACTAAATAGAGTAAAGCTTGGTGATCCATAAAGAATTTAAACTTGTTGGCTAAGAGATAATGTCTATATTTTTTTACAGCAAATATCATTCCCAACCCTTCCCTTTCAATGGCTGTATAATTTTTTTCTGTTGAATTCAATTGCCTACTAGCATAAGCAATTGGAAAGTCTAATTTGCTCCCTTCTATTGGTTGTGCTAACACACATCCCAAAGCATAATTTGAAGCATCCACATGAACATGAAAAATTTTATTCCATTGTCGGGTTTTTAGAATTGGTGCTATTACCAAACAAGTTTTTAAAGTCTCAAAGGCTTGGTCACATTCTTTGGTCCACTCAAATTTTGTGATCAATGCATACAAAGGTTTTGCAATGTCTGCAAACTTGTGTACAAATTTTCTATAATACCCACAATGTCCCATGAAAGTTTGAAGTTCTTTTACATTTGTCGGTCTTAAAAGTTCCACTATGGCCTTAATTTTTCTTTCATCAGTTAAAATTCCATTTTTGGAAACTATGTGACCTAGCATTCTCCCTTGCCTCACAAAGAACACACATTTTTCTGGATTTAAACATACTCTGTATGTTCTACATTTTGAATATATTTTCCAGATCCTCAAATGATCTTGTCTTTTTAATGAAAAAGTGCAAAGATCATCCACATAAATTTCCATTATATTTCTAAGGAATTCTTTGAATATGTGACACATCAATCTTTGAAAAGTTGTTGGGGCATTAGTTAAACCAAAGGGCATAACCCTAAAGGCATAGATTCCCCATTCTGTGGAAAAAGCAGTTCTATGTTGGTCTTCCAAAGCTATTGGTACCTGATTATATCCTGAAAACAAAAGCTATAGACCTCTTTACCTGCAACTCTTTCCAAAAGATGGTCTATTATGGGTAATGGATAGCTATCCCTTATAGTTGTAGCATTAACTTTTTTCTAGTTAATACATACCTTGAGTCTCCCATTCTTTTTAGGTACCACAACTATAGGAGATATCCACTCTGTATACTCAATCTCATAGATGAAATTGGCAGCCAAGAGCTTGTCAATTTCTTCCTTTATTTTAGCAGAGTATTTGTCATTAAATGTATAGTGTCTTTTTTTGCTAGGTTTTGCATCAGGAGTAATAGGAATTTTATGTTTGAAATGTTAGGATCAATTACTTTCAAATCTTTATAACTGTAAGCAAACACATCTCTATATGTTTTTGCCAATTTTTTCAATGCTTCCTCTTCCTGACTTGTCATGTCATCAGCTATAACAATATGTCTATCTTCTCCCTCTTCTTGATTTATCATCACCTTCTTAGTTTGTTCCTCATTGTCATATGCCTCCCCCTTTTTCTTTTCTCTCTTTGGTTTCATTTTTAGAAGTAATATGTCTTCTACTTCATAGGTCTTGAAATTTGTAGGTACATCAAATTGTTGATCTTCTTTCTTTATTTTTCTATTTTTTTCAACTTCTTGTTCTTTTTCTATTTCTTTGTGTTTATGTTTCCTATATGTTCCTAAGATTTTATCTTTTATAGCATATGTAGCTTCAACTGCTTCAGGGAATTGTGTTTTCCCAGTTTTTAAAATTATTCTTTCCTCCTGGTCTTCCTCTGTTTTTGACACCTTTATCATTTGTATTCCTATGTGAAAGATATCATATCCTTCTTCATTTTGGAATTTTACTCCCACATATTCATCATTAGCCAGATCCATGGTGGTCAAAATCTGATTCCAACCATAAAGCTCAAATTCTTCATCTTTAAATTTTTGTGGTATGTAGCTTTCATCTTGTGATTTCCATTCTCCTAGACAATCTTATTTTTCTAGCATCCTTTTTTTATGTATGACATTCCTTATCACATTACATTTCCAAATTGTTGATTCTGTGTCATTATGATCTTCACTCCTTGTTTCTTCACTTAATTCTTGATTTTGATGTACTTTGAACCATTCTTGAGGGGACATATCACAATATTGCCCATTTCTTAAATTTACTTTAGTTACCCTTCCTTTGCTCTGAAGGTATAGGCAATCTCTACCCCAATCTTGTACAATTTGCATCTCTCTCATAAATGGTCTTCCTAGGATAATTTCATATGAAGTGGATTGTGGGAATTCAACTATGGCAAAAGTATGCTCTATCTCTATTCCACATATTTCCACAATCACCTTTTCCCATATTCCTAGGGGTTTTTCTATGTGTCCATCTGCAAGTTGTAATCTCATTTTAGTGGGTATTAACTCATTTTTTCCCCATTTCTCCCAGGCTTGTTTAGTCATGATAGCCACTCCTGATCCACTATCTAATATGGCCTTAGCATGATTATTACCAAATTGTATTTTCGAGGTTGAGTTCCCTTCTTCCCCTTCACATAGTATAACCAAGAAAAGGACAAGAGCTTGGAGAGATAGTCGGGAGAGAATGAAAAGACAATGGTCACAGAAAATGATCAAACTTGAAGAAAGCTTGAGAGAAACCAAAGCAAAGATAAGTGAACTTGCATCTCAAAACCACTCTCACACTACCCCACCACCCACCTTTCCATCTCCCTCCAACCCATCACCTTCTATTCCCCAACCTTCTAATCCACCACACGTAACCCACCCACCACCCAGAGTAGGATCAGTCCTAGCCAATCCCACTCCTGACGATCTAGACATGATGCTTAAAGCATATAAGGCCAGAATCCAGGAAGGGCCAAATGTGACAGATCATGACCGACGTTACCCTAGAGCTGATCTAGAAATAGAGAGAACAAAACTTTGTGCTAAGATGGTAGAATTGGCACAAGCTATGTTTGAAGCCAGTCGCTTGTTCAATGGCTCTAGCTCCACTAAAACACCATTGCATTTCGATGGCCTGTTAGATAGATTGGAGAGGTTACTTGCAAAGTCTGGAAATGGAGTCATCTCACAGTCTAAAAAGAGTGCAAGTGATAGAATAAGCATTCCTCCCTAGAAAGCTTATGTGCCTAACTCCACCGAACCAGACACCTCTTCTTCTATTAATCGGTATTCTCTAGAATGCCTAGGAGAGATTCAAGAAGAGAAATGGGCTAAAGAAAGTGAAGAAAGTGACGTGCATGATCAATTCCCACAAGAAATTCCATCCATTTATGGAGAGCAGGAGAGTGCCCAATCTCATGAGAGGTTAGACTTCGAATCTAATTCCTTGCAGGAATTACCCCATTTCATAGGCCCTTGGGAAACTAAGTCTACTTACATGAGAGCGCCCACTGTCATGATAAGAAACGAAGAGTCGATCATACCTAGGAATACGGAGGTGGTAAAGAATACTAAAGTGCAGTGCAACCTCACTTTGGAAGAGCTACTCAAGGTTAAGCCTGAGTTGTGGAAACATGTAGCCAAACAAGTGCCAGATGTAGCGAAATCTCATTCCCACGTAGGATCTCATAGAATAGTGCCATAAATACCATTGGATAAGATAGGAGACATGAGTGAAGGAGAAGAAAGAAATACATATCTCCCAATTACCCATCAGGGATACACAACCAAGGCAATTTTGGACTCAGGTGCAGGAGTTGCAATTGCTACCACTTCCCTATGGAAGCGTTGGGGCAAGCTACCACTCAGGCTGACAAGAATGAAATTGCAGATGGCCGATGGTCATATTGAGAGGCCCTTAGGATTGCTAGAAGGAATAACTCTCACTACATGTGGTGTTGAGTATGAGCATACTTTTGCTATACGTGACTTTAGCAAAAACCAAGCCTACGAGATGATTTTGGGAAGGCCATTCATGCGGCAGTTGCAAGTGGTACATGATTGGGGAACCAATTCATTGTATTTGCAACACCTAGGTGTGACAACCAAAGTCAATCTCAAGGATTAGTCTCATAGAGATGTACCGCCTATTCAATGGAATCCCATCCATAGAGCCAAGGATGACACGGAGTCAGTGCATTCCATAGGATTAGGATCCTCATGGATGCATGAAGACACACACTTATGGATGTGTAAGGTAGCAGTAGAAGAAGAGAAAAGAGACAAGGCCAGAGAGGTAGGTATTAAAGAAACCCATAGATCAATTCAAGACCTAGCCTATGCACCTGTAGTATTCCCTGACGAAGAATTTGAGCCTCGCGGTTGGGTGGAAATTTTGGCAATAATGGATGTAGCCATCAATGAAGAACAATGGACACCCCACTATGACGAGGATGGTTATGACATTTTAGTCTTCTCCATACAGCCAATTATGGGAGACTCGGTTCTGGAAGAATGTGAACCTAGCACTGAGGCATTTGAGGATGCAAGTGACTATGATTTAGAGTCAATCATCATGGACCCACCATTTGCATCAGATGAAGAATACTTCTATGAGGTAGAAGTTCACCCTCAGAGACATGAAGAGCTCACTAATGATGTGAGATTAACCACACAAGTGACCACCAAGAGTGAAGGAAAGAAAAGAAAGAAGAAAGAAGTCACACCGGAGGAAGAAGAATCTTTTTTTGAGGTCCCTGAAAATTTCAAGAAGTACAAAACAGAAGATAGGAAAGTCATGGTAAGAATGCCTAAACGTGAGGCACAATCAGGAGAGGCCTATGATAACACGGAAACTACCAAGAAAATAGTTGTAGCCATAGAAGAGGGAGAAGAAAGATGCACCTACATAGGGCATGACCTGACGCAAGAAGAAGAGCAAGAGTTGATAGCTTTACTAAGAGAATACGTTGATGTATTCGCTTGGAGCTACAAGGACCTGAAAGGTGTAGACCCCAACATATGCTCTCACACGATCCCCATGACCTCAGTGCCAGACCCTCTAAACAAAAGCCATACACATACAATGACAACTATGCTGCCAAGATCAAAGAAGAGATAGATCGCTTGGTTGAAGCTGGATTTATCTACGAAATCGAGCACACTGAATGGGTATCCCCCATTGTAGTGGTACCCAAGAAGAACGACAAACTTCAAGTATGCATTCACTTGAAGAAGGTTAACGCAGCCACTATCAGAGATAGTTATCCCCTTCCTATCACTGAGCATCTATTAGAAAGGGTAGCAGGCAAGGAAGTATACAGATTCCTAGATGGATTCTCTGGTTACAATCAAGTAGCCATTGCACCAGAAGATCAGCATAAGACGGCTTTTGCCACAGAGTGGGGCATATTTGCTTTTCGGGTGATGCCATTTGGGCTTACCAATGCTCCTGCAACCTTCCAAAGATTGATGTGCCATGTTGTTGAAGTTGAAGGTCAAGTACAAAGCACATGAGCACATCAAAGAGGTGGACACACAAGAAGAAGGAGCAAGTAGGGAGCTCCAAGAAGTGTATGTCAAATTTTTAGAAGAATCCCCTACAACAAGAGTGATTTTCATCACTAAAAACCATTGTAAATACCATTTTGTATTTCTCCAACTCCATTTTGTTCAAGCCAAGGAGTCCTTGAGCTTGAGGAGTATTAGAAGTATCATCCTACCAATTTTCATAATTTTAAGACTCCGTTTGAGCCCTCAAATAAACCCTGGAACCTAATTTTTAACTAGGTCGGACACTAGGTCTAGACATGGCCAAAACTAGTCAAAAAACTATAAAAAGAGCTAGAGAGCTCATTTTTGGGGTTGGCTTGTGAGAGAATAGAGGTTTTGTAAGAGAACTCTTTGGCAATCGAAGCTTTCCATTGTTCCTCTCTTTGATCTTACCTTGTGTGCGTGTGTGTGTGTATGTGTGTGCATGTTTGAGTGTTTTCACTCATGCACTTGTGCCTTCACTTGCTCGTGGTCTTCATACCGGTCCTCACATCTCCGCGGATTGACAAGTAAAGGAGGTGGTGCTTACGCTTGAGCTACACCAAATTTTGGCACCGTTGCCGGGGAGAGAGCTTCGAGGACGAGTGTTGTGATGGTAAGATCGTAGATTTGCGACGTTAGAAGGTAAAAAAACTGTCTTTTTTGTTCATTTTTGGAATTTTCTTCTTCATCTTCATCATCATCATCATCTCCACCTTCTTCCATCTTCCTCTTCATAGAAATTTCTTGTTTTTTAGTGCATTTTCAACATTTTCATACCATCTTTCATGCATTACTGTGTGAGGAGGAGCTAGGAAGTGCAAGAGAGAGCAAGCGCTGTGTTTTTTCATGATTTTCTGCACATACAGAGCTCGCCATTGCTCGGCGCTCAGAAATTTGAATTTCCCGCCAAAAAACACGATTCTGTGAAGAAAATCGCGATTCTATGAAAAATTCAATTTTTTTTTAAAAATCACGATTTCCTATTCCCCGCCTAAAAGTTTGTTGAAAGAAAACACGATTCTGTGGTTGTGCTCAAAATCACGATTCTCGAAATTTTTGAAAACCACGATTCTCTGAGACAAAATTGCGATTCTCAAAAACACGATTCTCTACTCAAAATCGCGATTCTCACAAATCACGATTTTCAGCAAAAACACGATTTTGTGAAAACACAATTCTCTATTCAAAATTGCGATTTTCAAAAACATGATTCTCTACTCAAAATCACGATTTTCAAAAACACGATCCTCTGCTCAAAATCGCGATTCTCAAAAACACGATTCTTTGCTCAAAATCGCGATTCTCACAAATCACGATTTTCAGCAAAAACATGATTTTGTGAAAACACGATTCTCTGTTCAAAATCGCGATTTTCAAAAACACGATCCTCTAGTCAAAACGCGATTTTCAAAAACACGATCCTCTGCTCAAAATCGCGATTCTCAAAAACACGATTCTCTGCTCAAAAACGCGATTCTCACAAATCACGATTTTCAGCAAAAACACGATTTTGTGAAAACAGGATTCTGCGAAAACACGATTCTCTATTCAAAATTACGATTCTCAAAAACACGATCCTCTACTCAAAATCACAATTCTCAAAAACATGATTCTCTGCTCAAAATCGCGATTCTCACAAATCACGATTTTCAGGCAAAAACACGATTTTGTGAAAACACGATTCTCAAGGTACAAAATCGCGATTCTCTGATTTCATAGCATCGTGATTCTCTGATTTCACAAAATCCCGATTCTCTTGAAGTTCACGAAATCGCGATTCTCTTGAAGTTCACAAAATCGCGATTCTCTTGATTTCACAAAATCGTGATTTTTTCCAAAAGGTCCTGTTTGCCTGTTTTGACCCCCAAGAGCCTGATTTGACATAACTTTTTCATCCAAAGTCCATTTTTTGAGCTCTATAGCTCGTTGTAAAGCTCGTTTCGAATCCTACACGGCCTCAACTAATTTTTTATAAGAATAATGCGTTGATTTTTAGATAGGATATTTTGAAGTTGACCCTCCGGTGGGACCAAGAACCCAAGGGGACTCCAAAGGATTTTGAACCATACCAAGGGGAAATTTTGGACCCTTAACCAAAGCTTATGAACCTGAGATCTGGTAGACACCTAGGCAAGGATAGACAAATTATTAGATCTTCTCAGTCTAGTGTCAACCATACAGCTAGTCTTGGGCACAACAACTAAGTGGTTGTCCTTACATACTAAACTCTGACACAAGTGACTCAGAAATGTCTTTTAGCATGGGGAAACTTGCAAGTGGCTCAGGAACTGCCCATCTATAAACACCAGAAGGTCCCTATAAGACACAATTGGAATATATTCGGACCAACCGATTAGGTGCTCGCATCTATGAGGATGGCCTGAGGCGATCAGTGGTCCAACTCAAAAATCCAGATCAACCCTTTGGACTTGAACACCCGATGGTCAAGTTCGAAGAGGGTTCATACCTTGATAAGGAAGGAACCATGTATGTGGTCACCAACCTACCGGATAGGACCAATGAGTTCGGAAATATCATTCATGAGAATGAGATAGGAGACCTAGAATAAGGAAATGTAGGACAAGGACCCCAGACTCCTAGAGGTAAGTCAGTTTTGACCAGAGTGATCACTCCAGATTGGATTCCTCAAGATAACAAAAGCATAGAACTATTCTTGAATAGAGAAACAGAGGAAGCCTTTTGGAGATTCAAGCCAAATCAACCTAGCCAATTGGGCATAGTCATCATCTACGAGTTCAAGGACCTAGAGATACCAGGAAAAGTTGTCTACTTGGATAACACATCAGAGAAAGTGTTCTTGGTAACAGAACATGATAGACATGCATATACTTGGAAGAGTGAATTGATTTTCCCTCCATCAAGATCCAATGTTTCCCATGGCCTCCAAGGAGTGGGTTCATCTCAAGCTCATGAAGCCAAGAGAGAAAGAACTAGAGAGCGACCTAGGGTAAGTTTTGCACACTGTGTGGGCAGAAATAGAGCAGGATTTGAAAATGGAAGACCTGAAAGAGAGAGACATCAAGCACATAGGCAACAAAGAGATGAACATGATTTTCCATTGCCTAGACCCCGAGAGCACACAAGAACCCTTAGACCCACTCAAGTGATCAAGGCAATGAAGAATTATTTTGACGGGTCAGGAGATCCTTATGATCATGTGGCCGAGTTCAAACAAGTGTTAAGAGCTGAACAGGTTGAGGATTTGTTCACCCAGTAGGAGGCATTTGGTTTGACTCTTAAGGGCACTACCTTAGCTTGGTTTCAACCACTGAGTAGTCGAAACTATCGCGATATAGGTCAACTGCTAGATGAATTCATTGTAGAATTTTCCAAGAGTGGTATCAGGCATAACACATCATCTTTGATCCACAGTTTCAAGCAGACACCCCAAGAAACAGTGCGACTAGCAGGAAGAAGGTTCAGACAATACTTAGAAAGATGCCCTGCTCCAAAGTTACCCACACCAGCCAAACAAGTGGCTTTGTTCTTAGATGGCTTACTGAGCACAAATTTAAGATCATATGTGTACTTAAAAGATCCCAGATCCATAGAAGAGTGTGTGCCGACGTGCATTGACATAGAAGATAGATGAGATAGCTGACCAAGTTGCCAAGAAGCTAGGAGTCCAAAATAGACAAACACAGAGAGTCACCTCATTGAACCGATGCTATACCTACGGAGGGGACCACATGGCTAACGTATGCCCGATGCAAAACCAAAACATTAGAGAAAGGAATGCTCCATATTGCACTATTGAGAGAAAATACACGAACCACACGGCTCAAGATTGTCCCTACAATAGGCAGGCTATTAGACAAACTTATCAGCAACCTTACCAACAAGGTAGATATCAGAACCAATACCAACAACCATATTATCAACCACAACAGCAATATCAGGCACAATATAGGCCACAACCAGTTCTGGGAAACCAACCACCAACTCCTACCAACATGATTCCAGTCAAGTATGCCATGGGAGAGGAAAATCCAAATAGAGAATTGGTCCCACTAACCCCATTGATACCAGATAATGACCCTCATGCTCATAGTTCAGACTACTCCCATGAAGGTAGTCCACATGCTTATTACACTGAGTCGCTTGAGCATAGTGAGATTTACTCGTATCAATATGAGGCACCACCTATGGAGCAAAATTGGGAGCCAGAATACTCCAATGTCATGTACGCAAATGCTAACCCTAGGCCCCAATTGAGACAAGTAAGACCACAAGCCCCTAGAGGACCATGTTTGAGATGCCAGGACGACCATTTCCTTCGTGATTGTCCCCACCCACCATCTCCGAGTCAAGGACATGCTATCACCATACAAGCTTTTTGTCCTGATTGTGGCAAAGACCATCTCCCCAGAGATTGTCCAAGAAACCCCTCTAGTGCGCTGTTAACGTGTTACAGAAACAGTAACGCTGACCAGCCGAAATCGTTACCGAACAAATGTTAAACGTGAAACAGTGTTTTACCGTAAAATGGGTTAAACTTTCAGTATCATTACCAAAAAACGTTACCAGACCAGCGTGGGTTCTTGGGAGTGGTAGGGGTCTGTTAGACAGAGGCCCTGTACTAATTTCCCAAACCTTCTTTATAATCAACAACAACACTACTACGTGTCTTAGCTCAAATCATTAACATTAACTGGGCGAGACTGGCTTTCTATATTCCTGGATACTGTACTTCTTTAGACTACCCTGCTATTGGAACAGAGCAGTAGTCTGGACTACAATCTTAATAGTAGTAATCAACCGGAGATACTACTTCAACCGATAGATTCCTTCGTCACAATACTTACAGCGATCTCAATTAAAAGTTTGTGTTTACCGAAAGTAATAATTCTTCTTCGTCACCGAATGCAATAAGTTCAGTAAAACAAACAGAACATACTCCACAGTGTATTAAGTTGTCAAATCAAATCACGCAGTAATATAACTACTCAGACTGACTCAAAGTGCTTCAACGACCGAAGAGCATACAACAATACTATGCAAAAATAGTACTTAGACACACAATCCGTCACTTAACAGTCATCACAGTGAACTTCAGTGTAAGCAGACGATGCAGACAGAACAGAGATCAACATTAACAATACTCAGAACTTCACAATAGTGTAACAATACTCTAACAAATATCAAGGCGGACAATCTGACAATTCTAGGAAAAACTCTCTCGACCATTCTCTTTTCATTACTTTATATAGAATTACAAGATGCGCGTACCAACTTTTTCGCGCGTACTTCAAGGAACTCCGTTACATCCGGCATACATTTGTCCTACTCCGGCGGCCATCTAACACTGGCACGCACGGTGGACTCGAACCCGCAAGTGATTTTGATTACAAAACTCATTGTTCATCTACGATTCCTTCTAGATACATATTTCTTGCTAATCTAAATGTGCGGGCTATTTTTTCTTAAGGGTTTCTAATAATTGTTTAAGGGTATCGGGTTCTAAAATCTGCGCATCTATTCTAACGGAACTAAGGGCGATGGCTTCAGTAAGCAAAATTTCGGCCTGTGTTTGCAAAAAGGCCTCCTGTAAATAAAAATCGTTGGCTAATGCCGCGTCTCTGGCTGTCTTCATGTCCGTTACTTGTTTCTGCATCTCATTGATTCTGTCTTTTTGGTTTCGTACCTGATTATCCAGTCTTTCAAACTGTTGATTCTGGAATTGTATAGTTTTGTGATAGGCATCTCGTTCTCTGCGGGCATTCGCTAAATCCTTCTGGTATTTGGTTTCCCTGAGTAGTTGCTGTTTGAGAATACTGTTGACCTCATCAAGTGATTCTTTGGTTCTCTGTAATTCATCTTCTGTTTGTTTTGCTTCTTTCTGCTGCACTTGGCTCTTTTGTATGGCTTCCTGTAACTGAACCCTTGTTTCTTCCAGTAAGTTTCCTAGCGTAATTCTTGTATCATCTGTAGCTTTGATTGTTTGTTTTAGCTTTATTATTTCGGTGTCGGCAGCTGTCAATAATTCATCTTTTTCAGCCAATGCCGTATCTCTCTGGCTTGAGTGTTCTTCCTATGCTTGGAGTGTAGCCTGTAGTTGCTTGATCTGCTCATGTAGTGCATGATTTTCCGCTCTTGCTGCTTGTAATTCTTCCTGAAGAGGGGTGATATCCGCCTCCATTATTTCCAATTTCCTTTGGAATTCTTCTCGTGCATTATCTGAGACTTGTTTCAATTGTTGTGGTAATTGTTGGGATAGATTAATCAAAAAGCGACCCATGGATTCTAATTCCGAAAAGACTGGAATGGGGTGGGGTGGCAGAGGAGGGCGAGGTTGCGACAAGGTTTCGGTGAGAAGTTGTTGTGAATTAGGTGGTGAATAATTGAGGGAGGATGTCGAGGTTTCGGTAGTTCCGGTGGGGTGAGTGGGCTTGATGGGGCTGCGGGGTGGTTCCGGTTGGGAAATGGGGTTAACAGGCGGTGTTTTGGGGAGGGCAGAGTCAGTAGTTGTTACCTTGTTTGTTTGTTCCGTTTCTGCATTGTGCGCTTCTGTAGATTCCGCTGCCTTCAGTAGCTTGTCTAGTGCATCTTGATTAGATTGTTGCTCATTTTCCTGTTGCTCTGATTCTTTTTCGGTCGAGATGGATTCTGTTTCAGCTTGATCGTGTTGTTCTTGTTGCTCTGCCGATGATTCATTGTGCATTGAAGTTGCTGTATCATGGAAGGTTTCTTCTTCGTTCTTCTCTTCGTCTTTATCATCATCGTTAACTTTGCCGGCTGAGCCTTGTGCTTCACTTTCTGAGGAGCTAATTCTGATACGTTTCCTGCGGAACAACTGATTGAGCTCTTCTTCATCTTCTTCTTCCTCATCTTCTAGTAGTTGAACTGACTCTTCATGCCTTAAAACTGGTCCTTGTGGTGGTGGTTGAGCGGCAAGTATGGTTGGGAAGAGGAAAGAAAGGATGTGGGGAAGTCTGGATCGAGGGGTGGTTCCTTTGTTGACTTGTTTCACTATGGCGACGCACTCCTTATGGATTCGGTGAAAGAAAAATGAGGCGAAATTAACGGGTTCTCATGCGGCAAGGTCAATGGCGGAATAGAATGGGCGGGAGATACCGTATGTGCGTTTTTGGAGGTTAAGGATTGCAACTAAGAACTGCAATGCGGTTTTTTCAGGTTCGGGGCGGCAGAGAATGGCGTATTCATTTGATGAAAATCGAGGAAAAAGTTCTACCATTTGAGCTACAGGGATGCTTGGGCCATTTTCGCGGCCTTGTGGGGTGAGACGGAAGGCTTCGGCGAAAGCTTGGAAGGTTACTACGGTTCTAGAAGGGAGGGAGGGGAAAATCCATTGGCATTCGGCGATGGGAGATTGTGCGATGGCTGGGATAATTTGTGCGAAGAAGGGATGGGCTTTCACTGAGTGCCAAGGAAGCTCAACGAAGTTGTCCAACCCTCGGATACGCAAGTAATCTCCTACCTCGGTAGGGATACCTCCACGGAAAGCTGCGAAATTCGCCAATGCTTCCATTTCGCACGTGAACACAAATACACAGATCACAGCACACGAATACACAGTACACAGAAGACACGAGCACAATCACAAGAACACAATAGCGTTTTTTGGCGCAACCGAAGAGCTTAAGTACAGACATTACGGTGGGGGGGGTAGGAAGTGATGGTTATCATTGTGTGGTGCTAGAATGATATTGCTTTTAATTTGGCATGCATACTTGAGTAATTGGTAAGGAGGGCAGCTTATGACAAAACACGACTATAAAAAAGAGAAAAGAAAGAACAGAATGAAAAGTAAAAAACAAAAGCTAAAAAATGTGGTCCACCGCCAAATGATTTAATGCGGACTAGTAGCGCTTTGATACGGCCGCAGCTTCGAGCCGTTGATTGCTTTTGGAAGTGGATTTCCGGTCAACGTAGTCAACCGAAAAGTTGCTGGACCGATTTGCTCTTCGATCTTGTAAGGGCCGAACCACCGTAATTTGAATTTGCCTGCGGATCTATTTGACTTTGCATTATAAAAAAGTATAAGCTGTCCTACCGAAAATACAGGAGTCTTCAGGTTTCGATCGTGCATCCTTGCTTGTCTTAGTTGAACTTCGTGCATGGTTAAAAAATTGAGCCATCGGTGCTCGTCTAACTCTCTGAGGGTGTCCAACCGAAATGACAGTGAGTCTTTCAGTAGAAGTTTCTAAGTGATTGCTATGCGTAAACTTGGTATGACTATCTCCATTGGTGCTATTGCTTCTAAGCCATAAGCTAATTTGAAAGGAGTCACACCTGTTGTTACCGTGTATGTAGTCCGGTATGCCCATAATACTGCAAGTAGTAGTTGATCCCATCTTTCAGGTGATTCCATGATCAATTTTCGAAGGATATTCAACAGAGATTTGTTTGTACTTTCGGCCAATCCATTGGCACGAGGATAATAAGGAGAACTAAATTTATGTGTGACCTGGAACGACTGTGTAAGTGCCTTCATTAAATTGTTTACAAAATGAGTGCCTTGATATGAGACAATTTCTAGTGGTAAGCCAAAACGTGGAAAGACATCGGTTAGCAGACACTTTGCTACCGTAATTGCTGTAGCAGACCGTAAAGCCCAGGCTTCTGCCCATCTGGTTGCATAGTGAACAGTGTCTTCTTTCTTAGCCTCTTCTGTGATGGGTATTACTGTACAGACTGAAGCATTCCAATTATCTACAACGGTCTGGAGATCAACAGTTCCTAAGGAAATTAAATCAGCGTTATTCTTCATAAACTCTTCTTCTTCATCATCTGACAATCCATCTAACATATGGACTGGTTCAGCAAAATACGGTCTAGCGTGTAGCTTGCAGGGTTGTATAGCATCTAATTTTACCACATATCTTCGATTGTGTTCTTTGAACGTAAGCTCTTGTGCAGACCATTCCTGTATTACCTTCGCATGCTTCAGCCAAGGTCGGCCGAAAAGAAGGTTGTAATCCAAAGTGGATTCCGGCAGATCTAGTATAACAAAAGTCATTTTAAAGGTCGTACCTTGCAAAGTGATGGGTATATTTCGCACAAGTCCTACGGGATGGACTCTTGATTGATCTGCCATTCTGACAAAAAATTGAACTGGTTTGATTTCGGTCCATCCTAATCTTTTGCATAAGGCCACAATCGCAATGTTAACACCAGAGCCTCCATCAATCAATACTTGCGTAATCTTATGATTCTTATACCATACTGTAATCAAGGGGACTGAATGATCTACCGTAGAATCAGGTTTCGGTTGAACTACTGCTGTCCCCGGAATACACGAAGGTACCGGACTGAACTGTTGTTGGAACTGTTGTCGAATTCCAGGTACTAATGCCAGTAGTTGGCCCAGAGTCAGAGTGATAGATGCCTTAGATAAGATTTCCCAGGCCTGTTGAGATTGATTGACAGGCTCTACTGATGTTGAAGTTGATGCTTCTGCTGATGCGGAGGTGTCTACGGTTGGTAATGTATCTGCTGCTGAAGATGTTCCTGTTGCTGACTCCCTTTGTTGTGTTGCTTCCTTCGTTAACGAGGGCTCGGTTACCGGAATAGGCTCTGGAAAGACTGGTGGTTCTGCTGTGGTCCATTGACTAGCTTTGTTGTACATTCTGTGTTGTTCATGTATCCCTGGTTCAATTATTTCTGCTGCCGGTTGCAGTTGTTTACCGGAACGGGTCTGGATTGCAGCAGCCTGTGTCTCCACCGGTGTGATTTTTACCATGTTGGCCATTGGATTTTGGCGTTCCTTCTTCCTTTGATCATACTCAGCTGCATCCTTGCAAAATCTCCTAATATGTCCAAATTTTCCACAAAAATGGCAGCGTGGTGGTGGTAAATTGGGATTTTCCGGTGGTGGTCCGTTCTGCCAACGGTTTGGATTGTAGTTGTCATTCCTCTGTCCTCGGTAATTTGGATATCCTTGCTGCTGGTTGTTTCTCATTTGTGGAGGCACATAGTGGTTAGCTGGCTGCCCTTGTTCCTAGATAAATGTATTGACAGTCGTTGTTCCTTGTACTCTAGCGTTGTATGCGCAGTTTTTGGTGGTATGTCTGGCAATGTTGCAGATAGCGCAGAATGTCTGATTAAGTGCGCAATTGGCACTGGTATGTCCTGAATTTTTGCATATGTTGCAGTATACCTGTCTAGTCATATCTTCTACAACATTCTTGTTTGCTTTTAACCATTCTAAATCTTCTGTAAATCCACCAACTTTGTGTTCTAGTTGCAGAGTCATTGCAATGACTGCATCGAGGGACATGGCTCCGACACATCTTATGATCATGATCTGCTTAAGTTGTGGAACCAAGCCATTGATGAACCACTGAGTGATAACATCATCTGGTAAGTTAGCATGGGCCGGTGGTAGCTGCCTTAAGTGTGTTCTGAAGAGAGTAGCATACTCCTGTACGGTTTGATTTGGTTTCTGTCTGTTATTCTGCAGATAATCAGAAATTTCGGCTGGATTCTTTTTTAGCCTGAATCGCTGCAAAAAAGCATCTCGTACTGCTTCGTAGGTGCCAAAATGATTAATATCATATTCAGTAAGCCATTTAGCTGCTTCATTAACAAGTGTAGATTGGAAGACAATGGCTTTTTAGGCTTGATCCGGTGGATGGTTGAGAATTGCGTAGCTTATCTCGAAAGTGCGTACGTGAGCATCCGGATCATCTCCTGGAAATCCACCAAACTTCATGTATGTCACTCCCGATGGAGGTGTCCTGGGTGGACATAACTGTTGTTGTCCGTTCATCGTGAGCGTGTTATACTTTCCTTCTGAACTATCGGAATCTGTATCGTCGGATGACGCACTTTCCGGTGCGATTATCTTGCCTAATATGCTTCGAATCTCTGTTTCGAACAGCCTTCCTTCCTCCTTGATGTCTAGTGTATGGGAACTCGCTTCCAAGCACGGCAGATGGGCTGAAGATTCAGCAGAAAATGCTAAATCGTCACCGAAAAACTGTGATTCTCTTACCGAAATTTCACCGGAATGAACCGAAATTATGCCCGAATTCGGCGTTTTTTCGCCTTCGCCGATTTCTTTGACTAAAGCGTTTCTAATCGTAGATGAATCTGAATCTTTTTCCAAGAGTGTTAAACTAGATTCCAACTGCGTCTTGGTAGGTTCTGGAATTACTATATCTTCGACAGACTGTGCCAAAATAGTACCGAAATGTACCAGAGGCGTAATAGGTTCCACCGGAATATGAACGGAATCAGTTTTAACGTTCTTAACTTTCTTGACAACTGGGTCAGTCCTAGTTGTACTTCTACCTCCCAAAGCTGGCTTTAGTACTCCAAACTGATGGTTCTTGGGATACGTTTCACCGGATCGAGTAACCGGCATGTATCATCTTTTGTACTAATCGCGTAGTATTACTAATGGAACAGTCTGCAACAATCTGGTTCTGTTGCTACTGCCAATCGAACGATAATCTAATTCTGACAGATGACTGGCAATCTTGATGCCACCTTCCCACAGACGGCGCCAAGTATTAACGTGTTACAGAAATAGTAACGCTGATCAGCCGAAATCGTTACCGAACAAATGTTAAACATGAAACAATGTTTTACCATAAAATGGGTTAAACTTTCAGTATCATTACCAAAAAACGTTACCAGACCAGCGTGGGTTCTTGGGAGTGGTAGGGGTCTGTTAGACAGAGGCCCTGTACTAATTTCCCAAACCTTCTTTACAATCAACAACAACACTACTGCGTGTCTTAGCTCAAATCATTAACATTAACTAGGAGAGACTGGCTTTCTATGTTCCTGGGTACCGTACTTCTTCAGACTACCCTGCTATTGGAACAAAGCAGTAGTCTGGACTACAATCTTAACAGTAGTAATCAACCGGAGATACTACTTCAACCGACAGATTCGTTCGTCACAATACTTACAGCGATCTCAATTAAAAGTTTACGTTTACCGAAAGTAATAATTCATCTTTGTCACCGAATGCAATAAGTTCAGTAAAACAAACAGAACATACTCCACAGTGTATTAAGTTGTCAAATCAAATCACGCAGTAATATAACTACTCAAGCTGACTCAAAGTGCTTCAATGACCGAAGAGCATACAGCAATACTATGCGGAAACAGTACTTAGACACACAATCCGTCACTTAACAGTCATCACAGTGAACTTCAGTGTAAGCAGACGATGCAGACAGAACAGAGATCAACATTAACAATACTCAGAACTTCACAATAGTGTAACAATACTCTAACAAATATCAAGGCGGACAATCTGACAATTCCAGGAAAAACATCTCTCTCGACCATTCTCTTTTCATTACTTTATATAGAATTACAAGATGCGCGTACCAACTTTTTCGCACATAATTCAAGGAACTCCGTTACATCCGGCATACATTTGTCCTACTCCGGCGGCCGTCTAACATGCGCCCAAGATTACACCCATTAATGTGGTAGGCTTAGTGGCGGATTCAAGTTCAAGTTGTAGTAATGTGGCTCCTATACAGGCAGTCACTAGAGCACAAGCATTAAAACAGGATAAACCAGTAGAACAATCGAAGTTGAGTGAATCGGGAGAACCTAGTAAGCGGAAAACAAGAACATGGAAGGATACTAGAGAGAAAGCCAATCGCAAGTGGAATAAAAAGTTATCAGAACTAGAAGAAAGCCTGAAAGATGCGAAAACAAAAATAGAAGACATTACATCTCAAAGTCCCTCGCATGCCGAAACTCCATCCACTCCATCTCATCCCACCCCACCACCCTTTGTAAATAGGCCGCAACCAGGGTGTGTTCTTGAAGATCCAACCCCAGAAGGCTTGGACATGATGTTCAAGGCCTACAAGGCTCGACTTCAAGAAGGGCCTACAACTGCAAACCTAGAAAAGAGGTACTCTAGAGCGGACTTAGAGATGGAACAGATGAAAATGTGCATGAAAATGGTAGAACAAGCTCAAGCTATACTCGAGACTAGTCAAAATTTCAATCAGACAAACTCTATCAAACCGGATTTGCATTTCCAGGGCTTACTAGAAAGATTAGAGCAATTGGTAAACAAACCACAAGTTTCTTTACCTCCATAGGCTCAACCAATTATTGAAAGAGGAAGCTCACCACCAATGGGAGCTTATGTTCCTAATTCCACGGATGCTGGAATACAAGAGTACTCTCAAGAGTTCTTTCCGGAAATACAAGAAGAGAAATGGGCCAAGGAGAAGGGTAATTCCCCTCTTATTCCTGCAATTGATGATCTTCATGATCAATTTCCCCAAGACATTCCATCTATTTACAGAGACGAAGCAGAAAAACAAGAAGACGAAAGATTAGATTTTGAATCTAATACCCTAGAAGAACTGCCTCAATTTCCACGCCCATGGGAATCTGAATCTCTCCAGATTAGAGCTCCCACAATACTGGTAAGACATGAAGACTCAGTGGTTCCGAGGAACACTGATGCCATGAGGAACACTAAGGCTCAATGTCATCTCATTGTAGAAGAGCTGCTCAAAGCAAAACCTGAGCTATGGAATCATGTGAAGGATCAGGTTCCAGAACTTGATTCCAATAGGCCAAAAACAAGCTCTAAGCAAAAAGTTCCAGAGATACCTCTCGATAAAATAGGGGACATGTGTGAGGGTGAAGAAGGTAATACTTATCTTCCAATCACCTACCAAGGTTACACAACCAAAGCAATCATAGAATCAGGTGCTGGTGTTGCAATTGCGACCACCTCCTTCTGGAAGCAATGGGGCAAACCCACATTAAGACCAACCAGAATGAAGCTTCAAATGGCTGACGGTCATTTTGAAAGACCTCTAGAGATAGTTATCCACTTCCAATCACGGAACACCTATTGGAGCGTGTTGCAGGCAAGGAAGTTTATAGCTTGCTTGATGGATTTTCACGTTACAATCAAGTAGCCATTGCCCCAAAAGTTCAACACAAAACAGCTTTTGCCACAGAGTGGGGGATCTTTGCATTTTGTGTGATGCCATTTGGGCTCACCAATGCACCTGCAACATTCCAAAGGCTCATGTGTCATGTCTTCAAAGAGTTCTTGCGAAAGATCTTAGAAGTATATGTGGACGCTTTATGTGCCCATTCCCAAGAAAGAAGATACCACATCCCTAAGCTCAGACAAATCTTCAACAAGTGTAGAGAATATCGAGTGTGTTTGAACCCAGAAAAGTGTGTGTTCATGGTGCATCAAGGTAAAATCTTAGGTCATATTGTTTCTAAGAATGGAATCTCAACAGATGAAGATAAGGTACGAGCCATAGCGGAGCTGCCAAGGCCAAGGAATGTTAAGGAGGTACAAGCCTTTATGGGCCATTGTGGATATTACCGTAGGTTTATCCACATGTATGCGATCATAGCTAGACCCCTTTATTCCTTGTTGTCTAATTTTGAGTGGAACGACGAATGCGAGAATTCTTTCAATGAACTGAAGAAACGTTTGTGCACAGCACCAATAGTGACCACTCTTGATTCGAATAAACCATTCCATGTCCATGTGGATGCATCCAATCATGCCATAGGATGTGTGCTAGCACAACCCACAGGAGAAGGAAACTTAGATTTGCCCATAGCATATGCTAGTAGACAACTCATCGCAGCTCAACGAATCTATACCACAACTGAGCGAGAGGGCTTAGGCATGGTATATGTTGTGAAGAAGTTTAGACACTATTTATTGGCCAACAAGTTCAAGTTTTTCACTGATCATTAAGCTTTGTGGTATTTGGTCAATAAACCTTGCAATACTGGGTGTTTAGTAAGATGGTTCCTCTTACTAATGGAATATGACTTTGAAGTTGTTGTCAGGAAAGGTAGAACCCACCTTAGGGAAGATCACCTTTCTCGCATCACTTCAGGAGAGTCACCGCAAGGAGTGTCTGATGAATTACCCGATGCTTATCTGTTCAATTTAGAAGTTGTTCCTAAATGGGCAAATAAGTTGGTACCAGTCCTAACCATTGGCCCTACAAATAAGAATGTGAAAACATCACAAGAAGAAATTGTAAAATCACAAAAATATCACATATTGGTAGGAAGCATGTACAAACAAGATACTGAGGGTGTATTAGCTTGTTGTGTTGAGGACGATGAACATAGTAGTTGGTTGCAACAAGCCCATGATGGATTGCTAGGAAATCATTATTCTAAACAGTGCACATTACCAAATCTGAAACGTTTAGGAGTGTATTGGCCTACCATGGACAAAGAAATACATGAGTGGATTAAGAATTGTCCAATGTGCAGAGAGAGACCACCAGTGGAGCATGCGACCCTTTATCAAGTATCATTAATTCTAGATTGGAGTGCTCCATTGGTAGAGTTTATGAGATCGGGAAGATTACCCAAAGAGGCTAGTCTAGCAAGAAGACGAAGCATGGAGCAAAAGGCTCAAAGCTATGCCTTAGTAGGAGACAACTTATACCGAAGAGGCAAAGATGGTTACTTAAGACTGTGCGTTCATGAATCAGACTATTTGAAAGTCTTAGAAATTGCACACAATAGTGTCGCAGGTGGACACTTCGGTCCTGATCGAGTAATCAAGACCATTCTATTCTCAGGACTTTGGTGGCCCACTCTTCATATGGATGCTCATACCTATGTGAAGAAATGTGACACATGCCAACGTGCACAATATCCAGTTAGAAAAGATGAGATGCCTTTGAGGCCAATGATGGGAGGGCATGCATTTTCGAAGTGGGGCATAGACTTCATAGGTCCTATTAACCCCCAAGCTAGAAACTCCCATGTAGAGTATATTATTGTAGCCATAGATTACCTTACAAAGTGGGTAGAAGTGAAAGCCACAACAAAGAATGATGCTCAGACTACGGCTAAGTTCTTATTCGAGAATGTGTTCACGAGATATGGGCTACCAATAGAGTTAGTGAGCGATAGAGGCACACACTTCTTGAATGAGGTCATTGAAAATCTTCTCCAGGAATTCTTGGTGATACATAAGAAGTCTGCCCCTTATCACCCACAAGCTAACGGACAAGCCGAAAGCACCAATAAGATCCTCTGTAACGTATTGAAAAAACTGGTAAATAATAAACGCTCTGATTGGGACAAACAACTTCATCATGTTGTTTGGGCTTACCGAGTTGCCTACAAAACGGTACTCAACGCCACCCCATTTCAGATGGTCTTTGGACAGAATGTTGTTCTACCATTAGACTTCCTCATCCCAGCCTTACAAGTAGCACAAGAGCATGAGTAGAATGGACATGAACTATCCTCTAGGATCTTTGATCTAGAACGCTTAGGTGAGACAAGGCTACGCGCAGCGGCAGGCATCTATGCTGCAAAGAAAAGACAAAAGGCATACTTTGATGCACACATCAAGGATAAGGGACTGAAAGAGGGCGATCTAGTGTTGGTTTACACACTAAAGCAACATGCCCGTAAGTTGGAAAAAAGAGGATATGGACCCATGATCATTAATAGAATTTCCACTAGTGGTGCAGTTCAGTTGGCCACTCTAGAAGGAGATATCTTGCCAAACTATATTAGTGGATGTAGAGTCAAGTTATACCAAGAACCTCTTACAGAGGATATGCTTACAAGACTCAACACTGCTAAGAAGTGAAAAGAAGAGGAGTTAAGGGTGAGGGAAGAAGCACAGGCAGAGGCCAGAGAGCGTATTAGGTGAAATAAGTTAAGGCGACTAGGCCTAGATGTCAACTCAAAAGCCCCAACATATCACATGGATATGTGCCAAAAATTGGGCATAACTACTTCTCAAGTCATTGACCGACGTCCCTTTGTGACCATAGAGATAGGACAAGGAAAGGGTGCAAGGACTATGAAAGCATTGATTGACTCAGGTGTAGCAAGTAGTGCAGTTAGACTATCCTACTGCCAAGACTTGCAGTTGAACATCAATCCCATAGAAGCTTATCTCATAGGATTGGGAGGTGTGGAAACCCCTTGTTTGGGCGAGGTGGAACTTCCCATCTACCTTCAAGATGTTCCAATGAAAGTCAAAGTGCTAGTGTGTCAAGATGAGAACCTTACAGAACCACTTGTCTTGGGTCAAGATTGGATCTATGACCATGCAGTTAACTTAAACCTAAGAAGTCAGATTCTTCAAGTTTGGGTACATGAACAATGCATCACATTAGAATTAGAGAACTGCATGCTCCTAGATCATGGCACCACACACTCTCTTAATTCTTCTAAGACTATTCATATGGAAGAAGATGTTGTATGTGTCAAAAGCTCTATGATGTAGAAGGAGTCAATCGTGGAAGAACAGGTTCGAAGGCGGGTGGATCTTTCTTCTTCTCCAAAGAATCAAGTAGCCACAATAGTGAGTCCACCACACAGGCAAACACAACCGTTCACGACAACTGCTACATCAAAAAGAAAGACACCATTCGATAAGAAAGCAGTTCCGAGCATAAAGCAGATCTGGGTACGCAAAGGAGAGCAACCACCAGCCTTGCCCCCACAAATCCCATCCAGGCAAGCCAGCCAGGCTAGAAGACGAAGGAAGCAGCTCGGACAAGCTCAATCACAAGGTATCCAACAAGTTTGGGTGCCTAAGAAATTAGCTACAGCTCAACAAGGGCGATTAGAGATGTGGGTACCTAAGAAGCTTTTACATCCACAACAACCTATGTTCTCCCATATGCGAAAGGTCTCAACAAAGAAGCCAGAAAGCAAAAAGGGTAAGAACCGTATAGAGAGATTGAAAGAAGATCAAATCACCTCTTCAACAATAGTAGGAAGACATGTAAAAAGGGTATGGGTTTGGAAGCCAGAAGTACAAGTAGCCTCCACCGAACCAAAGCGTGAACCACATTGGATACCACAGTTCAGAAAGCATCCAAAGAGGAAGACGCCTGAAGTGATCTTTACAGTGCCAAATATTGTTCTAAAATGGACCCCAATAAGGAGGATTACATCATTTCGAGCTCCAATGGATAACTCCACCAAAGCTGACATCAACATCGGCAAATAACATTGAAAGCCTCAACGAGCAACAACCATGTGCTCCTTGCACAACCTTGTCTTTCGCACCATTCAGGTCATGCATTTCCAAAGTCTACATTAATATAGGGCCACATTACATGGCCATGCATAGACACAATTGAGAGTCCCATGCACGAGAGCACATTGACACATGTAAACCATTTTTTGATACTAAACTTTGTCTTCTTGTTTTGTGACATTGTTCCTCTAAAAATTAAAAAAAAAACAAACAAAAGAGAAAGAACTTCTTCCCAGGTTTCGCTCATGGAACATGAATGAGTCATGCTTAGTGAAGATTGAACCATAGATTACTGGGCGTTTATCAGTTTGGATAGAAGTGTGTCTCGGATAGCAGATGATGTAATTGCTGCCTTATCTGGTAGATGTCAAGAACTTGGCATGAATATGGCATCCACAACTCTGGTTTCCCCTTACCAGGGTAGGAGTGAAGAGCTTGAAGGTCCGCAACTTGAGAGATGCTTAACTACCAAAGGTACAAGAGCATCCAAGGAGATATCTGCAAGGGATAGTTTTGGTACCATGCAAATCCTTGATCAGCCACTCAAATGATCTCATCAGTGGACCATCAACATGGACATTCATCAACAATGTTCCATCCCAAAGGCCGAGTGTACAACACGAAAAGATGAACATCGATCGACCTTCTTCATGGTAAGTATCTTTACTTTGGAAACATAATAACCATGATAGCTTAGGAAACCTCTTCGTCGGCATACCCTTGAGCACTTAGCTCAAGATCCCAATTTTTGCACCATACTTCTTCCAATGCATTTTCCAAGTAAGCATGTATAGGGCTACATTACAAGGCCATGCACAATTCCTCAACCCATGCACGAACACACTTACCCATCATTCATTATGGGTTATTAGTACTTGGCATGCTTACTATGAACATCCTCTTAAGAAGATCTAGAGGCCATCAATGGAGACTCGCAACAACACAATCATGCTGGAACCCAAGGAAGGAGCGCATACCAAGGGAAAACAACTTCCAAAGGCTTGTAGTGACAAATGAAGAACCGGACAACCAACCCTGCCACATTTGGAAGGTAGACGGCTCTTGTTCCTACCGAATAGACACTACCTCTCAAAGTACTACATGGAACAACCATTACTACAAGGGTTTATCAGGGACGATAGACTCGAGAGGGGGGGGGAGTGTTGAAGCTGAAGGTCAAGGACAAAGCACAGGAGCACATCAAAGAGGTGGACACACAAGAAGAAGGAGCAAGTAGGGAGCTCCAAGAAGTGTATGTCAAATTTTCAGAGGAATCCCCTACAACAAGAGTGATTTTTATCACTAAAAACCATTGTAAATACCATTTTCTATTCTTCCAACTGCATTTTGTTGAAGCCAAGGAGTCCTTGAGCTTGAGGAGTATTAGAAGTATCATCCTACCAATTTTCATAATTTTTAGACTCCGTTTGAGCCCTCAAATAAGCCCTGGAACCTAATTTTTAACTAGGCCGGACACTAGGTCTAGACAGGGCCAAAACTAGTCAAAAAACTATAAAAAGAGCTAGAGAGCTCATTTTTGGGGTTGGCTTGTGAGAGAATAGAGGTTTTGTAAGAGAACTCTTTGGCAATCGAAGCTTTCCATTGTTCCTCTCTTTGATCTTACCTTGTGCGCGTGTGTGTGTATGTGTGTGCATGTTTGAGTGTTTTCACTCACGCACTTGTGCCTTCACTTGCACGTGGTCTTCATACCGGTCCTCACGTCTCCGCGGATTGACAAGTAAAGGAGGTGGTGCTTACACTTGAGCTACACATGTGTTCAAAGAATTCTTGAGGAAGAATTTGGAAGTCTAGGAGAGACTCATATACCAGAACTCAGACAAATCTTTGACAAATGTAGAGAATATCAAGTGTGCCTGAACCCAGAAAAGTGTGTTTTCATGGTCAGGCAAGGCAAGATTTTAGGACACATAGTGTCAAAGAACGGCATATCCACTGATGAAGGGAAAGTGAGAGCGATCGCAGAACTCCCTAGGCCAAAAAATGTCAAGGAAGTGCAAGCTTTCATGGGGCATTGTGGCTATTACCGACGTTTTATACACATGTATGCCATCATTGCAAAGCCTCTGTATGGACTATGGACCAATTTTGAGTGGTGTGAAAAGTGTGAGAACTCCTTCTATGAGCTTAAGAGACGCTTATGTTCAGCACCAATCTTGACTACACCAGATTGGAACAAGCCATTCCATGTCCATGTGGACACATCCAATTATGTTATTGGGTGTGTACTTGCACAACCAACTGGTGAAGGTAATATGGATCTTCCAATTGCCTATGCTAGTAGACAGTTGAATGCAGCTGAACGAAACTATACCACCATTGAAAGGGAAGGGTTAGGTATGGTGCATGCGGTTAAAAAGTTTTGACACTATTTGCTTGCAAATAAGTTCAAATTTTTTACTGATCACCAAGCTCTACTATACTTGGTAAACAAGCCATGCAACACAGGTAGATTAGTAAGATGGTTTCTCTTACTAATGGAATATGACTTTGAGGTTGTGGTGAGACATCTAGAGAGACCCCACAAGGAGTATCAGATGACCTTCTTGGTGCTTACTTGTTTAATTTAGAGGTTGTACCACAGTGGGCCAAGAACTTATTGCCAGTACTGACATATGGGCCTAAACACCCAGTAGTAAACACTTAAGATAGGGAGGTAATAAAAGCCCAAAAGTATCATATCATGGCAAGAAGTGTGTACAAACATACGGATCAAGGAGTATTAGCCTGTTGTGTGGAAGAGGACGAGTACGCGAAGTGGTTGCAATTAGCACATGTGGGTGCATTAGAGCAACACTACTCGAGACCAAGAACCTTACAAACATTGAAAAAACTTGGAGTATACTGGCCAACTATGGAAGCTGATGTCCATAGACTATGCAAAGAATGTCCAATCTGCTGCACTAAACCACCAGTGGAACATGGTACTCTTTATTGAGTGTCTTTAGTACCGCATTGGAGTGAACCCTTAGTAGCCTTTTTGAGAACAAAAATCTTTCCCAAAGATATGACGTTGGCTAGACAAAGGAGCTTAGAACAAGAAGCTTTAGATTATACTCTCATTGGAGATAATCTATAAAGAAGGGGAAAAGATGGGTATCTTAGATTCTGTGTCCACAAGAGTGAATACCTGAATATCTTGGAGACTGCTCACCAAGGTGTAGCCGGAGGACACTTTGGACCAGATCGGGTGATCAAGGCAGTACTATTTGCAGGTCTTTGGTGGCCAACCCTTCACATGGATGCACATGCCTACGTGAAGAGGTGTGATGTTTGTCAGCAAACTCAGTATCCTATACATAAAGATGAGATGCCTTTGAAACCTATGATGGGTGGACGTGCATTCTCTAAGTGGGGAATAGACTTTGTCGGTCCTATTAATCCCCTTACTAAGGGTTCCCATGCTGAATACATCATTGTGGCCACTCACTATCTAACCAAATGGGTAGAAGTAAAAGCTACAACGAAGAACGAAGCGTAGACCACTGCTAAGTTCTTATTCGAGAATGTGTTCACTAGATACGGGCTACCCATAGAGCTAGTGAGTGACAGAGGCACACACTTCTTGAATGAAGTCATAGAAAACCTTCTCCAAGAATTCTTGGTGATACATAAGAAGTATGCCCCCTATCATCCTCAAGCTAATGGAGAGGCTGAGAGCGCAAATAAGATTCTATGCAATGTGTTGACAAAATTAGTTAATAATAAACGCTTTGATTGGGACAAACAGCTACACCATGTTGTTTGGGCATACAGAGTTGCCTATAAAATGGTAATCCAAGCCACACCCTTTCAGATGGTGTTCGGCCAAAATGCAGTGCTACCATTGGACTTTTTGATACCTACATTAAAAGTAGCACAAGAGCACGACTGGACAGGCCATGAGATCTCCTCTAGAATCTTCAATCTTGAACGTGTAGGTGAAACATGATTGAGAGCTGCAGCAAGAATTTATGCAGCCAAGAAGAGGCAAAAAGCATATTTCAACGCACATGTGAAGGATAAGGGCTTGAAAGTAGGAGACCTGGTCCTAGTCTACACCTTGAAGCAACATGCACGGAAATTAGAGAAGAGAGGCTATGGACCATTGATTATCAATAAGATCTCCACAAGTGGAGCAGTACAACTAGCCACTCTAGAAGGTGACATCCTACCAAGTTACATAAGCGGATGCAGAGTCAAGTTATATCAAGAACCCCTAATGGAAGAGGTGCTAAATTGACTCAATACTGCAAAGAAACTTAAGGAAGAGGAAAAGCGAATCCGAGAAGAAGCACAGGAAGAAGCTTTAGAACGTATTTGACAAATGAAACTAAGAAGAAAGGTAGAGATCAGTCCAAGTCTGACACTCAAGAAGCTCCAAGTTATCACATGGCCATGTGCGAGGCTTCAGGTGAACGGTCCCATAGGATAGTTGATCGACGACCTTTTGTAACCCTAGAAGTAGGACAAGGAGAGAGTGCAAAAACTGTGAGAGCTTTAATTGACTCAGGAGCAGCCACTAGTGCAGTTCGGCTTTCTTACTGCCAAAGATTGCAATTGAAGGTCAAGCCTATTGAGGCATATCTCATAGGGCTGGGAGGAGTTGAAACCCCTTGCATGGGAGAGGTGGAACTTCGCCTCTACATTCAAGAGATCCTAATGCTTGTAAAAGTACTAGTATGTGAAGACAAGGATCTTACTGAACCTCTTGTCTTGGGCCAAGACTGGATCTATAATAAAGTAGTCAACCTCAACCTAAGAAGTGGACTTCTTCAGGCTTGGGTAGGCCAAAGCCGCCTCACGATTGAATTAGTAAATCAAGCACTCAGGCCATTAGAAAAGGCACCAACTCCGGGTTCCTCTAGGAACTCACATGAAGATAACAATGTTGTTCTTATCCCAAGTTCTATGGTGTAGAGGATTGTCACTCTTGACGAAGGTACAGAAGTCAATGAGGAGTTCCCATCTCTTCCAAAGAAGATCCTAGAGAGGTAGGCTGGGCAACACACGACATTGAGGAGATCGATGATCAAGAAGCATGAGCCGCAACCTGGGCAATATGAAGTACCTTGTGGCATGAAGCATATCTGGATACACAAAGGGAAAAAAACCACGGCTCCAGAGATAGGTTCTCAAAAAAGCACCAAGCGAGCCACACCATCAAGGACTAAAAGGAAGGAGTCCCCTAGGCAACACTCTAGACATACCATTTCTCTTTGGGTCCCTAAGCGGTCAATGAAGGCTATCCCCAATGCTAGACAGATATGGGTCCCCAAGGCCTGCTTAGGAGCTCAAATAGCTTCACCTCCAGTCACTAGAAAAAATCAACACTCACAAACACTCTTGGCAAACAGCTCAAGGAAGATACCTACACCTCACACTATTACACCTCCAATCAAACCTAGGAATGTCGGGAAATGGACACCCAAAAGGTCCCAAATCCAGCACAATCTAGTTCATAAACCTATACCTGTCACCCGCTCTAAGAGCTACGAATCCTCAATCAAAGTTTGGAGACTTAAACACTATATCAAACCCCTTGAACCAATTTTTTAAATCCATCCACTCTGATATAGGTGCATTCTGAGTACATTGCATATCCAAAGTATGCATCTAGGATAACACTAACCACTAACCAACATTCACACCTATCACAAACACTTCACCTCTAACCACTAACCATCTGGAATGTCATGTTAGTATTGTGGAGGGAACATCGTTACATCCTGTTTCCTATGCAACACTAATGTGCCTTTCTTCTTCTAGCAGATAAGCATCAGAAGTCTCATGGCAGTAGCAGCAGGCACGAGCTCCTATGCAGGCACTAGTACTCAATTAGATTGGGATACCATGCCTGTGGAGGTTCCACTATCGGCTAGGCCGGAGGAGTTTCTAAATGTGAGACAAATCCCCATCGCGGATCCACCAAGTGGCCTAACAGAAAGAGTCAAGGGACATTCTCATTGGTTCAATGAAATGCCAAGAGATTTGGGGGATGCAGACCATATCTGGGAATCCAAGTTGGAATTCAGAGGAGTGTGGTGGACATTTCAGTTCTTCTCAAGAGAGTTTGAAGCATTACAAAACGTAGCACCTCTTCAAGATATTTGGCAGAAATCAAGTGTCACTCTAGCACAATGGTGAGTACCAACGTGAGAAGATTCACCTCATAATTGTCAATCCGTGGAGATGTGAGGACTAGTATGAAGACTATGAGCAAGTGAAGGCACAAGTGTGTGAGTGAGAAGCACACAAGCATGCACACACATACACACACACGCGCACACAAGGCAAGAACAAGGAGAGGAACAATGGAGTTCTTTGCATTAGTCAAAAAGTCTCTTACATAAGCTCAATTCACAAACAATCTAACCCCCAAAATGAGCTCTCTAGCTCTTTTTATAGTTTTCTCACTAGCTTTGGCCTTGTCCAGACCTAGTGTCCGGCCTAGTTAAAAATTAGGTTCTAGAGCCTATTTGAGGGCTCAAACAAAGTCTAAAAATTATGAAAATTGATATGTAGCTAATTCTACTACTCCTCAAGCTCGAGGACTCCTCGGCTTGAACAAAATGGAGTCTATTCTACCAAAAACGGAATTTACAATGTTTGTGTAGTGATTAAAATCACTTGAGTTGTGAATGGTCCTTGGAAAAACTTGATTGGGCCTTGTTGCCGTATTGTGCATGACTGCTCCGTTGTGCTAGTATGCTCTTCATATGACTTGTATGCCAACACTCCTACCTTCCTAGCGTCTGTCGCCCCTGACAGACCTCTGTTCTATCGGGTGGTCGATATAGTATTGGATGACATTGGTGGCAAGTTCGTGTTCTCCTATCCTTAAGCCTCTTGCTAGATCAGCTTCCAATGCATCCCAATTGATTGCGCCAGGGACCTCTGGTTGCAGTGTGGTGTAGTACTCAGAGTACATTGCTTGTTCACAAGCAAAGAGATGGAGCAGGTGTGTTGGCTTCGGTGCGAAGACCTCCGAGTGATACTCCCAGAAACCTGATCTGAACATTTCTTCGAAGGTCTGTTTGTAACATGCAGGGAGGTATTTGATGCGTGCATGCCAGGCGTAAGCCACACGAATACTGGGGGTGGTGCTCATGTCATACACCAAATCATAATTTCCATTAGTAAACCCCCGTAGTTGTACCTGTGGTGCTGATGCATTTCTAAAGGTTTTCAGGACTACCTCCATCATATCTAAAATCTTAAGCATCATTTGAGCTGCCATATCTGGCCTGGGCTTCAATCGCGGTATCCAATGTCGAATTGTTCCCATCATGTATGCTACTGACGGTGGTCCTTGTGGTGGCGCAATATACGGGTAGTTTAGCCATTCCTTGCATTGCGCGTTGTTCTGCACTTTGATATTGAATGCCTTCTAAGACCTGCGGCGTGGAACTAGACTGTAGCATGGATTGTATAGGAGATGTAAAGGCGTGTTGTTCCATGTGCGTAGCATTTTTGATATGTCTCTAGAAGTTTCTGTCGCCAAGTGGGTTGACGAATTTTGCCTTTTTGCACATCTGGACGAAGGTCTTCGGGTTGAAATTGGGTAGCAAAGGTAGGAATCTTACTCGTGACTCTCTGTATTTCTGCATTATAATCAGCCAGAATAATATAATAAGGCCTGTATTGGAGTTCAGATGAGAGGATAAGGCGTCTCAATGACACGTTCTTGAAGTAAGCAGATTGTAGCACAGTTTCCTCTATGGCCCTCATGGCCTGATTTTGCACTACTGTGCGCTCTTCGTGAGAACTCCCTATTTCCTCCACTTGACGTAGCCATGGAGGCCGTGGTGCCTCGAATGTGTCCTGAGCTTCTTCCGTTTGTTGGCCTCCTAGGAAGGGTTGTGGGTCGTATTCTTCTTCAAATGTTTGTTCCACAGGAATTTGTACTACTTCTTCGTCGGTGGGAGCCTCTGGAGGGGAAGGTGGTCTCTCATATTGTAGTAGACGTACTTGCAATTCGGTGACCTGTTTCTGGAGATCTTTTAAGGCCTCTGAGTCTGTGAGAAGTGAAGCCACGGAGGAGGTGGTTTGAGAGGCAGCTGTTGTTCCTTTTTGGTGTTTCTACTTCAGTGCCCAGTTCCTCTGATAGCTGGTCATGTGCTTCAAGCAACATGGCATAGTCTTCCAATATGATCTTGATATTGTCCGGGGTCACTGCTTGAAACTTGGATGGGCTGATGGGTGCCCCAGGTGTGCTTTCGATAGCTGCTTCTAGGTTTTCCTGATTTTGTAATTGCAGGCGTCGATTCTCTTCATGAGCGGCAGCAAGATGTCGCTTGAGTAGGGCCATATTTCGCTGAAGCTTTGAATTGCGTTCCAGCTGTGTCCGTAGATGACCTTCTACCACTTGTATTGCTTCTTGATCTATGTTCTGTAATTGTACCTCCAATATGCTATGAGCCTCTTGGAGAGTGTGGAATTGTGTGTGGAGGCGAGCATTTTCCTCTTCTAGTGGAGCAAGGAGGTGTTGTAGCGTCTCCAAGTGCTCTTGCAGGCATTCATTCTGTTGCTGGAGCTGATTGTAATCTGTCCTTAATTTTGATATACAAGCTAGCATGGTGTCCAATGCATTGCCTATAGATGAGGGGGTGGTGTTTACAATGGAAGATGCATGGGAAGGGAATTGGGGAAGGGGAAGAGTGAATGATGTGTCTATTGAAGACGTGTGTGTGGGTAAAATTGGTGGAGGGGGAATGGGAGGAGGTGGAAACGTGGGGGGAGGGGGAGGTGCCGTGGGTGGTGAAATGTCCATACTTTCAGGAGTGGGTGCGAGTGTGGGGTCTACCATATACATTGGGATGGTAGGTGGTGTGTATGTGAAAGTGGTGAATAGATGAGAAGTGGGATGGGGAGCTGAAAATAAAGGGAATGGTTGAAACCTGGGTTGAAAAGTTCTAGCAAGGAAGTTATGGAGGGATTGGAGAAGTGGAGAGATGGAGGTTGGGGGTTGAGGTTGTAGAGTTGAGGAGGGCATGAAGGGTGGTGTGGTAGTAGGGAAACCCATGAATATGGATCTAGAGTCAGGATGACCTATGGCTGAGGGCATGGGGGATGGTTGTCCTAGGGCAGGCTCTATGAGCGATTCGGTGGATTGTGTAGTGGTGGTGGTTGCTTCATAGATTGGGTTATCAGAGGTGGAGAATAGGGTTGAACTAGAGATGGGAGTACGGAAGATGAAGGTTTGTTCGGTGGGTTGAGTGGTCGAGGTGATTTCCACGGTTTCTGTTCTAGGAGGCGATGGTGGGGGTGTGGGTGGTAGTGGCTCGGTTGATTCCTCATGGGTGACTGGGTGCTCTTGGCTAGCGGTTTCTACTGCTTGGAAAGTTGTCCCAATGGGTTCGGATGTAGTAATTGGCCCTTCTGCCGTTGTAATGGGGATCTGGATGTTTCTACCTGACCGTGGTCGTGTGTGGAATCTTCGTGGATCATATTGAACTCACAATCTCCTAATGGCGGTCCGAACTGCTTCTATTACCCCATATGTTTCTGCCATTAATAAGAGACCTTCACTATATTCTAAGTCAACTCCTGCTTCTTCCAATAGCTGAGTCATGAGTACCCTACTGCTCTGTTCGGTGAGCAGTTGTTGCGATCGCACTCGTTCCATGATTTGATACAGCCTTCGGAGTTCTGCGGTATAGGCTGGGGCTTCAATGGTCTCCTCTTCATATGCTCCTTCTTCTTCTAGGTGTCCTTGTTGTTGACCTTGTTGAGCGTCACGCCAATGTACATGGCGATTGTCTGTAGATTTTCTTCCTCCTTGTGAAGATGTGCCTTGTTCTTCCGCATCTGAATAAAACTCTACATCAGAGAGTTGTGTACTTTGTAAGAATGCTTCGAAGTCCTGGGGATCCATTCCTTCAGCATCTCCAGTTGTAGCAAATTCAAATTCAGATGGAGCAGGAGGAGCGGAAGGGGCAGCTTGTGTCGTAGTTTCAGATCCAGACCTGGGTATTCTAATGGTAAAGGGAGGTACAGTGGCCTCCCTTCGTGGCGATACTTCAGGAGTAGTCAGGACTTCCCGTGTCTGGACACAAGGGATCGCACCCCTCATGCGTTTGGATTGATGTGTGGACGTCTTGAGCTTCTTAAACATTTGTAATTGTGCCCAAGTTAAGGCACGTTCAATAGGAACATCGTATGCTAGGCACCGGTAAATAATGCGTGTGATTGCACAGCAACCGTTCACCGCTAATTTCCTAGAAGACCTCTTATTTGCTTCATACAATTGATCTATAATCCATACAGGCAGCTTAATTGGTAACGCACCTGTCTCCGCTAAGTAGAGAGCGAACCAAATTCTTTTGTGTGGTTGTGTGAAGCGGTCTTGGCCGGGGAAAGCAAAATGTTGCATGCACATACGGAGAGGGATGGACACGTTTGGTGTGAGTGCTGCCATCTCTTTAAGCTTCAGTAGTTTCCTATCCTTCATGTTAGTAGGAACGAGAGCATCCTTCTCAGAAGGTACATGTGTGCCGTGCATATTCAAAGCAGAGCTCACCAACTCCAAGGTAAGTTCAAACCTCTTTAACTCGTTGTTGCCCAGCAAGGAAGGAAGAACAAATGATCCTGGTTTGTCCTTTTCTTCATTAGCTTGTAATGTGGAGACCAAATAATAGCATCGGAGGAGATCCGGTTTAGGTACTGGTGCTTCAAAGTATTCTGCTAGCCCTGCACGTTGCCATATGGTCTGGAGATCCTCTGTGTTTTGTAGAGTCTCAAACTCCTTGGAGAAAAATTGGAATCGAACCCATGATCTGTCATACTCGCACTTAGACTCCCATATATACTTGGCCTCTCCTAATGGACCTGGCATGCCATTGAACCAATGAGAATTGGCATGGACTCTTTCTGTGATCCCTGTGGGTGGATCCGGTACCGGGATCTGTTGAAGGTGTTGCAGCTCCACAGGTCGTTCAGTTGGTGGCACATCAACAGGTAGACTATCCACATCAATTCCTGCAGTAAGTATTCCTACTTGTGAGCTTGTACCTGTCGCTTCTGCCATGTTACTTCTTGCCTCCTGATTCTGTGAGAATATAGAAACATGTGTTAACATTGTAAAGGACAAGATAGAACCGTTTTTGTCCCCATTACAACATTATCATGAGGTTCGGGAGAGATTAGTAGGTTAATAAGTGCTCGGTGCTTGTGGGTGTAGTTAGGAATGTTGGGAGTGATGGTTGGATGCACTCAAGAAATGAGTTGATGCTGCAAAACCTGCTTCACACCTGCCCTCTTTTGACTCCAGATAAGCTTAGTGGACTCCTTGAGCTTCCAAATGATATCAAGAAACCATATATGTGCTTTGCAAATGTTATAAGTAATGATCAAATCAAGACAGACTACTTGTGACTTCAAAATCCTTAAAAACTTGCTATTTTGGTAGTGACACCTGCTCAGTGTTATGCTCAGTGTGACCAGTGTAGTTACAATTAGCAAAATTCCTTCTAGAGATATTCTATTAGCTTAGTAAGCTCCCATTTGCAAGTGGAATGAAAAGAAATGATAAACCACACTCAGAGAAATCAATTTAGCAAAATAAGGTACACCCCCGATTTTTTAGGAGACTTACAGTCACAGACCAGTGATCACCTCGATTGAGATTTCTCCGTAATGGTTGATCCAATGGTCTTGAGATTTTGTAGGTGTATAGTAGACTTTAAGCTGAATCCAATGCACTTTGAATCATCCAATTTGGTTCAGTAGATCTTGAGATATGCTTCTTGGAAGTTGACAGAGTTGAAGATGGTCACTCAGAGAAACCAGAGATTATGAATGTAATGCTATGTATTAATTCTGTTGATTGTACATTCCCATTGGCATAGAATGTGATGCTCAATGGTACTCAGATGTGTAGGCTATGGTGTAGCACTCACACACTCAGAGATAGATGGATTAGCCTCGGGATATGAGCTGAAAATTGAACAAGCTAACCCGCTACTTTTCTTCATAGCTTTTATAAGAATTGATTGGTCATTTGAATTTGAAATTCAAATTGAAGTTCCCTAAAATCTCTCCACTAAACTTAGGGAGATATTCTCTCCATTACAACTTTCAAGTTTCCACGACTTTCTCAGGTAGGTGTGATTACATGAGTGGTTAAAGTCATATAGACTTTTACAAGAGATAAAAGGTAATAGTCTATAAGCATAGGTTCCTATGACTATTGCTTCATGTAGAGATATTCTTCAAAGGTTCCAAGCTTTATGTGAAGTCTTCAAGGTTGATATCCAAGCCAAGTGTTAAGGCTTGAATTACACCAACAGCTCCCCCTCAAGCCAAACACTTTGGATCAAGTCTTCATCTATAGTCTTCAATTACTTCCTGCAATCCAATCATGGATTTAAATCTGCATAGCTTGCTTCCATCCAGAGCTTTAGTAAGCAAATCTGCACATTGCATATTAGTAGACACATAAGTCAATTGGATATCTTTGCTAAGTAATTTCTCCCTCACATAGTGGTAGTGAACCTCTATGTGTTTTGTCCTAGCATGATAAATTGGATTAGCTGCAAGGTGAAGAGAACTTGTGTTATCACCAAAGATGATTGGTGACCTTGTGTATAGGCCCAATTCTGAATATAAAAGCTTCAACCATATAGCTTCTTGAGTGGCATTTGCTAGTCCTCTATACTCTGCCTTAGTAGATGACAAAGCTACTGTAGGTTGTTTCTTGGATGACCAAGAAATTGGTTTATCACCTGCAAAACATATGTAACCAGATGTGCTTCTCCTGTCATCCTTGCAACCTGCCCAATCTGCATCTGAATATACCTTAATATCAATGTCTGATGAATAGGGAAAGTACAAACCATGATTTTGTGTTCCCATTAGGTACTTTACTATCTTCTTTGCTGCCTCTAAATGAGGTACTCTTGGTTTGTGCATAAATTGGCTAAGTACACTAACACCATAAGATATATCAATCCTGGTTAAAGTAGCATAATTTAGACTACCTACCAAACTTTGGTAACCTGTAATATCTTGGAGTTCTTCTCCTTCATGAGCACTGAGTTTATGGTTGACCTCCATAGGAGTGCTTGAGACTTTAGCTTCCTGCAAATTAAACTTCTTGACCATATCCTGAATGTACTTCTTCTGAGTAATAAAGATACCTGAATTTGTGTAGACCAATTCAAGTCCTAGGAAGTATTTCAATAATCCAAGATCATTAATCTTGAATTCGTTCATCATCTGTCCTTTGATGTGTCTAATTCCTTGAACATCATTTCCTGTAATAATGATGTCATCAACATAGACACACAAGTATATTACCTTTGAATTGTTCCTTTTGATAAACAATGAAGTATCTGCTTTACTCATTATGAATCCTTGGTCTAGGAGGTAGGTTGTCAACCTGTAATTCCATGCTCTAGGTGCCTGCTTCAATCCATACAGAGCCTTCTTCAATTTACAAACATGATTTACCTTCTTGGGATCTTCATAGCCAGGTGGTTGTGACATGTAGACTTCTTCAGATATCCATCCATTCAAGAATGCATTCTTCACATCCAATTGGTACATGTTCCAATTCTTGGATGCAGCTACACTCACCATAACTCTGATAGTTGGCATCTTGGCCACAGGAGAAAATGTCTCCTCATAATCAATGCCTTGGGTTTGTGCAAAACCCTTGGCTACCAACCTAGCTTTATACCTGTTTATTGTACCATCTGAATTCCTCTTGAGTTTGTAGATCCATCTGGATCCTATCACCTTCATGGAGTCCTTCTTGGGTACCAAGTCCCAAGTATCACTTTCCTTGAGAGCCTCCATTTCTTCATCCATTGCTTCCTTCCATTTTGGTTTAGTAATTGCTTCTTCAAATGTACCTGGTTCTTCATTCAAGAGATCCTTTGCAAGATATACAGAATGCTTGGTTACAAGAGAAGTATCATACCCATATCTAATAGGTTTCTTACTTTCTCTCTAAGATCTCCTCATAGCTTGAGTTGAGGATTCTGGTATATCCTCTAGCTTCTTCATCTTCATTTTCCCTTTGGATTTCCAAGCCTTGAATTCTTCAATGTTGATGGTGTCTTCATCATCTGAGCTTGTGTCCTCTTTCTGAATTGGTTCTTCCTTGATAAGCTTGGGGAAGTCTTCTTCCATGTCATAAGGTAGACTAACCTTCCTGCATTCATTTTCATACCATGAATCATTCTCATCAAAGATGACATCTCTGCTTACCTTGAAGCCTTTGTTTGAGGGGTTGTAGAATCTGTATCCCTTCTGATTCAAATCATAACCAATAAAGATACATTTTTCAGCTTTAGGGTCTAGCTTTCCCCTTACCTGTGAGGGAATATGCACATATGCAACACAACCAAAGATTTTGCAATGATCCAGAGATGGTCTCTTACCATGCCAAGCCTCATAGGGTGTCATTCCATCAAGTGTTTTTGATGGCAACCTGTTAATTAAATATGTGGCAGTAGATACACTCTCTGCCCAAAGATAGTTTGGCAATTTCTTTTCATTTAGCATAGACCTAGCTGTCTCTACAATGAGTCTATTCCTTCTTTCAGCTACCCCATTTTGTTCAGGTGAGTACCTTGTAGTAATCTCCCTCTTGATGCCTCTTCCCTGCAAGAAATCTTCAAAGTCATTGGAGAAGTATTCTCCACCACCATCTGACCTTAGTTTCTTCAAATGTCTACCTGTTTGATTTTCAACTAATGCAAGGTACCTCTTGAAACAATTAAATACTTCATCTTTATGTTTCATGAAATATAAGACAGTCCACCTGCTATAGTCATCAATGAAGGACACATAGTACCTTGATCTAGATATGGATGGCTCCTTGCTAGGTCCCCAAACATCTGTATGCACCAATTCGAGATAATCTTCATGCATAAAACCTTTCTTCGTATAGGGCAATCTGTGTGACTTACCAAATTGACAAGCCCCACACTTGTATATCATGTGTTGCTTGGATACATTAGGTATCCCAAGCACACATTGATCCCTGCTCATTTGTTTTAAGGTCCTCTCTCCAATGTGACCTAATCTCTTGTGCCAAATCTCCAATTCTGATAGGGTTTGGTCTTTATAGTTATACAAAGCAATATTCTTAGTGTCTTCAAGTTCAAAGGTAAACAATCTACCTGATTTTTCTCCCTTTGCTATCCTTCTGAATCCATGTCTTGGATCCTCCACATATGCACCATGTTGAGTGAACCTGACCTGTAGACCTTTTTCCACAATCTGACCTACACTCATTAGGTTCTTGGTGATTGTTGGAACATACAATACTCTGCTCAATAAATTCTGATTACCATCACTGGTTTTGACATTACCTACCTTAACAACTGAATGTTTAGTGTCATCACCTGTCTGCACTTGGTGCTTGCCTTTGGGTTCTTCCAAATCAGAAAGTAATGCAACATTTCCAGCTACATGATTAGAGCAACCTGAATCAATATAGAATAAGTGATCATCATTGATACCTGACTTAGATGTCATATTCATGATCAATAGGGAGTCATCTTGCTCCTCTGTGTAATTGTTGTAATCCTTCCTATTTCTGTATCCACCTTGATAGTTGCCATTGTGATTGTAGTTGTTGTTATAATTATTGTTGTAGCCATGGTAGCTTTGAGATTGATTGAATCTGCCTCTGCCTTGAGAGTATCCTCCTCTTTGGTGACCTCTTCCTCTTTGGTTCTTGTAGTTTTTGTAGCATTCATCTGTGGTATGGTTAGACAAGCCACAAATATTGCATGGAGATTGGTTGTAGGGTCTCCCCCTACCTGACTTACCTCCTCTGCCCCTACCTCTGGAAGATCTACCTCTCCCTGCATAGTTTGCTTGGGAGGTAGAGCCTTCTTCATCAACCTTCTTACTTTTACCTTTATCTTTTACCTTCTTATCAGTATAAAGGGCAGAGGGGTTGTTACCTTTTGATTGCTCTCCATTCTTTGTGATCTTTGCTTCATGTGTAAAGAGTTGTCCAATCAGAGTTGTTAAATCAGGTGCTTGGATGTCCATGTATAAGTCCATTGCTGTGGTAAAGCTCTCCCACTTGTCATCTGCCTTTAGTCCATTGATTACTTGCCTGACTATTTGCTCTTCCTCAATTTCTTCTCCAACACTTGCAAGTTGGTCTGCAATGTCCTTGACTTTGGTAACAAAATCTGAGACAGATTGCTTTGAATGCTTCCTAAGAGTTGTAAACTCAACCCATAGCTGATTCTTTCTGGCCCTTGTGCTTGATGAAAAGTAAGTTGACAAGGTTTCCCAAGTCTCTTGGGAAGTTTTGCAATTCCTTATGTGTGGTAGAAGGAAATCAGAAATAGAGTTTAGAAGATATGACCTTGCCAAAGCATCTTTTGCACACCATTGATTGAGTCTCTCTTGCTCTTCCTTGGTGGGTAGACCTTTAGCTTTGAATGAGGGCAATTCCTCATCTCCTGAAATGAATCCAAACAAGCTCCTTCCTTGTAGATAGGTCTTCATCCTTAGAGACCAAGCTTGGTAGTTGTTCCTGTCTAATTTGTCAATGAAGGAAGGGAAACCATCACCCATGATTACCTTATTTGCTCTGATACCACTGTTGGGAGTGATGGTTGGATGCACTCAAGAAATGAGTTGATGCTGCAAAACCTGCTTCACACCTGCCCTCTTTTGACTCCAGATAAGCTTAGTGGACTCCTTGAGCTTCCAAATGATATCAAGAAACCATATATGTGCTTTGCAAATGTTATAAGTAATGATCAAATCAAGACAGACTACTTGTGACTTCAAAATCCTGAAAAACTTGCTATTTTGGTAGTGACACCTGCTCAGTGTTATGCTCAGTGTGACCAGTGTAGTTACAATTAGCAAAATTCCTTCTAGAGATATTCTATTAGCTTAGTAAGCTCCCATTTGCAAGTGGAATGAAAAGAAATGATAAACCACACTCAGAGAAATCAATTTAGCAAAATAAGGTACACCCCCGATTTTTTAGGAGACTTACAGTCACAGACCAGTGATCACCTCGATTGAGATTTCTCTGTAATGGTTGATCCAATGGTCTTGAGATTTTGTAGGTGTATAGTAGACTTTGAGCTGAATCCAATGCACTTTGAATCATCCAATTTGGTTTTGTAGATCTTGAGATATGCTTCTTGGAAGTTGACAGAGTTGAAGATGGTCACTCAGAGAAACCAGAGATTATGAATGTAATGCTATGTATTAATTCTGTTGATTGTACATTCCCATTGGCATAGAATGTGATGCTCAATGGTACTCAGATGTGTAGGCTATGGTGTAGCACTCACACACTCAGAGATAGATGGATTAGCCTCGGGATATGAGCTGAAAATTGAACAAGCTAACCCGCGACTTTTCTTCATAGCTTTTATAAGAATTGATTGGTCATTTGAATTTGAAATTCAAATTGAAGTTCCCTAAAATCTCTCCACTAAACTTAGGGAGATATTCTCTCCATTACAACTTTCAAGTTTCCACGACTTTCTCAGGTAGGTGTGATTACATGAGTGGTTAAAGTCATATAGACTTTTACAAGAGATAAAAGGTAATAGTCTATAAGCATAGGTTCCTATGACTATTGCTTCATGTAGAGATATTCTTCAAAGGTTCCAAGCTTTATGTGAAGTCTTCAAGGTTGACATCCAAGCCAAGTGTTAAGGCTTGAATTACACGAACAAGGAATTGGGTGGACCTAAGAACTAAGTGGAATGATGTAGTGTGAGAGTGACGTATTTAGTAGGTGGACATGGATTTACAACTGGGGTCCGGGGGTTTATTACAAGTTTTAGGTTGCCAAATGCAGTGGATGGGCTTTGATCTTGATTTTGTGGAGACTCTGAAGAGTTTGATAGGGGTCTCTGCTTGAAGATGAGGCTTTTTAGGGACCCATTTACAAGTGATTCTACTTGTGCTCAAGGAAGAATATGTGTCCATCTGTGATGTGTAAGACTGAGCCTCAGATGTTCAAGTGAGTGAAACATGTTGTACCGGTTGTGGCCTTGGTGTAGCTATTTGAGCCCGCAAGCAAGCCTTAGGCACCGAAATTTGTCGCGATTGTGGGCTGGCCTTCATTGACTTCCTGGGTACCCAAATAAACGTCACATTCGCAGAAGGATTAATGAAGGACTTCTCATTAGTGTCGTGTTGTTGCCTACTAATAAGAGGTTTTGGCCGTGGGGTCGGCCTGGTCTGAACAGGGTATTTGCCTTTTCGCCTCCATACTTGTTTCCATGGCTGAAATAATCTGCTTTGCTCCGTTTTTTGGCATCCCGTATAGGTAGTGTTCTGCTTCTTCTGTATTTGATCTTCCGTTGGTTGTTGCAACCTTCTGGTCTTTGGAAAAGAAGGGAGTTCCATCCTCTCCCTGGCTCCGTTGTTGAGACAAGCCTCTTTCTGTATCATACAATTTTGGACAAAAATAGCATTGTCAACTTCATGTGCGCCCCTGGAAGGACCAGGAGTTTGTGCCTTGCCTAGTTCCTTGAGTGCTTCATTTTCCAATTCAACTGTAATTCGGCTATGATCTACCCATACCTGAAGAAGTCCACTTCTTAGGTTGAGGTTGACTGCATGATCATAGATCCAGTCCTGACCCAAGACAAGAGGCTCAGTGAGGTCCTCATCTTGACACACTAGTACTTTGACTGTCATCACTTCGTCTTGAATGGAGATGGGAAGATCCACCTTGCCCATGCAAGGGGTTTCCACACCTCCCAATCCTATGAGATATGCTTCTATAGGATTGACAGTTAATTTCAATTCTTGACAGTAAGACAACTTGACAGCACTAGTGGATGCACCTGAGTAAATCAAAGCTCTTACAGTCTTTGCACCCTTTCCTTGTCCTACTCCTAGGGTTACAAAAGGCCTTCGGTCGATTATTCTATGGGAATGCCCACTTGAAGTCTCGCACATGGCCATAGGATAGCCTACAGATTCTTGAGTGTCAAGCATAGGCGGGTCTCTGCCTTGTCTCCTCAATTTCATTCGTCGGATGCGTTCTAACGCTTCTGCCTGTGCTTCTTCTCTAATTCGTTTCTCTTCTTCTTTACGTTTCTTGGTAGTGTTGAGTCGATTTAACATCTCTTCAGTGAGGGGTTCCTGATATAACTTGACTCTGCATCCACTTATGTAACTTGGTAGAATATCACCCTCTAGAGTGGTTAGTTGAACTGCGCCACTTGTGGAAATTCTATTGATAATCATTGGCCCGTAACCTCTTTTCTCTAATTTCCGTGCATGCTGCTTCAATGTGTAGACTAGGACTAGGTCGCTTTCAAGCCTTTATCCTTCACATGTCTATCAAAATATGCCTTTTGCCTCTTCTTCGCTGCATAGATTCCTGTTGCAGCTCTCAATCGTGTTTCGCCTAGACGTTCAAGATCAAAGATTCGAGAGGAGAGTTCATGGCCTGTCCAGTCATGCTCTTGTGCTACCTTCAATGTAGGTATCAAAAAGTCCAGAGGTAGCACAACATTTTGGCCAAATACCATCTGAAAGGGGGTGGCTTGGAGTACCGTTTTATAGGCAACTCGGTATGCCCAAATAGCATGGTGTAGCTGTTTGTCCCAATCAGAGTGTTTATTGTTCACTAGTTTAGTCAGCACATTGCATAAGATCTTATTAGTGCTCTCAGCCTGGCCATTAGCTTGTGGATGATAGGGGGCCGATTTCTTATGTATCACCAAGAATTCTTGGAGAAGGTTTTCTATGACTTCATTCAAGAAGTGTGTGCCTCTATCACTCACCAACTCTATTGGCAATCCGTACCTCGTGAATACATTTTCAAATAAGAACTTTGTTGTTGTTTGAGCATCATTTTTTGTAGTAGCTTTCACTTCTACCCACTTGGTTAGATAGTCTGTGGCCACGATGATATACTCAGCATGTGAACCCTTAGCTGGGGGATTAATAGGCCCAACAAAGTCTATTCCCCATTTAGAGAACGCACGTCCGCTCATCATAGGCTTTAGTGGCATCTCATCTTTGCGTATAGGGTACTCAGTTCTCTGACAAACATCACACCGTTTCACATAGGTATGTGCATCCATGTGAAGGGTTGGCCACCAAAAGCCCGCAAATAGTATTGCCTTGATTACCCGATCTGGTCCAAAGTGTCCCGCTGCTACACCTTGGTGAGCAGTATCCAAGATTTTGAGATATTCACTCTCATGGACACATAGTCTCAGGTAACCATCTTTACCAGGCTTGTATAGATTATCACCAATGAGTGAATAATCCTGGGCTTCTTGTTCTAAACTCCTTTGCCTAGCTAGAGTCATGTCCGGAGGGAATGTTTTCGTCCTTAAGAAGGATACTAGTGGTTCACTCCAATCTGGCACTGTGAACACTTGATAAAGAGTGGCATGTTCCACAGGTGGTTTAGTGCAGCAGATTGGACATTCCTTGCACAACTTTTGGACATCAGCTTCCATAGTTGGCCAATGCACTCCGAGTCTCCTTAGTGTCTGTAAGGTTCGTTGCTTTGAGTAATGTTGCTTTAATGCACCTACATGTGCTAATTGCAACCATTTAGTGTACTCGTCCTCTTCTACACAACAAGCCAAGATCCCTTGATCTGTGTGCTTGTACATGCTTGTAGCCATGATGTGGTACTTCTGGGCTTTTACTACCTCTCTATCCTGTGTGGCTATTACTGATGGTTAGGCCCGTATGTCAATACTGGCACTAATGGCTTAGCCCACTGAGGTATTACTTCCAAATTAAACAAGTAAGCATTGGGAAGATCATCCGATACTCCTTGTGGGGCTTCTCCTGATGTGAGCCTAGAGAGATGATCTGCTCTCAAATGAGTCTTGCCTTTTCTCACCACTACCTCAAAGTCATATTCCATTAGTAAGAGGAACCATCTCACCAATCTACCTGTGTTGCATGGCTTGTTTACCAAGTATAGTAGAGCTTGATGATCAGTAAAAAATTTAAACTTATTTGCAAGCAAATAATGTCTAAACTTTTTAACCGCATACACCATGCCCAACCCCTCTCGTTCGGTAGTGGTATAGTTTCGCTCAGCTACATTCAACTGTCTACTCGCATAGGCAATGGGAAGATCCATATTACCTTCACCAGTAGGTTGTGCAAGCACACATCCAATGGCATAATTGGATGCATCCACATGCACATGGAAGGGCTTATTCTAATCTGGTGTAGTCAAGATTGGTGCTGAGCATAATCGCCGTTTGAGCTCATTGAAAGAGTTCTCACATTCCTTAGTCCACTCAAAGTTTGTCAGAAGTCCGTACAGAGGCTTTGCAATGATGGCATACATGTGAATGAAACGGCGGTAATAACCACAATGCACCATGAAAGCTTGCACTTCCTTGACATTCTTTGGCCTAGGTAGTTCTGCAATAGCCCTCACCTTCTCTTCGTCAGTGGAGATGCCGTTCTTTGACACTATGTGTCCTAAAATCTTGCCTTGCCTGACCATGAAAATGCACTTTTCTGGGTTCAGGCAAACTTGATATTCTCTACATTTGTCAAAGATTTGCCTAAGTTCAGGTATATGTGTTTGTCTAATGTTGGAATGAGCACAGAGATCATCAACATAGACTTCCAAATTCTTTCTCAGGAACTCTTTAAAAACATGGCACATCAATCTCTCGAAGGTTGCTACCACCGAATGGCATTACCCTAAAAGCGAATATGCCCCACTCTGTGGCAAAAGCCATTTTATGTTGATCTTCTGGTGCAATGGCCATTTGATTGTAGCCAGAGAACCCATCTAGGAAGTTGTACACTTCCTTGCCGGCTACCCTTTCTAATAAATGCTCGGTGATAGGAAGCGGATAACTATCCCTGATAGTGGCTGCGTTAACCTTCTTCAAGTTAATGCATACACGTAATTTACCATTCTTTTTGGGCACCACTACAAAGGGGGATACCCATTCAGTGCGCTCAATTTCATAGATAAATCCAGCTTCAACCAAGCGGTCTATCTCTTCTTTGATCTTGGCAGCATAGTTGTCATTGTATGTGTATGGTTTTTGTTTTGAGGGTCTGCCCTCTGTAGTCATGGGAATTGTATGTGAACATATGTCTGGGTCCACTCCTTTCAAATCCTTGTAACTCCAAGCGAACACATCTCTGTATTCTCTTAGCAAGCCTATTAGATCTTGTTCTTCCTCTTCTGTTAGGTCATGGCCTATGTACGTGCATCTCTCTTCCCCTTCTTCTATGGCTACCACTATTTTCTTGGTGGTTTCTTTGTTATCATAGGCCTCCCCCGATTGCGCCTCTCGTTTAGGCATTCTAATCATGACTCTCCTCTCGTCTATCTCATACTTCTTAAAATTTTCCGGGACCTCAAACAAAGATTCTTCCTCTTCTGGTGTGACTTCTTTCTTCTTCCTTTTCTTTCCTTCTTCCTTAGGGGTTACATGTGTGGCTAGCCTTACATCGTTTGTAAGCTCTCCGTGCCTCTAGGGTTGAAATTCCACTTCATAGAAGTATTCTTCATCTGATGCAAAAGGTGTGTCCATAATAATTGACTCTAGATCGGAGTCACTCCCATCCTCAAATGCATCAGGGCTAGGTTCGCACTCTTCTAGAATTGCCTCTCCCATGATGGGTTCTATGCAGAAGACTGAAATGTCATAGCCATCCTCATCACAGTGGGGTGTCCATTGTTCTTCATGGATGGCTACATCCATTGTTGCTAGAATTTCTGCCCAGCCGTGAGGTTCAAATTCTTCGTCTGGAAAAACTACCGGTGCATAGGCTGGGTCTTGGATTGATCTATGGGTTTCTTTTGCACCTACCTCCCTGGCTTTTTCTCTCTTCTCTTCTTCTACTGCAACCTTACACATCCATAAGTGAGTGTCTTCATGCATCCATGAGGATCCTGATCCTAGGGAATGCACCGATTCCGTATCATCTTTGGCTCTATGGATGGGGTTCCATTGGATCGGAGGGACATCTCTATGAGAGTAATCCTTGAGATTGACTTTGGTTGTAACACCTAAGTGCTGCAAATACAAGGAATTGGTTCCCCAATCCTGTACCACTTGCAACTGCCGCATAAATGGTCTTTCCAAAATCATCTCATAGGCTTGATTTTTGCTAAAGTCACAGATAGCAAATGTGTGCTCAAACTCTACACCACAAGTAGTGAGAGTTATCCCCTCTAGTAGTCCTAAGGGTCTTTCTATGTGCCCGTCAGCCATCCGCAATTTCATTCTCGTTGGCTTGAGAGCTGGCTTGCCCCATCGTTTCCATAAGGAAGTGGTAACAATTGCAACTCCTACACCTGAGTCCAAAATGGCCTTGGTTGTGTAGCCCTGATGAGTGATGGGGAGATAGGTGTTTCCTTCTTCTCCCTCGCTCGTTCCTCCTATCTTGTCCAAGGGTATTTCTGGCACTGTTCTTTGAGATCCTACCTGGGAATGTGGTTTTGCTACTTCGGGCACTTGATTGGCTACATGTTTCCACACTTCTGGTATAACCTTGAGCATCTCTTCCAAAGTGAGATTGCACTGCAGTTTGGTGTTCTTCACTACCTCCGTGTTCCTAGGTATGATTGAATCTTTGTTTCTTACCATGACTGTAGGTGCTCTCATACAAGTGGACTTTGCTTCCCATGGGCCTGTGAAATGGGGTAGTTCCTGTAAAGAATTAGACTCGAAGTCTAGTCTCTCCTGAGATTGGGCACTCTCCTGCTCTCCATAAATGGAAGGAAGGTCTTGTGGGAATTGATTGTGTGTGTCATCCACAAGTTCAATGGGAGGAGGAACTTCACTCTCTTTAGCCCATTTCTCTTCTTGAATCTCTCGCAAGAATTCTGGTGTGTATTGATTCATAGAAGAAGAGGTGTCTGGTTCAGTGGAGTTAGGCACATAAGCTTCCTTGGGAGGAATGCTTATTCTATCACTTGCCCTCTCGTTAGCCTGGGAGGTGGCCCCTTTTCCAGACTTTGCAAGTAACCCCTCCAATCTATCCAATAGACCATCAAAGTGCAATGGTGTTCTGATGGGGTTAGAGCCATTGAACAAATGACTGGCTTCAAACATGGCTTGCGCCAATTCGACCATTTTAGCACAAAGCTTTGTTTGCTCTATCTCTAGATCGGCTCTAGGGTAACATTTCTCAAGATCTGTTACATTGGGCCCTTCTTGAATTCTGGCCTGATATGCTTTAAGCATCATGTCTAGATCTTCAGGAGTGGGATCGGCTAAGACTGATCCTACTCGGGGTGGTGGTTGGGTTACGTGTGGTGGATTGGTGGGTGGAGGAATGGAGGGTGAAGGGGATGGTAGTGGCGGGGATGTGTGAGAGTGCGTTTGAGATGTGATTTCTATGATTTTGGCGTTGGTTTCTCATAGGCTTTCCTCAAGTTCACTCATCTTTTGTGCCCATTGCCTTTTCATACGTTCACGGCTTTCTCTCCAAGCTCTTGTCCTCTTCTTATTCTGGCTCTCAGTCTCACTAACCTCCGCATTCTTTTCCTGGCCTAATTCTTGGTTTTGCTTAAGTGTCTGGGCTCTCGTGATGACTTGTACTGGGGCGATGGAAGTCACACTTCCTGCGGAGTCTACCACTAAGCCAATCACATTGATAGGAGTGATTTTTGGCATATTATTAGGATTCTTTGGGCAGTCTCGTAAGAGATGCTCCTTTCCACACTCCTGGCAATAGCCCTGGATTGTCACTGACTGGGGTTGTGTCGGTGGAGGCAAGGGACAATCACGAATGAGATGATCTCCCTGACATCTATAGCATGGCCCTCTAGGAAATGGAGGTCTTACCTGCCTAGGTTGAGGTCTAAGGTTGGGGTTCGCGTACATGACATTCGCATACTCTGTCTCCCAAATAGGTTCACTCAGTTCCTCAATGTAGTAAGACTCACCATGTTCAGGAGACTACATGTAGTAAGCCTGGGGACTATCAACATGTGTAGAATCAAAGCTATGGTCACTGGGATCACTTTCTGAGATTAATGGTGTTACTGGGACTATAGCTCTATTCAGGTTTTCTTCTGCAGCAGCATACTTTACTGGAATCACATTAGTAGGAGAAGGTGGTTGCTGTGCTAGCACTGGCTGGGGTCTCAGTTGGGCTTGATATTGTGGTTGGTAATTTTTCTTAGGCTTAGTATACTATTGTGGTGAGTATTGACTCTGGTATCTGCCTTGTTGAGTGTATCGCTGAGGGTAGGTTTGCCTAACCGCTTGCTTATTGTATGGGCAGTCCTGCGCTGAGTGATTTGTGTACCTTTGCTCTATGGTGCAATATTGGCTGTTAGGATTCACTTGGGGTTGGGTCGTGATGGGACATGCGTTTGCCATATGGTCACCACCGCAAGTATAGCACCTCCTCACTGGGGCAAATCTAGGAATTTGTTTGCTAGAGACACCTAGTTTTTGAGCTACTTTTTCCGCAAGTTCCTCAATTGATGTGGATTGTGAGGAAGAGAGGCTAGAGGTACTATCTGAATCTTTGTAGATTTTCGAAAGCTCTAACTCCTCCCCTAGGTTATCCTCAATATCGATGCACATGCGTACACATTCTTCTATAGTCCGGGGGTCCTTCAAGTACACATATGATCTCAATTTGGTACTTAGCAATCCATCCAAGAATAAAGCCACTTGCTTAGCGGCCGTGGGTAACTCAGGACCAGGACATCGCTCAAGATATTGCCTAAATCTTCTTCCTGCAAGTCTCACAGTCTCTTGCGAGGTCTGCTTGAAGCTGTATATCAATGAGGAAGTATTATGCCTTATGCCACTTTTAGAGAATTCAATAATGAATGCCTCTAGAAGTTGATCTATGCTCCTGAACTGCCTCTCGTTTAGTGGCTGAAACCATGTCAGGGCGGTGTTCCTAAGGGTCAAACCAAAGGCATTGTATTGCGTGAACAGTTCTTCAACTTGTTCAGCCCTCAAGACTTGCTTAAACTCAACAACATGATCGTAGGGGTCTCCAGTGCCATCGAAGTAGTTTTTCATGGACTTAACTAGCTGGGTCGGTCTCAAGGTCCTCGTGTGCTCTCTTGGTCTTGGCAAAGGGAAATCATCGGCATTTCTTTGGTTCCCTGGGGCTCTATGTCTCTCAGGTTCCACTCTATTTGTTTCTATTCTCGAATGTTCCCGCTCCTTGGTGACCATAAGACACATTGGATCGAGGTTGGGGAAAAACAAATTCTCCCTTCCAAGTGTATGCGTGCCTATCATTTTTTGTAACCCCAAAGATCCTCTCTGAAGAGTGATCTAAGTAGGTCACTCTTCCTGGAATATCAGGATCTTTGAACTCATATATCATTACTGTTCCTACCTCACTCGGCTGATGAGGTCTATATCTCCAAAAGGCTTCTTCCGTCTCTCGGTTCAAGAGGAGATCTATGCTCTTATTATCTTGGGGAACCCACTCTGGTGTGATAATCCTCATGAGAACAGATTTGCCTCGGGGGGTTCTAGGTTCTTCGCCCATGTTTCCTTGCTCTAGGTCACCTAAGTCCGTTTCCGGGACCACATTCCCAAATTCATCTGTCCTATCGGGATGACTGGTGACTACATATATTGTCCCTTGTCCGAGTATGCTCCATTTTCAAACTTGAAAGCTGGGCGCTCTAGTCCAATGGATTGGTCAGGGTTTTTAATCTGGACCACAGATCTTCCTAGGCCGTCCTCATAGATGCTAGCACGTAATCGGTTGGTCCTAGGTACTCGAGTTGCATCTTGTAAGGGCCTTCCACCCTGTGTAAATATGGCACCCCAGAACTTCCTGTAGGTCTCTCCATACCGTGGGACATCTCAGACTCGCTTGTCTCAGAACTAGGGTAGTACGAATGATGGCTCAACTGCTGGGCCCAAGACCTAGCAGTATGATTGACACTAGCCTCTGAAGATCTAAGACTTTGTCTATCTCTCCCTAGGTGTCTACCTGACCTAAGGTTCATATGCCCTTTGTATGTTGCTGATTCTTTGGTACCAGTCACTTGTTCCTTTTAAGTTCCTTTGGATGTGTTTTCTTGTTTTTAATTAAGCGTCATCAGGAGTACTTTCGTGTGTTGTACTTGATGTTCTGCGTCCTCTTAGTTTAAGTTCTTTTCCTTTAAGTTATCCCTTGACTGCAATTTAGCCTATCCTTGCACTTGAGAAATTAAGGGCCCTTCAAACTTGAGTGTTCCTATCGTACCCCTAGTCAATCAGAACAACTACTCACACTTAGCCTATGCTAAGAATAGACTGAGGGGGTTAAGTGATGTTCCAACCTCAAGTCGCTCCTCCTGGCGATGCTAGTCTACCCAGGAAGCATGTTCCCAAGCTTGTTTGCCCTGGCACTTACTTTGCTTCCTCCAAGAGCTCTCGATGATCCTGTAAGAATCCCACGTTTAGCTTCAATTTGATCCTTCAGTTGACAGACAATTTACTTCAGACACTTTTTTAATGACCCTTGTTCCCCCTTTTGTATTGCTAAAAATTTCCTCTAGAGCTCCCTTGGTGTTCCTACCCCTCAGTGTGTCAACTTCCAAATATCATATCTGACAAGCCCTAGAGCTCAAAAAATGGATTTCGTATGAAAAAGTTATGAATGTTCAGGGTTTAGGGGGTTGAACAGACAAACAGAACCTTTCAGGAGTTTTAATGCATTTTTCTAAGGCCTTTGTAAGTGTATGAGTATTTGAGTATGCAAATATGCCCAAGATTTAGCCTAAATTTCCAAAAAAATTACCCCTTATTTTTTTGCCAAAAATGTCTGTCTATCGCGATAGACGGTGTCTGTCGCGATAGATACAAGCTGTCGTGGGGGCTGTCTGTCACGATAGACGGTGTCTGTCGCGATAGATGGGTCTGTCGCGATAGACGGTGTCTGTCGCGATAGATGGGTCTGTCGCGATAGACGGTGTCTGTCGCGATAGAGTGGTCTGTCACGATAGACGGTGTCTGTCGCGATAGATGGGTCTGTCGCGATAGACGGTGTCTGTCGCGATAGAGTGGTCTGTCGCGATAGATGGGTCTGTCGCGATAGACGGTATCTGTCGTGATAGAGTGGTCTGTCGCGATAGATGGGTCTGTCGCGATAGACGGTATCTGTCGTGATAGATGGGTCTGTCGCGATAGACGGTGTCTGTCGCGATAGACAGTGTCTGTCGCGATAGATGGGTCTGTCATGATAGACGGTGTCTCGCGATAGATGGTGTCTATCGTCTGTCGTAATTTGGTCTGTCGCGATAGACAGGTGTCTGTCGCGATAGACGGGGTCTATCGTGGGTCTCTGTCTGTCGCGATAGACGGGTGTCTGTCGCGATAGACGGTGTCTGTCGCGATAGACGGTGTCTGTCGCGATAGACGGGTGTCTGTCACGATAGACTGTGTCTGTCGCGATAGATGGTGTCTGTCGTGATAGACTGAAAAAACACAATTTTTTGAGAAACTTCTAATGATTTGGAGTGCTCTAATGGTGTAGGTTACCGTGCCAAACACGCATTCACAAAATATTAAGTTCTTCTGTCTGTCGCGACAGACAGAGGTCGTCGTCCTGGGACCTGTGCAGAGTTTGTCGTACCTGCGCAAGCTGCTGGAGATGATGGTACAGCTAGTTCCTGCAACAAAAGCTCAAAAACACACCAAAAACAGATCGCATGCAAGCTCTCACTCGCTCTCTCTCACAATGAAATGAGGGAAATGAGGTGGGGAGTGTAATATGACCAAACAATTGAAATTTTTGTGGAGATGGAGATGGAGGTGGGAGATGGTGGGGATGATGATGGTGATGATGGTGATGCGAAAGTAAGGAAAAAATGAAGAAAAATAAAGAAAAGGAAGGATATTACCTATAACTCCAATGTCTCAACTCGACATCTTACCATCACACGCTCGTCCTCGAAGCTCTCTCCCCGGCAACGACGCCAAATTTGGTGTCACTCTAGCACAATGGTGAGTACCAACGTGAGAAGATTCACCTCATAATTATCAATCCGTGGAGACGTGAGGACTAGTACGAAGACTATGAGCAAGTGAAGGCACAAGTGTGTGAGTGAGAAGCACACAAGCATGCACACACATACACACACACGCGCACACAAGGCAAGAACAAGGAGAGGAACAATGGAGTTCTTTGCATTAGTCAAAAAGTCTCTTACATAAGCTCAATTCACAAACAATCTAACCCCCAAAATGAGCTCTCTAGCTCTTTTTATAGTTTTCTCACTAGCTTTGGCCTTGTCCAGACCTAGTGTCCGGCCTAGTTAAAAATTAGGTTCTAGAGCCTATTTGAGGGCTCAAACGAAGTCTAAAAATTATGAAAATTGATATGTAGCTAATTCTACTACTTCTCAAGCTCGAGGACTCCATGGCTTGAACAAAATGGAGTCTATTCTACCAAAAACGGAATTTACAATGTTTTAGTGATTAAAATCACTTGAGTTGTGAATGGTCCTTGGAAAAAATTGATTGGGCCTTGTTGCCGTATTGTGCATGACTGCTCCGTTGTGCTAGTATGCTCTTCATCTGACTTGTATGCCAACATCAAGATTGCTCGATTATTTTAGTGCATCTCTGCCTCGACCAGATTTCCTTAGATGCTACTACTTGATTGCAACTCTTAAAGCGACATGCAATCGAGATCAGTCAAGCACATTCCTGGTGCCCTCTCTATCAAACCAGGAGGAAATGAAAAAGTTTGAGTTGAACATAACTTTAATCAGGGAAGCCCTTCAGGTGTACGACACCCATGTACCCTCCGATCGAGACCCATTGATATCGAAGTCTATGAAGAATAGTAAACTCAAGAAGTTGAAAGAAATGTGTGCCCTCACCCCAAACATTGCCATACCATTGTGAATGTGCCTTCAGCACCTTGCATTTCCGGCTCAAGAGCGATTCACACAGCCTCATAAGAAGATTTGGTACGGGCTATACCTAGCAGAGACAGGGAGTCTACCTATTAAAATGCCAGTGTGGATCACTGACCAATTATATGAAGCAGGCAAACGAGGAGTGAGGAAGCCTACTTTGAATGGTTGCTGTGCCATTACAAGAATCATCTAGAGATGCCTCGCTTATGATGTGTCGATCGCATGGGCCCTTAAGTACTCATAGTTGCAATTCTTCTAGGGACGAAAACCAGGGGTTCAACCAGCTAAAGGAATGCGTGGATCACATTCACATGTTCTAATTCCTCACGAGTCCACCACAGAAATCTCCCTTAGAGAAGAAGAACAAGTAACCACAATCAGAGGGCGTGGTACAACCCACTCCATCAGCCCCTCCACTACCCACGGATGCTGAGTTTGCCTCCATGGTTGCATTGGCGGAGGATACATCCTTTGACTTTGAGAGCTTCTTGCAAACAACACAGTTATCTGAGAGTGAATTCTTTTCAGACACTGACGGTCTCAGATCATCATCCCAAAGAGGATGGCCATATTGTCATGCACAAAGAGTACATTGGGAAGATGAGGCACAACACACTCACGTTGAAGGCACACATGAACAAGAAGAGGCCTAGGAAAATGAATCAGAGGAGAGTGAGGAGGAAGCCCCTGCCTACGCTGCACAACTCAAACGGCTCTACAAAATGATCAAACAAGTACAAAAAAGGCTTAAGCTATCAGAAGAGGCAAATAGAGCAATGGTGAACCAAATGTTGCAGGCGGAGAATGTAGACCCTGATTTTACAAAATCATTGAATCTTTTGGCAGATACATGTGGAATTGTGGAAGCCATGCAGACCATGGTATATCGTACCACCCCTCAATACGACCAACAAAGGCTCAATACGCGATCGCAAAGGGGAAAGATGATTCAAATGGAAGTCTCTACCTCCCTTCCTACCACAGCTCATCATCTCCACCATCACCTCCCATCCAGCCCACCGAAACCCTCACCACTAGCATTCCTGAACAACCAATATTCACCCTCAGTGAACCTATATCAAACACCACCATATCTCCATCCTTCCTTTTTCCTACACCCACCAGTTCCAGCCAATTTTCCGAACCTCAGATAGGTCATCCTGCCACCCATCAAACCATAATAGGTCACCTTTCTTATCAACCAGCTCTTGGACAGCCACATGTCCCTACCCAAACATTAACACACCCAATTTCCCTCACTACTACATTTCCTCTTTCCCAACTCCAACCCACTGGGCCTATCTGAACCTCCTCAGAACCTACACAAACGACCCTACCTCCACTCTTGGCAAACCTTATAAAAATAGTTCAACAAATTGAGAATCATAATAGAAAGTCCCTTCCCCACACCACTTCCCCCACATTCACGGCCACCACTAACACACCACCCACCATTCCAGTATTCGCGATTCACACTCCACACACAATCACGTCCGATCCCATGGACATTTCACTCTCCACAAGACCACTCGCCACCACTTTTGTCTCAACATCACCACTTGCAACTTCACGCACATCACCACATACACCCATTGTCAGCACAAAATCCACTTTTCCCTTCCCCATTTCCCGACCCCTTGCATCTTTCACCTCCACCTCTGCTCCACCTCATTTAGTCATGCACTGGACACCATGTTCGAAGCTGCTGCCCAGCTCAAATAGGAATACAGGTTATTGGAAGAAAATAATAAAGAGCTTTGTACTCTATCGTCCCACCTCCAGGCACATGTCAATGTCTTTGATTTGAGTAATACAACATTACAACAAGAGGTTACCGCCCTTCAACAATCTCGTGCAGAGCTCGAAGCCAAATATACAGAGACTGGTAAGGCGACGGAAGAACAACTCAGAGATCAGCTAGCCCGCAATGCTAGACTACAAAGAAACATGGCCTTACTTCGCCGACACTTAGCAGCTGCTCAAGAAGAGAATAGACGACTACATCAACAGAATCAAGAGAATTTAGAAGCAGCCATCGAAAACACTCTATGAGCACCTATAGATCCTGCTAAATTCCAAGCTATCCCCTCACAAAACATTCAGCAGGTATTGGAAGATTATGTGACCCTCTTGGAAGCACACGACCAACTTGCAGACCAGGTGAAGGAACTACAAAGACACCATGTGCCCACACCGCACCCAACAGAACCTAGAGAGATGGTGAGTGTTGCTACTTCTCCACCACCAGAATGTTCAACGGCCAACGAGGTACTTGAGCTACGCCAACAAGTGGTAGAGTTACAGATTAAATTGTTACAATATGAACGATCTCCATCTCCACCATATCAACCAATAGAAGAGGAGGCTATTGTCATTCCTATGGAAGAGACTTTTGAAGATAACTATGAGCCTCAACCCTTTCCAGGAGGCAGAATCACTGACAAGGGACAGGACACATACGAAGAACCCCCTCCTGCATGGATGAAACAAGTAGAAGAAATGGGGCCAACTCACGAAGAGCGTATATCCACTCAAATGTTGTCCATGAAAACTATTGAGGATACCATACTTCAATCAAAATATTTCAGGCACCTCCCTTCTAGAAGACTGATAACTAGTTCAGAGTTACAGTATAAGCCCTACTTTGTGCTGTTGGTAGACTACAACGCTGAGATTAAGCACAAAACCAACAAGTACCCTACGTTCGCAACACAGTTGGAACCAGAGGACATTCCAGAGAAAGCCCAAAAAGGTGCCATATTCCAACCCATCTGGAAGCAAAAGTTATTGGAGACCTATCCAGAAATGCTACGAACGTGGCACCATGCCCCCATGCACTTAAAGTACAATCCATGCTATGGGCCAGTGCAACGAAGAAGATCATGGAAAGCATTTTCCATAAAAGTTCAGAACAATGCTGATTGCAAACAATGGTTCAATTACCCCTCCATTGCACCAGCAACAGGCACCCCTACCATAGCATACATGATGGCTACTATCAGACACTGGATTCCACGTCTCCAACCAATGAATGATGTAGCTGCGCAGATGATGCTAAAGATCTTGGACATGATGCAAATTGTACTCAAGACTTTCCACAATGTACGTAACATCCAGCCTCCAGTCCCGGGCTTTATAAATGGAAATGACAACTTACTATATGATATGAGTACAATGCCTAGTATTAGGGTTGCTTACGCTTGGCATGCGAGGATTAGATATCTCCCAGCGTGCTACAAGCAAACCTTTGATGATATGTTTACCACTGGGTTTTGGGAAGCTCATTCGGAGGTGTTCGCACCACGTCCAACCCATCTGCTACAGCTATTTGCATGCGAACAGACAATGCACTCAGAGCTCTACACCACCCCACAACCTGATATTCCAGTCGTGCTCAATTGGGATGCTCTTCAACGAGATCTTGTCAAGGGACTCAGAATCAGAGAAAAGGAGTTAGCCACTGAGATAGTTCAACACTACATTGATAATCCTGTGGAGCAAAGGTATGTCAGAGACGACAGACGCTAGGAGGGGAGATTGTTGGCATCATACGGGAAGAAGCAAGTACGGACACACATGCAGATCTAGCACTGAGGCAACCCATCAATTTTTTTCAATCCTTACATTATTTCAAAAGTGATTCTCATCACTGAAAACCATTGTAAATACTGTTTCACCTTTTTGTAGCTCCATTTTGTGCAAGCCGAGGAGTCCTCCAGCTTGAGGAGCTTTAGTAGTATTTTCCTTCCAAGTTTCATAATTTCCAGAGCTCATTTGAGCCTCCAAAATAGCTTAGGAACCTAATTTTTAACTAGGCCGGACACTAGGTTTGAACAAGACCAAAGCTAGTCAAAAACTATAAATAGAGCTAGAGAGCTCCTTTTTGAGGCTAGCTTGTTGTAGTTTTTGAACTTGTATGAGAACTTTGTTGTGATAGAAGTGATTCCATTGTCTTACTCTCTTTGTTCTTGCCGTGTGGGTGCGTGTGTGTATGTGTGTGTATGTTTGTGTGCTTCTCACTTACACACTTGTGCCTTCACTTGCTCGAGGTCTTCATACCATCCTCATGTCTTCTCGGATTGACATTAAAGGAGGTGCTACTCATCACTGAGTTACAGCAGCAAACTTGGTTAATAGAAAGAGCATAAGTGGAAATGCCTTCTTCCTAGGCAATGGAGCTATTTCATGGAGTTCCAAAAAGCAAAGTACGATCAGCTTATCCTCTACAGAAGCTGAATACAAAGCTCTCACAACCTCAGCTTGTGAAGCAATTTGGCTTAGAAGGCACTTGGATAAGATTGGTTTCGGTGAAAACCAACCTACCGTCATTCATTGTGATAACATCTCAGCTCAATCTTTGGCAAAGAATCCAGTCATGCATCAACGCACCAAGCACATTGAAGTGAGGGAGCACTTCATCAGAGAGAAGATACAAAATGGTGATATCATCTTACACCATTGCAACACAAAGGAAAATGTGGCTGACCTCTTCACTAAAACTCTCGGCAAGGAGTTGTTCATCAAGCATAGATCATCAGTTGGCATGATGGAGCTCCCCTTAAGGGAAGGAAGTCATGAGTAAGGGAAATCTCATCATGCATCTTCAACAAATAAGGGAAAGCAAGCATTTTGTTTCAGGTTCTTATTATTTTGATGATGTTGGACTTGAGGGAACGTGTTGGAATATGCAAGTCCACACCATCTTTTCAAAGTATTATTATAGGTTGAACTCTTTATTGAAGTTCATTATATTTTTAGAGTGATTTATTATGTTTTCCAAATCAGCCATATTCATGAATAAAGCATATTTGAAGTCAATGCCAAGTTGGAAAAGTGTTCCTATAATTTAGGAAAAGTTTCAGGACAACATCACACCTTTTCTTAAGGTAGTTTTGCACGGATCATATCTCACTAACCGTGCATCCTTTTTGGTTCATCTAAAAGCTGAAATGTTCTTCATAATATTAGGTATTAGGTCACCAAAAATCTCCCACAAACTCATCTCCAAACTCAAGTTATGCTGGCCGCAAGTTGGTAGGTAGAAAATCAGTAGATTGCTGAAAACGGCCAGTAGGCCAACTTTGGAAGCTTGTGTCTTGAGCTACATGCGTCATCTCAAAATGGTTTCTTCAACAAAGTTGTTCCCCATATCATGAAGAATCTCCACCTAAAACAATTTCACCAAACTCCCATGCATTAGAGAGTTATGCCTATTTAAGCAGAAGCTTTTGAGCATTTTCGATAGACAGACAGAGGGCTCGAGTTGAGAGGTAGTCGACTCATTTCTTGTAGTTGTAGAGTCCATCCTAGGGACTGAAGTGGAGTGGTGTATACCACACACTCTTGACCATTATACATTGGCTTCATGTGTATCATTGAGCTCATTTGATAGTGTTATTAGCTTCATTCTTTTCAAGTAGTTTGAGCTTGAGTTAGCTTCTACTACTGAACTTTGTATTCTTGTTGATTTAAGGATTGCTCACTTATTTGTCTCTCATATCTCATCTCATATATTCTTTGAGAGTGTGTTTAAGCTCAGCTCCTCATTTTTCTCACTTCCTAGGATCATCTCATAGACATTATTTTTGCCGAAGTCACATATAGCAAAGGTGAGTTCAAACTCTACCCCACAAGTGGTTAGAGTTATCCCTTCTAGAAATCTTAGAGGTCTTTCAACATGGTTGTCAGCCATCTGAAGCTTCATTCTAGTTGTTCTTAATGCGGGTTTACCCCATTGCTTTCACAAGGAGGTGGTCACAATAGCAACACTAGCACTTGAATCTATGATCGCTTTGGTTGTGTCACCTTGGTAGGTGATCGGGAGATAAGTATTACCTTCTTCACCTTTGTTCATGTCCCCTGTCTGGAGGTATCTGTGGTATTTTTTGCTTAGAGAGTGTTTCCGACACATTGGAACCAAGTTCTGGAACTTGATTTGCCACATGTTTCCATAACTCAGGTTTTACCTTGAGTAGCTCTTCTAAGCTAAGATGACACTTTACCTTAGTGTTCTTCACAACTTTAGTGTTTCTTGGAACCATTGAGTCTTCATTTCTTATCAATATTGTGGGAGCTCTGATATGAAGAGATTTAGATTCCCATGGGCTTGTGAATTGTGGCAACTCTTGTAAAGAATTAGATTCAAAATCTAATCTTTCATCTCCATGTTGCTCATCTTGGTCTCCATAAATAGAGGGAATGTATTGGGAAAACGGATCATGAAGGTCATCAATCTCAAAAATAGGAGGAGGATTACCCTTCTCCTTGGCCCATTTCTCTTCTTGTATTTCCCGCAAGAACTCTTGAGAGTACTCTTGAATTCAAAGAGGTGCTCCATCATCTATGGAATCAAGAACATAAGCTTTTGTTGGTGGTGAGCTTTCTCTTTCAACAACTAGTTGAGCTTGTGGAGGTAAAGAAACATGCGATTTGTTTACCAACTGCTCTAATCTTTCTAGTAAGCTCTGGAAATGCAAACCCGGTTTAATAGAATTTGTCTGATTGAACAATTGACTAGTCTCTAGCATAGCATGAGCCAGTTCTACCATTTTTATGCGCATCTTTGTCCGTTCAATCTCCAAATATGCTCTCGGGTAGGTCTTTTCTAGGTTTGCAATTGTTGGCCCTTCTTGAAGTCGAGCCTGGTAGGCCTTGAACATCATGTCCAAGCCTTCTGGGATTGGATCTCCAAGAACAAAACTTGATTGTGGTCTATTTACAATGGGTGGTGGGGTGGGATGAGGTGGTGTGGATGGAGTTTTGACATGTGAGGGATTCTGCAAGGCAATATCTTTTATTTTGATTTTTCTACCTCTAAGGCTTTCTTCTAGTTTAGACAACTTTCTATTCCACATGCGATTGGCTTTCTCTCTAGTATCCTTCCATGTCCTTGTTTTCTTCTTACTAGGCCCTCCTGATTCACTTGACTCTGATTGTTGAGCTCGCTTATCTTGTTTTAAGGTTTGTGCTCTAGTGACTGCTTGTATAGGAGCCACATTACTTCTACTTGAACTTGAATCCACCACTAAGCCTACCACATTAATTGGTGTAACCTTATGCACACTAGAGGGATTCCTTGGACAATCTCTCGGGAGATGTTCTTCGCCACACTCAGGACAAAAGGGTTGTATTGTGATGGCCTATCCTTGTCCTGGAGTTGGTGGATGGGGGCATTCACGAATGAAATGGTCACCTTGACATCTAAAACATGGTCCTCTAGGGGCTTGTGGTCTCATTTGTCTCAATTGGGGCCTAGGGTTAGGATTCTTATACCTGACATTGGAGTATTTTGGATCCCAATTTTTTTCCATAAGTGGTGGCTTGTATGGATAGGAATGAGCCTCTTTATGCTCTATTGACTTTGTGTAATAAGATTGTGGACTATCTTCATAGGAGTAGTCAGAATTCTGAGCATGATGATCATTTTCTGAGACTAAAGGGGTCATTGGTACCAATGCTCTATTCAGGTTCTCCTCTACCACTGCATACTTAACGGGAATCACATTGGGAGCAGCTGGCGATTGGTTTCCTAGGATCGGTTGTGGCCTATATAGCGCTTGATATTGTTGTTGGTACTGAGGTTGATATTATTGTTGTGGTCTATAATATGGTTGTTGGTATTGGTTCTGGTACCTACCCTGTTGGTAAGCTTGCTGGTAAGTTTGTCTAACAACCTGCCTATTGTAGGGACAATCTTGAGCCACATGGTTCGTGTATTTTCTCTCAACAGTGCAATATGGAGCATTCATTTCTCTCATGTTTTGGTTCTGCATCGGGCATACATTAGCCATGTGGTCTCCTCCACAAGTATAACATCTCTCCAATGTGGTGACCCTTGTTGTTTGTCTATTTTGGACTCCTAGCTTCTTCGCAACCTGATCAGCTATCTCATCTATCTCAATGGAGGTTCTAGAAGTATGACTAGTAGAGTTGTCTGAATCCTTGTAGAGTTTGGATAATCCTAACTCCTTACCCAAGTTATCTTCTATGTCAATGCACATCCACACACACTCTTCTATGGATCTAGGCTCTTTCAAGTACGCATATGATCTTAACTTGGTGCTTAGTAAGCCATCTAAAAACAAGGCCACTTGTTTGGCTGCTGTGGGTAACTCTGGAACATGGCATCTTTCCAAGTACTATATAAACCATCTTCTTGCAAGTCGAATTGTTTCTTGGGGTGTCTTCTTGAAGCTGTGGATCAAGGATGATGTGTTATGCCCAATGCCACTCTTGGAGAATTCTACTATGAATTCTTCTAGTAGTTGACCTATGCTTCAGTAGGTGTGATGGTTTAGAGGGTGAAACCAAGCTAAGGTAGTACCCTTGAGGGTCAAACCAAATGCTTGGAACTAGGTGAACAAGTCCTCGACCTGTTCAGGTCTTAACACTTGTTGGAACTCGGCCACATCATCATAAGGATCTCCTAATCCGTCAAAGTAATTCTTTATTGCCTTAACCACTTGAGAGGGTCTAAGGGTTCTTGGGTACTCTCAAGGTCTAGGCAATGGAAAATCGTGTTCATCTCTTTGATGCCCATGTGTTTGATGTCTCTCTCTTTCATGTCTTTCACCTTCAAATCTTGATCTGTCTCTACCCACATGGTGTGCAAAGCATCTCTCTCTAGCTCTTTCCCTCTGGTTTTCATGAGCCTAGGATGATTCTACTCCTTGGAGGCCATGGGAGATATTAGATCTTGGTGGAGGTAAAACTGATTCTCCTTGCCACGTGTAGGCATGCCTATCATGATATGTTACCAAGAACATTTTCTCATATGTGTTATCTAGGTAGACAACTTTGCTTGGTGTCCCAGGGTCTTTGAATTCATAGATGGTGATTACTGGGTTAGGTTGATTTGGCTTGAATCTCCAAAAGGCTTCTTGTGTTTCTTTATTCAGATATAGTTCTATGTTTATGTTGTCTTGAGGAATCCACTCTGGAGTGATTACTCTCGTCAAGATAGATTTTCCTCTAGGGGTCTTGGGTTCTCGTCCTAGCTCCCCTTGCTCTAGGTCTCCTATTTCATTCTCGGGTATGATATCTCCACACTCATCTATCCTATTGGGTAAGCTGGTGACCACATACATGGTTCCTTCCTTATCAATGTACGAACCCTCTTCAAACTTGACCATTGGTTGTTCAAGTCCAAAGGGTTGATCTGGATTTTTGAGTTGGACTACTGATCGCCTCAGGCCATCCTCATAGATGCGAACACCTTTGGTTGGTTCAAATATACTCTAATTGTGTCTTATAGGGACCTTCTGGTGTTTGTAAATAGGTAGTTCCTGAGGTATGTGTGGGTCTCTCCATGCTAAAAGACATTTCTAAGTCACTTGTTTTTTAACTTAGTGTGTAGGGATAACCACTAAGTTATTGTGCTCAAGACCTAGCTGTATGGTTGACACTAGCCTCAGATGATCTAATGCTTTGCCTATCCTTGCCTTAGTGTCTACCAGATCTTAGGTTCATAAGCTTTGTCTTCTAGTTCACAATTTCCCTTTGTATTGCTCAAAATGCTTTGGATTCCCCTTGGTTTCCTAGTCCCACCTGAGGGTCAACTTCAAAATACTATATATAATAATCCACACATTAGTTTTACGTAACCAATCAATGTTTTTGTAGTCCTTGAAAGGAGCTTTCCAAAAGGAGCTTTCCAACGAACCCGAAATCACAACAAACGGATTTCGTTTGAGAAAGTTATGCCAGTTCAGGGTTCTAGGGGTTAAAACAGGGAAACAAGATCTCTCTATGAGTACCTCAGAATAGACGATGCATGATACTGGGTTTGACAATGCAATATCTCTATGCCAAGCACATAAGAGCTCAAAATTAATGACTAAAAATACCCCAAAAATTTGAAAGACCCTAATTTTAGCATTCTACATGACTGTTGCGATGGTCAAACACAATCGCGATGGTGTGTCACCGTTGCCATGGTGTGAACACCCACGATGATCAGCCCACAATGGTCAGAGATCACGATGGTCAAGCCACGACGATTAGTCATAGTCATGATGATCAGGGAAAATCACGATGGTCAAGAATGCGCAATGATTAGTGACCATCGCGATGGTCCGTGACAGCCTTGATGGTCAGACACAATCGCGATGGTCAGACCATGATGGTCAGCAAGATTGTGATTGTCAGGCACCGTCGTGATGGTGTGTCACAGTCGTGATGATGAGACGCGATCACGATGGTGTAACCCAATCACCCACGATGGTCAGTGATCGTTGGGATGGTTAGACACAGTCGCGATGATGAGTCACCATCACGATGGTCAGCCAAATTTGTGATTTCAAAAAACTAAGTTTAGATTTGTTAGAGCGCTTACCTTAGCTCCTCTTCCATGCAAAAATTTCAGCCAAATACTCACCTTTGTTTGACGGTCACGATGGTCAGCTCCTACGGCAATTTTTGACAAAAAAAAGAAGTTTTTACCTGTGTTTCTTGTAGATTTGTGATGTCTAAAGGTTGCCTTGCAATGTTAGTGTAGCAATGCAAACAAACACCTGTAAAATCTCTCTCTCACAAGTCAAATGAGGGGAATGGAGTGGGGAAGGTGATTGTCACTCTAGCACAATGGCAAGTACCAACATGAGGAGATTCACCTCATAAATGTCAATCTGCAGAGACGTGAGGATTGGTATGAAGACCACGAGCAAGTGATAGCACAAGTGCATGAGTGAAAGCACACAAGCATGCACACACATACACACACACGTGCACAAGGTAAGAGCAAAGAGTGGAACAATGGAAGATCTTCGATTACAAAAGGACTCTCTTACAGAGCTCAAATCTACAACAAGCTAACCTCAAAAATGAGCTCTCCAGCCCTTTTTATAGTTTTTTGAGTGGTTTTGGCCCTGTCTAGACCTAGTGTCTGGCCTAGTTAAAAAATAGGTTCCAAGCCGTATTTGGGGGCTCAAACAAAGTCTAAAAATTATGAAAAAATTGGTAGGATGATAGTTCTAATACTCCTCAAGCTCGAGGAGGCCTCAGCTTGAACAAAATGGAGTTGCAAAAATGAAAAATGGTATTTATAATGGTTTTTAGTGATAAAAATCACTACTTTTATAGGGATTTCTTCTAAAAATTTAACAAGTGCTTCTTGGAGCTCCTACATGCTCTTTTTTCTTGTGTGTCCACTTCCTTGGTGCGCTTCCATGCTTTCTCCTTAACCTTGAGTGTCAACACTCCCCCCTTCTAGAGTCTGTCATCCCTGACAGACCCTTGTTGGAGTGGTTGTTCCATGTATTACTGTGAAAGGTAGTGTCCATCATGTATCCACAAAAGCGGTGTGCCTTTCGAGTATAGCGAGGTCGGATGTCCTTTTCTTCAGTTTGTAACTGCTAGCCCATGGACGTGTTGTTCCCTTTGCATGTAGCTCTTCCTTGGCTTCCAGAATAAACATGTCATTGTGAGCTTCCAAAAAATGCTAGTTGCTTAGAAGGAGTTGTCAATGTTGATTTTGAGCAACTGTTGACCGTGAATTACTTCGTAGGTACCGATGTTGTAGCGTGGATATCCTTTTGATCTTCCAATCATAGCTTTTACAATTTTTATGCCAAGTACTTGTAACCAATAATTAATGATGGGTAAGTGCATTAGTGCATGGGTTGAAGAAAATATGTGTTTTGTGCATGTCCTTGTAATGTTGCCCTATGTATGAGTACTTGGGGAATGCATTGGAAGAAATATGGTGCAAGAAATTGGATCTTGAGCAAAGTGCTCAAGGGTATGCTGATGCAGAGGTTTCCTAATTTATCATGGTTGTAATGTTGCTTAAGTAGGAAATCCTTACCATGGTGAAAGGTCGATCGATGTTTATCTCTTCACGTTGTACTCCCATCATAGTGACTAATCATTAGCTTGTCTTTCTTGTTGATGGATGTCCTCGGTGATGGTTCCCTGATGAGAGTCTTTGCACGCTTGGTCCTGTTTCTTCTGCCCTTTTTTTCTTTTTTCTTTTCTCTCTCTCTCTCTCTCTCTCTCTCTCTCTCTCTTTTTGGAACAATGGCATAAAACAAGAATAGGGTGGTTAATATCAATAAAATAGTTTACATGTGTCAAATGTGTCTCATGTGCTTGGGATTTCTCAATAGTGTCTATGCACGGCCATGTAAGGTGGCCCTATATTAATGCATACTTTGGAAATGCATGACCTGAATGGTGCAAAAGACAAGGTTATGCCAAAGGCACATGGTTGTTGCATGTCGAGGCTTTCAATGTTGCTGGTGGACGTTGATGCAGTCTTTGTTAGAGGTAGCCAGTAGATCTTGAAATGATGTGATAAGTCGATGGTTAGATGACAACTGACCATTCCTCCCTTTAGGGATCCATTTGAGAATAGTGTTTAACTGCGTAGAGATCAACTTTGGCTTCTTCATCTGTGGATGGTTGCTTGAATTTTTTATCCCTCCTACTTGGCTCTTTGGTTTTGTGGGTGATACTGATGCTTTTGGCTTCCAAACACATATCCTTGATGATTGTCTTCTTACTTTTGCCAAAGGGTTGAGTTTATCTTCTTTTGGTCTCTATGCTCGGTTCTTACCCTTTTCTCTCCTTGGCTTCTTTGTTGAGACCTTTTGCATGGTGGAGAGCATAAGCCTTTGTGCATGTAAGAGTGCTTTGGGAACCCACATATGTAATCGCCCTTGTTGAGTTGCAGCTAATTTTTTTGGTACCCAAATTTGTCAGAGGCCTTCTCGTTGAGCTCCTTGTGGTTGCTTGGTTCTTGTTTTTGCATGGTTGGCTTGCCTGGGTGGGAATTGTGTTGGCAAGGTAGGTGGTTTCTCTCCTTTGTGTACCCAGATTTGCTTCATGCTCGAAACTTCTTTCTTCTTGAACTCCCTTTGTCTACTTGATATAGCAGTTGTCATGTATTGTTTTGCTTGCCTTTTTGGTTGAGTTTTTGTGATGGCATTAGGCTTTGCACCAAAGGAGGAGTCCGCTTGTCTTTGACTCGCATGTTCTTCCATGATTGAGTTCTTCTGGAACATAGAGCTTTTGACACATACAACATTTTTTTTGTTGAGATTAGTCCTAGAAGGACTAAGAGACTGTGTGACATTTGGGTTTGTGAGCATGCAATTCTCTAATTCTAATGTAATGCATTGTTCCTTTACCCAAACTTGAAGAAGTTGACTTCTTAGGTTGAAGTTGATTGCATGGTCGTAAATCCACTCTTGACCCAAGACAAGTGGCTATGTAAGGTCCTCATCGTGACATACTAGCATTTTGACTTTCATTGGAACATCTTGAAGGTAGATGGGAAGTTCCACCTCACCCAAACAAGGGGTTTCCACACCTGCCTATGAGATAGGCTTCTATGGGCTTGATGTTCAATTGTAGGTCTTGGTAGTATGAAAGTCTAACTGCACTAGTTGCTGCACCTGACTCAACCAAGGCTCTCACAGTCCTTACACTCTTTCCGTGTCCTACCTCTAGAGTCACAAAGGGGCATCAGTCAACTATTCCAGAAGTAATTTTTCCCGATCTTTGGCACATGTCCATGTGATATTTTGGGGCTTTCGGGTTGACATCTAGGTCTGGTCGCCTTAACTTATTTCTCCTGATGTGCTCTCTTGCCTCGGCTTGCGCTTCTTCTCTAACCCTTAACTCTTCTTCTTTTCGCTTCTTAGCAGTGTTGAGTCTCATTAGCATACCCTCTATAAGAGGTTCTTGATATAACTTGACTTGGCATCCACTAATATAGTTTGGCAAGATGTCACCTTCTAGGGTGGCCAATTGAACCACGGAACTAGTGGAAATTCTATTAATGATCGTGGGTCCATATCCTCGTTTCACCAATTTGTAGGCATGCTGCTTTAGTGTATAAACCAACACTAGATCTCCTTCTTTCAATCCTTTATCCTTGATGTGTGCATCAAAGTATGCCTTTTGTCTTTTCTTTGCAGCATATATGTTTGCTGCTGCTCGTAGCCTCGTCTCACCTAAGCATTCTAGATCAAATATCTTAGAGGACAATTCATGTCCATTCCACTCATGCTCTTGTGCTACTCTTAAAGCTGGGATTAAAAAATATAATGGTAGCACAACATACTATCCGAAGACCATCTAAAATGGGGTGGCATTGAGTACTTTTTTGTAAGGAACTCTGTAAGTCCAAACAGCATGATGAAGCTGTTTGTCCCAATTAGAGCATTTATTATTTATGAGTTTTTTCAAAACGTTACATAGGATCTCATTCGTGCTCTCGGCTTGTCTGTTAGCTTGTGGATGATAGGGGGCAGACTTCTTATGAATTATCGAGAATGCTTAGAGAAGGTTTTCAATAACTTCGTTCAAGAAGTGTGTACCTCTATCGATTACTAACTCTATTGGTAGTCCATATCTCATGAACACGTTCTCAAATAAGAACTTTGCCATCGTTTGAGCATCATTCTTTGTTGTGGCTTTTATTTCCACCCACTTTGTAAGGTAATCTATGGCGACAATAATGTACTCTGCATGGGAATTTCTAGCTGGGGGGTTAATAGGACCTACAAAGTCTATACCCCACTTCGAGAATGCACATCCTCCCATCATTGGCCTCAAAGGCATCTCATCGTTTTTTATCGGATATTGTGCACGTTGGCATGTGTCACATTTCTTCACATAGGTATGTGCATCCATATGAAGAGTTGGCCACCAAATTCCTGAAAATAAAATGGTCTTGAGTACTCGATGAGGCCCAAAGTGTCCACCTGCAACACCCCTATGTGTAGTTTCTAAGATTTTCAAGTAATCTGATTCATGAGCGCACAGTCTTAAGTAACCACGTTTTCCTCTTCGGTATAGGTTTTCTCCTACTAAGGCATAGTCTTGAGCCTCTTGCTCCATGCTTCGTCTTCTTGCTAGACTAGCCTCGTTTGATGGTGTTCCCGATCTCATAAATTCTACCAATGGAGTGCTCCATTCAGGAATTAATGATACGTGATAAAGAGTGGCATGCTCCACTGGGGGTCTCTCTGGGCACACTTGACAATTCTTAATCCACTCATGTATTTCTTTGTCCCTACTAGGCCAATACACTCCTAAACGTTTTAGATTCTGCAATGTTCGTTGTTTAGAATAGTGATGTCCTAGCAATCCTTCATGGGCTTGTTGCAACCAATTACTCTGTTTGTCATCCTCGACACAACAAGCTAGTACACCCTCTGTATCTTGTTTGTACATGTTTCCTACCAATATTTGATATTTTTGTGATTTTACAATTTCATCTTTGTTTGTTACATTCTTGTTTGCAGGTCCAAAGGTTAGCATGTACCAACTTATTTGGCCATTCAAGAACAAGTTCTAAATTGAACAGATAAGCATCAGGCAACTCATTAGACACTCCTTGCGGTGACTTGCCTGAAGTGATGCGAGAAAGATGGCCTGCCCTGAGGTGGGTTCTACCTTTCTTAAAAACCACTTCAAAGTCATATTCCATTAGTAAGAGAAACCATGTTACTAAGCATCTTGTATTGCAAGGTTTATTGACCAAGTATAATAAAGCTTGATGATCATTGAAAAACTTGAACTTGTTGGCCAATAGATAGTGTCTAAACTTCTTCACAGCATATACCATGCCTAAGCCTTCTCTCTTTGTTGTTGTATAGTTTCGTTCAGCCGCATTTAGCTATCTACTAGCATATGCTAGAGGCAAATCTAAATTCCCTTCACCTGTTGGTTGTGCTAGCACACATCCTATTGCATGATTGGATGCATCCACGTGAACATGGAATGGTTTATTCCAATAAGGAGTGGTCAGTATTGGTGTTGTGCACAAACTTCTCTTCATCTCATTGAAGGATTTTTCACATTCATCCTTCCACTCAACATTGGTGAGCAAGCCTGTTATAAGGCCACAATTTCTCTCATGCAATGGCAGCCTTTGGCCCTCATAAAAATACCTTTTTTTTTGTATTTAGTAGATGTCCATATGAACACTCTCCTAAGCCCCTTTTTTATATTTCCTTTAGGCTATGGTATTGAAGCCTTCTCAATGAAAGCCCTTTTTGCACACATCCAAATTCCCACGTAGAAGAATTCCCACACCCATATTTGTCTTGAAGAGGGTGGTTGGAAGGAATATTTGCAAAGATCTAGAGAGATATGAGCACATGTTCCCTTTTTGACTTTTCAAAAGGAACACATGGGGAATTGTGCTTAGCCTATATATAGAGGCTCATTTTTGTAAAGAGGGGAGAGCTTTTGGTCGACGTGCTCTCATGTATATATCCTTTGAATGGAAGAACTCTCTTTTCTCTTAAGGCTTTGTGCATATATGTATTTATTCTTAGAGTGCGAGAGAGTGAGGTGTGTGTGCATGCTAGCATTTCCTATGTGTATAAGTAGAGTGTTGCAACTTTCTTGTATTTTACATATGTGACTAGGATCCTTGACTCCCATCTCTCCATGTTTTCAAGCATGTGGCATAGCTGCAAGCTGATGGCCAATGGCTTGAACATGATGGAGGTTGGGGTGGATGAAAGGAGAGTCCTTCTTGAGCCTTCCTCCTTGCTTCCATGCAAGGTGGTGTGGGTCTTGGCTCCCCAAGAGCATACTACAACAACAAATTTGGCACTATTGCTAGGGAGAACGGCCTTTCATCACTTGGAAAGCTCAAGAGCATGTGGTAAGATATTGATTTGCAATTTTTTTTACTTATTCACTTAGGTTATGTGTGTTGGCATGACATTTTCACCCTTCCATTGGGCCATTAGTTCCCCATTTCTTGTTTTTTATAGTATAGTTTTAGTTCATGTTGGTTGGTTGCACAAAAACACCCCCTAACCCCCCGTTCTCTCTCTCCCTCCCTCATATACACACACCTACACACACACAATGGGCATCACTATCCACCTCTGTCACCTCTGTTGTAGTGATTTCCTTGGAAAGTGGGATGGGTAGTGCTTCTTCTCTTTTCCTTCCCCCTCTTCATTTTTAGTAAAATAAAATATTGGAGTTTTTCTTTTACAATTACCCATGAGTTTTCTTGCTCCTTCACCCATATGAGCAAAGGATCACCGTTCCCATAAAAAAATGGAAAATAGGCTTGATAAATCGTTGAAGACCTTTAACGCTTCCCTCTCTTTTTTGTGTATGAGCTGGATTTTAACGCATATGGCGTAGAGGGGTAATAACTCCCCTCTCCATTGATTGGGAGGTTTCAATTCATTTTGGAAAGATGTGTTGTGCAGTTATCCATGTGAGGTAAGTGGGAGAATTTAACTTCCCACTTCCTCTATCCCCTCTCTTACTTGAGGTCGCCTTCATGCACATGATAGCTGCCCTTTCTTTTAAAAATATAGGCTCAAAAGCTGAGGCACAAATGGCGGTACGTGACTGCCATCACTCCCCTGGTTCTCTCTTGTTCATTGCTCCATGTACATGCATCATTTCCAAGTGGCCATGGCATTTCTTTCAGCGCATTTGGGCTGAAGTGCATGGCCAAGGCTCAAGTCTATGGATGCGATGGCGCTCATCCATTTGTTCTTTGAGCCCAGTTCGGGGTGGTTGTTGGCAGCAGTCAGGGAACTGAAGGAGCCACAAGACGAAGAGAGGCAGAGCGAAGGGACAGCACAAGCAGACATGGCAGTCAAAGAAGATCTGGCAAGTAGGCCATCTAATTTTTCAGACATCAAGGAGTTGAGCACACAAGAAGAAAGAGCAAGTAGGGAGCTCAAAGAGGTGTATGACAAATCAACAGAGAAAATCCCTACACAAATAGTGATTTTCATCACTAAAAACCATTGTAAATATCATTTCGTATTTTTGTAGCTCCATTTTGTGCAAGCCAAGGAGTCCTTGAGCTTGAGGAGCTTTAGAAGTATCTACCTACCAATTTTCATATTTTTTAGATCTCGTTTGAGCCCTCTAATAAGCCCTCGAACCTAATTTTTAACTAGGCCGGACACTAGGTCTGAACAGGGCCAAAGCTAGTCAAAAACTATAAAAGGAGCTAGAGAGCTCATTTTTGGGGGTGGATTGTAATTGAAACGAACTTGTAAGAGCTTTTTGAAAGTAATCTAAGAACTCCATTGCTTCTCACTCTTTGTCTTGCCGTGTGTGCGCGTGTGCGTGTATGTGTGTGCATACTTGTGTGCTTCTCACTCATGCACTTGTGCCTCCACTTGCTCGAGGTCTTCATACCATCCTCACGTCTTCCTGGATTGACATTAAAGGAGGTGCTACTCATCACTAAGCTACACCAAATTTTGGCGCCGTTGCCAGGGATCGAGCTTTGAGGACGAGCGTGTGATGGTAAGACGTAGATTGGAGACGTTGGCGTTGTAGGTAGTTTCTTTACTTTTCCTATTTTTCTCTTTCTTACCTTACCACCATCATCACCATCATCATCATCACCATCTTCCACCTCCATTTCCATCATCGCAAAAATTTCAGTTTTTGATCATATCACCTTCTCCACCTCATTTCCCTCATTTCACTTGTGAGAGAGAGCGAGAGAGCGAAATTGTGTGTGCTGTTTTTGCATGTTTCTTGAGTTGTCTTGCAGGTATAGGCCGCATCATCGTCCCCAGCACTCTGCGCAGGTACGGAATTCACAGTAACTGTCTGTGTGTCGCTGACCTCTGTCAATCGTGACCGACAGAAAAAATGCTCAAATTGCCAAACAAAGTGCAAAACCATGATCTACAGGCCTAGAGCTTCCCAAAAATGTGTTTAGTTTTTTGAAATTCATCAGATTTCTGTCAATCGCGATCGCTCTGTCAATCGCGATCGACAAACCACGACGGACAGACCTGTCAATCGCGATCGACACGTCAATCGCGACCGACAGCCCACGACGGCTCTGTCAATCGCGACCGACAGAATCAACGACCGATTGACCACGACCGACGGATCATACGCGTGACACGTGTCAATCGCGATCGAGTCATCAATCACGATCGATCCATCAATCGCGACTGACAGCCCACGACGGCTCTGTCAATCGCGACCGACAGAGTCAACGATTGTTTGACCACGACGGACAGACCCTCGCGACCGACCTGTCAATCGCGATCGACCCATCAATCGCGACTGACAGAGTCAACGACCCTTTGACCACCATTGACTGAATTTTTGGCCACGTGTCAATCACGACTGACCAGTCAATCGCGACTAACAGCCACGACGGACCTGTCAATCGCGATCGACACGTCAATCGCAACTGACCTGTCAATCGCGACCGACAGACTTTGCGAACACGTTAGAAGGGCAAATTAGGTCAAATTTTTGAGGCAAAAATAATGGTCTAAATTTTGGCCAAGTGTGGGACAAACACTAGGGTGTAGTATTGCATTACGAGGGCATGACCCAAGTAACCCGAGAATTCCTGTTTGCCTGTTAACCTAGTTTAATCCTGTTTTAGCCCCAAAACCCTGAACGGGCATAACTTTCTCATACGAAATCCGTTTGCCGTGATTTTTGTTTTGTTGGAAAGCTCGCAGGGAGTACAACAAAAACATCGACTGGTTACAGCTAAATTAAGATCAGGAATATTAGAAAGGGTATTTTGAAGTTGACCATACCCAGGGGGAACAAAATTCAGGGATCTCTAGAGTTGTGTCCAAAAAGTCATAGTGCAAATTGGTGAAGTGTTACATGAATGAAAGAGATTGGTTCTGTCTTTTGAATTTAAGTCTTGAGCTAACGGTGGGCCTTTTACAGGTCCTTTGAGAGCAGCGAAGGGTACGCAAAGCAAGAGTAAGTGCAGGCTTGGGAACACGCGTCCTGAGCACACTAGGGCAACAACACAAGGAAAGGAACTCAAGGTTGGAAAACCCACAACACCCTCTGTCAATTCTTAGTTTAGGCTAAGTGCGGGTAGTGTTAGAAGTAATTCCAAGCAACGATAGGCACGAGATAAATCAAAGACTATCTAAGAAATCACTTTCATGCCAAGAGATAACCTGTGTGTGTGAACGACAACCTTAAAGGAAAAGAACCTAACGTGAAACGACCAAACTAAAGTGCGGAATTAAACTTAAGTATTCCTAACGACGTGATATGAGACAAGAGTTCAAACACGATAATCAACATAAAAAGGAGATTAAGTAATTGATACAAAGGACTCAGAAACGTGGTTGTACTTGGAAAAATTGGGTTAATCAGTTAGGCATATGAACCTTAGATCAGGACGACATCTAGTAAGAGATAGACAAAGCCTTAGGTCTTCAGAGGCTAGTGTCAATCATACTGCGAGGTCTTGGGCCCAGCAGTTGAGTCACCACTCGCATTACCCTAGCTCTGATACCAGTGAATCAGAGATGTCTCAAGGCATGGACAGACCTACGGGAAGTTCAGGAGTGCCATACTTGCACAGGGTAGAAGGCCCTTACAAAATGCAGTTGGAATACCTTAGGACCAACCGATTAGGTGCCAGCATCTATGAGGACGGCCTAGGAAGATCTGTGGTACAGATTAAGAATCCTGATCAATCCATTGGACTAGAGCGCCCAGCTGTCAAGTTTGAAAACTGAGCATACTTGGACAAAGAAGGAACCATATACGTAGTCACCAGTCACCCAGATAGGACGGACGAATTTGGAAATGAGATCTCAGAAGCGGACTTAGGGGACCCAGAGCAAGGAAACATGGGTATAGAACCTAGAACCCCTCGAGGCAAATCGGTTCTCACTAGGATTATCACACCAGAGTGGATTCCCCAGGATAATAAGAGCATAGATTTGCTCCTCAATCGAGAGACTGACGAAGCCTTTTGGAGGTACAAACCTGATCGGCCAATTGATATAGGAACAATCATGATCTATGAGTTTAAGGATCCTGATAGCCCAGGTAGAGTGACCTACTTAGATCACACTTCGGAGAGGATCTTTGTGGTGACAGAAAATGATAGGCATGCTTACACTTGGAAGGGTGAATTTGTTTTCCCCAACCAAGATCGAATGTATCCTATGGTCACCCTGGAGCTGGAACATCCCAAGCTCATGGAATGCAAAGAGACAGAAGTAGAGATAGACCAGAAGTAAGCTTTGCCAACCCAGTGGGCAGAGAAAGAACGAGGACGGAAACAAATAGAGTAGAACCTGAGATACTTAGAGCTCACAGGAATCAAAGAAATGCGGATGAGTTCCCTCTACCACGACCTAGAGAGCACACAAGGACTTTGAGACCAACTCAACTAGTTAAGTCCATGAAGAACTACTTCGATGGCACGGGAGATCCATATGATCATGTGGCTGAGTTTAGGCAAGTCTTGAGAGCTGAACAAGTGGAGGATCTATTCACGCAGTACAATGCCTTTGGTCTGACCCTTAGGAACACTGCCCTGACATGGTTTCAACTGTTGGTGTATAAACCACCACAAGAACTAAACTAATGTGGTATTAGAAGACCTCCATAACCATCATTAGCTTAGCAAAACTCTAAATGTGAGTCTTCATCTCTGAACTTAGTGAAAATCAAGATTTCACTTCACAGAAATCTGCGCCTTTTCTTCAAACCTTCAATCTGACCTGTATTAGCTTGATCTTTGCAAATTCCTTTGATCATTTACTAAGAGAGATTCTTGCTAATGTTAAGCAATACATAACAAGCAAAACTTTCAAGTAATAACTTCAAAATCTTCTGAATTTGCTTCAAATTTTCACTATGTCTGAAAACTGAAAATTGACTTCATCGATTTGACATACCTTCACTGTTAAGCTGATTTCTCTGAGTATGAGTCCCGTTTCTTAAAGATCTTTTGACCAAATATAGTTGAAGATAGTAGCTTTAAAATGAGCTATCACTTACTGAAAACTTTACAGTATACTTCGAGATCTGATCTTAAGAAGTTCAGGTAAATGTGTGCCAGAAAAGTCGTAACTGTCAACTGACTTACATAGTCATGTAAAATCACTTAGAACTCAATGTACAAGAGGAATTAGACTTAATCCTTCTATACAAACATATGTTGTATATCAGAGAGGATGTGTACAAATTGGCTTGGCCTAATTTTGCTCATAGCCATGGAAAACTCTCTCACACTCAGAAGTTTTTCCTGAACATCTCTCTCAGAAAAGACACGACTTTTCTCTACTCACTCAGATTACAAAATTGAGTTCTCTCTTCATGTTTTTTGTCTCAAATTAACTTATATACCTATGGTTTACATTCTCCTAGACTTGAACTCGTAAGTTCTGTATGCTTTTTCTTTACTTCTCCTTTCCTCCTTCCTTTCTTCATATGTCTTCATATATCCATGCCTAATTAGTGAGTGAAGCCCCAACAACTCCCCCTCAATCACTAATTAGCATGCTTTGACTTCTTCATATAGTCTTCTTCTCTTTTATTCCTGCCATCTCCTTGAACCTACTTGTCTTCACTCCATCCAAGCTCTTTGTCATAATATCTGCAATCTGATCTTTTGTAGAAGTGTACACCACTTCAATCTCCTTCTCCATTACCTTTTCTCTGAGAAAATGATACTGTATTTCTATGTGCTTTGTCCTTGCATGAAATACAGGATTTGCTATAAGTAAACTTGCATCTGCCTTTGAACTTTGATATCCAAGATCATTAAGATACTTTACAAGTCTATAATTCCAAGCTCTTGGAGCTTGCTTCAAACCATAAAGTGCTCTTCTCAACCTGCAAACATAATTTGGAAACTTATGATCTACAAACCCTTGAGGTTGCTCCATGTAAACCTCATCTGATATATATCCATTCAAAAATGCATTCTTAATGTCCAATTGACTCAATGTCCATCCTTTTGATGCTGCAATGGCAATGATTGTCCTTATGGTTGACATCTTTGCCACAGGACTGAATGTCTCATCATAATCTATGCCAAAAGTTTGAGCATAGCCTTTAACCACCAACCTGGCTTTGTATCTGGCTATTCTTTCATCTGCATGCTTCTTAATTTTGTAAACCCATTTATTTCCAATCACTTTCTTACCATTAGGCTTTGGAACAAGTTCCCAAGTTTTGTTTTCTTCAAGTGCATCAAACTCTTCCTTCATTGCGTCTTCCCATTGTCTCTTACCCTTTGCTTCATCATAGCTTTGAGGTTCCTCATCTTCCTTAACCATGTAAGCATAATTTTTCTGAGTCAAGTAAGAAGTATCATAGGAATACCTTGTAGGTTGCTTCCTCATTCTGGTTGATCTTCTTGGTTCACACTCTTCATGTATATCTGGATGTACTTCTTCATCAAATATTGGTCCATCTTCATTCCTTCTATATGATCCAACTCTTGATGTGCTTGCTTGCATATGTTCTTCATCTCCATCTATCTGCATATGTGACTTACCTCTTGCACTCCTTCTTATCTCTTCTTCAAATGTTTCAAGGTCACAATCTTTATCTACATACCAACTCTTCTGTTCATCAAAGGTCACATCTCTGGAAACAATAAAATGTTTAGTTAAAGGACTCCATAGCCTATAACCCATTTGCTTTTCATCATACCCAATAAACACATATTTTTCTGCCTTTGGTTCAAGCTTATGTCTGAGTTGTGATGGCACATAAGCATAGGCAATTGACCCAAATACTTTACAATGGTCAAGTGTTGGTTTCTTACCCCACCAAGCTTCATAAGGGGTCATACCATTCAAAGCTCCACATGGTAACCTATTCACAAGGTATGTAGCTGTATTCACAGCCTCAGCCCAGAGATAATTAGGGCAATTCTTTTCTTTTAACATTGCTCTTGCAAATTCAACCAATGTTCTATTTCTCCTTTCTGCCACCCCATTATGTTGAGGTGTATACCTGCAAGTTATCTCTCTCTTGATACCTGCATTCCAAAGATAGTCATTAAACTCTTGGGAGAAGTATTCTCCCCCTCCATCAGACCTTAACCTCTTGAGTTTTTGACCTGTAACTCTTTCTGCATAAGCATGAAAATGTTTGAAAGCTCCAAATACTTCTGATCTTTCTTTTAGAACATAAAGGGTTATCCACCTTGTAGCATCATCAATAAACAAAACATAATACCTAGATCCATTTATTGATCCTTCTTTTGTTGGTCCCCATACATCTGTATGTATGAGTTCAAGCAAACCATCATGCTTAAAACCTTTCTTCTGAAATGGTAGTCTATGTGCTTTTCCCATCTGACAAGCTTCACACTTGTATATCATATGTTGATTCTTCACATTTGGTAGCCCCATTATAGATTGGTTCTCCACCATAGTTTTGATTCCTCCTTCATTGAAGTGTCCCAATCTCTTATGCCAAAGATCTAACTCTGTAATTACTTCATCACCATGTGTGATTAGGGCTTGACCAACATTTCCTTGCACTTTGAGAGTAAAAATTCTACCTTCCTTCTTACCACAAACAATGGGATTGTATCCATCCTCTGGATCTTCAACAAATACTCCTTCATTTGTAAATCTGACTTGAAAACCTTTTTCCACTATTTGTCCAACACTAATCAAATTCTTTGGTATTGTTGGAACATACAAAACATTTGTTAACAAATCAGCTCCACTCCTGCACTTCACTTTTCCAATTGAATGCACATTATGTTTTGTATTATCACCTGTTTGTACTGTATGACTTGAATTGCCTTCTTCCAATTCTGACAATAATTCTATATTACCTGACAAATGATTTGAACAACAAGAGTCAATATAAAATACCTTGAGATCCTCCTTCTCTGATGAACTTATTGAATTCATCATCAATGTTGTATGAATGTCATTCTGTGTATCATTTGCATAATTGTAATATGTGGTATTATAAGACTGATTCTGATTCCAATTTCTTCCACCACCTCTACCATAACTTCCTCTTGAATTCTGTCTTCCTCTTTGAAATTGATTCTGAAATCTTCCACCTCTTCCTCTGCCATTGTTATTTTGATTTTGGCTTGATCCTTGTTGATTATGCCAACAATCATATGCTAGATGATTGCTCAATCCACAAATCCAACATGTCTTCTTGTTATTGTTCTGATTACCTCTACCTCTTCCATTTCCTCGACCTTTACCTCTGCCAATACCTCTTCCTCTTGCATAATTTGCTTGAGTTGTTGACTCTTCTTCATCCTTTGCTTTACCTTTATCTCCTTTCTTCTTGTTCTTCATGTACATTGCAGAACTTTGTCCTTTATCTCCATCTGACTTCAAGTCTTGCTCAAATGTGAGCATCAATCCAAGTAATTGGTTCAATTCTGGCACATAATGATTTAATGAGAGCTCTGTTGAAAGTACAAAAGGCTTCCATCTTTCATCACCTCTTAACCCTGCAAGTAATTGTGCTATCAACCTATGATCTTCAATATCCTCATCAATAGAACCAAGGCTATCTGCCAAGTCCTTCATCTTAGTGACATAATCACTAATGCTCTGATTTTGCTTTTTCTTGAATGTGGTGAACTCTGTCCATAAGCTAGCCTTCCTAGCTTTAGTAGTGTTTTGGAAGTGATCCTCCAAAGCATTCCAAATGTCTTCAGCTGTTTCTAAACCTCTGATATGTGGTAACAAATGATCTGTAATAGTGTTATATATATAAGCTCTTGCACTTGCATCTCTCTTCTGCCATAGCTTCAAAGCTTCTAGCTCTTCCTTTCTTGGATGACTCTCATCTTCAAATTTAGGCTTTTCTTCCTCACCTGTCACATATACCATTAGGTCCTTACTCATAAGTAAGGCTTCCATCCTCATTACCCAAGCAGGGTAATTATCTCTGTCCAATTTATCAATGGACACATGATCTGCCATAGTATTCTTGCTTCTGCTTCAACCTGTAAGTATAAAGTTAAAGAATGATACCTTTTGTAGACCTTTACCCTTGGAAGTAACTTCGAAATAATCTTCTGATGACTTTTGTTTGTTGAACACCTCAGCTTCCACCTTCTTTGATAAAGAACTCTTCAACTCTTCTTGTATCTGCTCTCCCTTTACTCTCGAGGACATTATCTGCTCTGATACCACTTGTTGGTGTATAAACCACCACAAGAACTAAACTAATGTGGTATTAGAAGACCTCCATAACCATCATTAGCTTAGCAAAACTCTAAATGTGAGTCTTCATCTCTGAACTTAGTGAAAATCAAGATTCCACTTCACAGAAATATGCGCCTTTTCTTCAAACCTTCAATCTGACCTGTATTAGCTTGATCTTTGCAAATTCCTTTGATCATTTACTAAGAGAGATTCTTGCTAATGTTAAGAAATACATAACAAGCAAAACTTTCAAGTAATAACTTCAAAATCTTCTGAATTTGCTTCAAATTTTCACTATGTCTGAAAACTGAAAATTGACTTCATCGATTTGACATACCTTCACTGTTAAGCTGATTTCTCTGAGTATGAGTCCCATTTCTTAAAGATCTTTTGACCAAATATAGTTGAAGATAGTAGCTTTAAAATGAGCTATCACTTACTGAAAACTTTACAGTATACTTCGAGATCTGATCTTAAGAAGTTCAGGTAAATGTGCGCCAGAAAAGTCGTAACTGTCAACTGACTTACATAGTCATGTAAAATCACTTAGAACTCAATGTACAAGAGGAATTAGACTTAATCCTTCTACACAAACATATGTTGTATATCAGAGAGGATGTGTACAAATTGGCTTGGCCTAATTTTGTTCATAGCCATGGAAAACTCTCTCACACTCAGAAGTTTTTCCTGAACATCTCTCTCAGAAAAGACACGACTTTTCTCTACTCACTCAGATTACGAATTGAGTTCTCTCTTCATGTTTTTTGTCTCAAATTAACTTATATACCTATGGTTCACATTCTCCTAGACTTGAACTCGTAATTTTTGAAGATCAAATGAAAAACTAGACTCTAATTTGTACTAATTTACAATAGTGAAATTGTCCCTTCACTTAGGCATCATTTTCTGTATGCTTTTTCTTCACTTCTCCTTTCCTCCTTCCTTTCTTCATATGTCTTCATATATCCATGCCTAATTAGTGCGTGAAGCCCCAACATCAACCACTAAACGAGAGACAGTTCAGGAGCATAGACCAACTCCTAGAGGCTTTCATCATTGAGTTTTCTAAGAGTGGCATAAGACATAATACCTCCTCACTGATTCACAGCTTCAAGCAAACCCCTCAAGAGATCGTGAGACTTGCAGGAAGGAGATTTAGGCAATATCTTGAAAGATGCCCTGTCGCTGAGTTACCCACACCAGCTAAGCAAGTGGCTTTATTCTTGGATGGATTGCTAAGTACCAAATTGAGATCTTATGTGTACTTGAAGGACCCTAGGACCATAGAAGAGTGTGTACGCATGTGCATTGACATCGAGGATAACCTAGGGGAGGAGTTAGAGCTTTCCAAGATATACAAAGATTCAGATAGTGCCTCTAGCCTCTCTTCCACGCAATCCACATCGATTGAGGAACTTGCAGAGAAAGTTGCTCAGAAACTAGGTGTCTCTAGTAAACAAATCCCAAGGTTCGCCCCTGTGAAAAGGTGCTATACTTGTGGTGGCGACCACATGGCGAACGTATGTCCCATTATGGCTCAGCCCCAAGTAAATCCTAGTAGCCAGTACTGCACCATAGAACGGAGGTACACCAATCACACCGCACAAGATTGCCCCTACAATAAGCAAACAGTTAGGCAAACTTACCCTCAACCCTATCCACCGCAGGGAAGATACCAGAACCCGTACCCTCCACAGCCATATGGCAGGCCACAACAACCTTATCAGCAACCCTACCAAAACCAACAAAGGCCTCAGCCTGTGCTAGCACAACAACCCCCAGCTCCAACTAATGTGATTCCGGTAAAGTATACTGCTGCAGAAGAGAACCTGAATAGAGCTATAGTCCCCGTAACATCATTGCTTTCTGAAAGTGACCCGAGTGACCATAGCTTTGATTCTACATATGTTGATAGCCCCCAGGCCTACTACATGCAGTCTCCTGAGCATGGTGAGTCTTACTATAGTGAAGAGCCAAATGAACCTAGTTGGGAGTCAGATTACACAAACGTCATGTATGCAAACCCCAACCCTAGGCCTCAACCTAGGCAGGTAAGACCCCCATTCCCTAGAGAACCATGCTACAGATGTCAGGGAGATCACCTCATTCGTGATTGTCCCTTACCTCCACTCACACAACCCCAGTCAGTAACAATTCAGGGCTTTTGCCAAGAATGTGGAAAGGAGCATCTTTTACGAGATTGCCCTAAGAATCCTAATAATATGCCAAAAATCACTCCTATTAACGTTATTGGGTTGGTGGTAGACTCCACAGGAAGTGTGACATCCACCGCACCAGTACAGGTAGTGACTAGAGCTCAGGCATTGCAGCAGAACCAAGGGGTAAACCAGGATAAGAACCCAGAGGCTAGTGAAACCGAGAGCGTGACAAAGAAAAGGACTAGAGCATGGAAAGATAGTCGGGAAAGAATGAAAAGACAATGGGCTAAAAAGATGAGTGAACTTGAGGAAAGCATAAGGGAAACCAAATCCAGGATAACTGAACTCACATCTCAAATCCCTCTCACACTACCCCACCACCACCATTCCCATCGCCATCCAACCCGCCACCTTCCAACCCACCTCATACGATTCCACCACCCCCTAGAGTAGGATCAGTATTAGCTGATCCCACTCCTGAAGACATAGACATGATGCTTAAAGCATATCAGGCCAGAATCCAAGAAGGGCCAAATGTAACGGATCATGACAAGTGCTACCCTAGAGCTGACCTAGAGATAGAAAGAACCAAGCTTTGCGCGAAAATGGTCGCATTGGCTCAGACTATGTTTGAAGCCAGTCGCCTTTTCAATTACTCGGGCTCAGCCAAGACGCAATTACACTTGGATGGACTTCTAGAGAAGTTAGAGGGCATAATTGCAGGATCCGCCAAGGAAGAAAAAAATCAAGAAAGGGATAAAGCAAGCAAAAACATGACCCATCCCCCATCAAAAGCTTATGTGCCCAATTCCACTGAACCAGACAACCCCCCCTCCCTAGAAAGAATAGAGAATCTAATGGCACAATCACAAAAGGAACCAGCCTCTCAACACAAGGACAAGGCAAGTGAAAGAGTAAGCATTCCTGCTTAGGAAGCCTATGTGCCTAACTCTACGGAGCCAGACACATCAGATTCTTCTATGAATCGGTTCACACCAGAATTCCTACGCGAGATTCAAGAAGACAAATGGGCTAAAGAAAGTGAAGTCCCTCCTCCCATTGAACTTGTGGATGAGGCACATGACCAATTCCCACAAGACATCCCATCCATTTATGGAGAGCAGGAGAGCACCCAATCTCAAGAAAGATTAGACTTCGAGTCTAATTCTTTACAAGAACTACCCCATTTCACAGGCCCATGGGAAGCAAAGTCCACCTATATGAGAGCACCTACAGTCATGGTAAGAAACGAAGATTCAGTCATACCTAGGAACACAGAGGTAGTGAAGAACACCAAAGTGCAGTGCAATCTCACTTTGGAAGAGCTGCTTAGGGTTAGACCAAAGGTGTGGAAACATGTAGCCAGTCAAGTGCACGAGATAGCAAAACCTCGTTCCCAGGTAGGATCACATAGGACAGTGCTAGAGATACCCTTGGATAAAATAGGAGATATGTGTGAAGGTGAAGAAGGGAACACCTATCTTCCCATTACCTACCAAGAGTACACCACCAAGGCAATTTTGGACTCAGGTGCAGGAGTTGCAATTGCCACCACTTCCCTATGGAAGCGTTGGGGCAAGCCAGCACTCAGGCCAACGAGAATGAAATTGCAGATGGCCGATGGTCATATTGAGAGACCCTTAGGATTGCTAGAAGGAATAACTCTCACCACCTGTGGTGTCGAGTTTGAGCATACATTTGCTATATGTGACTTCAGCAAAAATCATGCCTATGAAATGATTTTGGGAAGACCATTTATGCGGCAGATGCAAGTGGTACAGGATTGGGGAACCAATTCTTTGTATTTGCAGCACTTAGGTGTTACGACCAAAGTCAATCTTAAGGATTACTCTCATAGAGATGTACCACCTATTCAATGGAATCCCATCCATAGAGCCAAAGATGAGACTGAGTCTGTGCATTCCATAGAATCCGGATCCTCGTGGATGCATGAAGACACCCACTTATGGATGTGTAAGGTAGCAGTAGAAGAAGAGAAGAGAGAGAAAGCCAGAGAGGTAGGTGCAAAAGAAAACCATAGATCAATTCAAGACCCAACCTATGCACCTGTAGTCTTTCCTGATGAGGAATTTGAACCCCATGGTTGGGCAGAAATCCTAGCAACAATGGATGTAGCCATCAATGAGGAACAATGGACACCTCACTGTGATGAGGATGGCTATGACATTTCAGTCTTCTCCATAGAGCCAATCATGGGAGAGACAGTTCTAGAAGAATGCGAGCCTAGCCCTGATGCATTTGAGGATGCAAGTGACTCCGATCTAGAGTCGATCATTATGGACCCACCATTTGCATCAGATGAAGAATACTTCCATGAAGTAGAATTTCAACCCCAGAGGCATGGAGAGCTTACAAATGATGTAAGATTAGCCACACATGTGACCCCGAATGAAGAAGGAAAGAAACGAAAGAAGAAAGAAGTCTCACCAGAGGAGGAAGAATCTTTGTTTGAGGTCCCAGAAAATTTTAAGAAGTACGAGATAGACGACAGGAGAGTCATGATAAGAATGCCTAAACGAGAGGCACAATCAGGAGAGGCCTATGATAACAAAGAAACCACCAAGAAAATAGTAGTGGCCCTAGAAGAAGGAGAGGAGAGATGCACGTACATAGGCCATGACCTAACAGAGGAAGAAGAGCATGCGTTAATAGCCTTGCTAAGAGAATGCAGAGATGTATTCGCTTGGAGTTACAAGGATTTGAAAGGTGTTGACCCTGACATATGTTCACACACCATCCCCATGACCTCAGATGCTAAACCCTCTAAGCAAAAGCCCTATACATATAACGATAATTACGCTGCCAAGATCAAAGAGGAGATAGATAGACTGGTTGAAGCTGGATTTATCTATGAAATTGAGCACACTGAGTGGGTATCCCCCATCGTAGTGGTGCCCAAGAAAAATGGAAAGCTGCGTGTATGCATTAACTTGAAGAAGGTCAATGCAACCACAATTCGAGATAACTATCCGCTTCCCATCACAGAACATCTCTTAGAAAGAGTAGGAGGCAAGGAAGTGTACAGCTTCCTCGATGGATTTTCGGGCTACAATCAAGTAGCCATAGCTCCAGAAGATCAGCATAAGACAGCTTTTGCCACTGAATGGGGCATTTTTGCCTTTAGAGTAATGCCATTTGGGCTTACCAATGCACCAGCTACCTTCTAGAGGCTGATGTGCCATGTATTTAAGGAGTTCCTGAGGAAGAATTTAGAAGTCTATGTTGATGATCTTTGTGCTCATTCCAACATTAGACAAACCCATATTCCTGAACTCAGACAAATCTTTGACAAATGTAGAGAATATCAAGTATGCCTAAACCCAGAAAAATGTGTTTTTATGGTTATGCAAGGCAAAATTCTAGGGCACATAGTGTCAAGGAATGGCATATCTACTGACGAAGAGAAAGTGAGAGCCATAGCAGAACTACCTAGGCCAAGGAATGTCAAGGAAGTACAAGCTTTCATGGGGCATTGTGGTTACTATCGCCGGTTCATTCACATGTATGCTGTCATTGCAAAGCCCATGTACGGACTTCTGACAAACTTTGAGTGGACTGAGGAATGTGAGAATTCCTTCAATGAGCTTAAACGGCGATTATGTTCAGCACCAATCTTGACCACACCAGATTGGAATAAGCCATTCCATGTTCACGTGGATGCATCCAATTATGCTATTGGGTGTGTGCTTGCTCAACCTACTGGTGAAGGTAATATGGATCTTCCAATTGCCTATGCCAGTAGACAATTGAATGCAGCTGAACGAAATTACACCACCACTGAGAGAGAAGGCTTGGGCATGGTATATGCAGTTAAGAAATTTAGACACTATTTGCTTGCAAACAAGTTTAAATTTTTTACTGATCATCAGGCATTGCTATACCTCGTAAACAAGCCATGCAATACAGGAAGATTAGTAAGATGGTTTCTCTTGCTAATGGAATATGATTTTGAAGTCGTGGTAAGGACAGGTAAGACTCATTTGAGAGCGGATCATCTCTCTAGGCTCACATCTGGAGAAGCCCCACAAGGAGTGTCAGATGACCTTCCTGATGCTTACTTGTTTAATTTGGAAGTGGTGCCGCAGTGGGCTAAGCCATTGGTACCAGTGTTAACATATGGACCTAACCACCCAGTAATAGCCACGTAGAATAGAGAGGTAGTAAAAGCCCAAAAGTACCACATCATGGCTGGAAGCATGTACAAGCACACAGATCAAGGAATCTTGGCTTGTTGTGTAGAAGAGGACGAGTATGCGAAGTGGTTGCAATTAGCACATGTAGGTGCATTAGAGCAACACTACTCAAAACAACGAACCCTGCAGACACTAAGGAGACTCGGGGTGCATTGGCCGACTATGGAAGCTGATGTCCAAAAGTTGTGCAAGGAATGCCCAATCTGCTGCACTAAACCACCTGTGGAACATGCCACTCTTTATCAAGTGTCCATAGTGCCAGATTGGAGTGAACCACTAGTATCCTTCCTGAGGACGAAAACATTCCCTCCAGACATGACTCTGGCTAGGAAAAGGAGTTTAGAACAAGAAGCCCAGGATTACTCACTCATTGGTGATAATCTCTACAAGCGTGGTAAGGATGGTTACCTGAGACTGTGTGTCCATGAGAGTGAATATCTTAAGATCTTGGAAACTGCTCACCAAGGTGTAGCAGGAGGACAATTTGGACCAGATCGGGTGATCAAGGCAATACTATTTGCGGGCTTCTGGTGGCCGACCCTTCACATGGATGCACATACCTATGTGAAACGATGTGATGTCTGTCAGAGAACTCAGTATCCTATACGTAAAGATGAGATGCCACTGAAACCTATGATGGGTGGACGTGCATTCTCTAAGTGGGGAATAGACTTCATAGGTCCTATTAATCCCCCAGCTAAGGGTTCCCATGCAGAATATATCATTGTTGCGGCAGACTATCTAACAAAGTGGGTAGAGGTAAAAGCCACAACGAAGAACGATGCTCAAACAACTGCTAAATTCTTGTTTGAAAATGTATTCACTAGATACGGGCTACCTATAGAGCTAGTTAGTGATAGAGTGTTGACCTAAGTATCAACTTAGGGACTTGCGGAGAAAGAGACTATACCTCAATCCCCTCACAAGTGCATATAGTGGGGATACACGCTTTTAATTATCAATCCAAAGAGTATACCAACCTAGTCGAGTGTATGAAGACATGCAATCATGTAATGATCAATGCAAATGAACTACTCAAAGAATGTAAATGAGACAAAGACTTATCCAAACAAGCTCCAACTGTTGGTCAAGGCGAAACGATACTTGGTGCAGCAGCCGTCAGTATTTTGGACTTTTCTCCCAGCTCCGAACTCCAAATATAGTGAATAGTATATGCGTTTCGAAGCTCTCGAGAAGACGCATCCAATGGCAGTGGTTTCACTCAATTCTGACGCTCCTGCTTCAAGTTATGAGCGAAATACTGAGTCGCGGGAATACTTTCCTACACTTCAGCACTTCCTACACTTCGCACACACCCTTCCTACAGCCAAGAAACACTTTCATGGATAGACAACACTCACAAGCACTCTTTCCAAGCAATACACATGCATACAAGCTCACGAAGAAGAAGATAAGGAGGGAAGAAGACACAAATTCGAATTTCTGTGCTCTCTGTTCTCACAATGGCAAAAAGTCCTTTACAAAGAGTCACATTTGACTTATATACTAGTGCCCTAAAAAATGGTCCTTTCACATAAGAGACCGGCACTTTATTCACTAAAAGACTAAATTTCTACTATTTTACATGGGTAAGCTTCTAATCTTCTGTGGGGATGCATCTAGAGGACTCCTCTAGCGCCTTTACAACGGAAAATATATTACAAGAATGATTATGGTACAAAAATATGAAGTCCAAATCGGAAAAATTTTGGGGCCCGTCTTTTTCTCTACTTTGTGCGCTCTTTAGCTCTGCAACACTCTCCCCCTCTTCGTCTCTGTCGTCCCTTGACAGGCTTTGCTTCTTGTCATCAGTTTGTTGTCCGTACGCACCTAGTGGTCAGTATTGTCTGATTCTTGATCTTGCATTACGTTTTAGAGGCGCTCTGATTTGTCCTGGTTGCACACATCGGACCTTGCTGTGTTATTCACTTCTTTTCACTGCACGCAACCTTTGCTCATTGTTACCTGTTTATAAAACAGGTGTTCAGTTTTGACGGCCTCTTCTTAATTCTTGTTTTACATTCTCTGGGCCTGATGTATTCGCCTTGCTCGCCCGCAACCCCTGGAGTTAGACTGACTACCTGATATTCTACAGTCTAATTCACCTATAGGTTCCTTAATTCTGGGTTGTCGCGCACGCCACCAGTGGAAGGTCTGAAGATGTGGTGCTTCAGTCTTCGATCTGGACCTTCCAGAGATCAAGAGGTTGAAGCACCCATGTGGGTTACGTCCTTTCCTTGGTGTGTGCGATTCGGTTTGCCACGCACGCCATTAGTGCACATATGCGGATGTAGCTCGTAAGCCTTGATCTGAATCCTTCCCACATATGTGATACTTGTTGGCCCTGATTCCTCCTTTTAGCTGCGTGCTTTTCCTTGGTGTGTGCGCCCCTGCGGGGCTCTGTGTAGAGATGGGTGTTGCGCCCCTGCGGGGCTTCCTGCAGAGATGTATCTTCAAATCTTGCTTTTTAGTGAAGCTGCTTCTTTCGTTGTCTTCTTTTTTTCTTCTTTTTACTTGTCTCGCCCTCAACACTGCCCCCCTCCTGGACTCTGTCGTCCCCGACAGGCTTTGATAAGCGACGGGCGTATGTTCGAAATACTGTTTGCTCCTTATCATTCAGCAGATTAGCTTCACGTATCATCAGTTGTTTCCATTGTTCTGCCTTCACGCCATCATGTGGTGGCTGTCTGTGATCTGCGAAGAAGCTTAATTCATATGCTACTAATCTAGCATTGAGATTAGATGACATCTTCAAAAATATCTCAGAATCAATCTCAAAAAATCCTGTAAAAAACGCTTCTTCAAATGTCTGCATATATGGACTTGGCAAGAACATAAGCCTGGAGTAATAAGCCATTATAGTTGGTCTGCTTGGCATCACTGATAGATCAAAAATAAGTATGTCTGTGCCTTGGTTAATTCCAATAAAATTCAAAAAGGTATAGGCCGCATGCTTGAAGACCTTCAAAACTGTAAGGATCATGCTAAGTATTTTGTTTGTCATTTTGATAGCTAAATCTGGTACTGTCGCATAGTTTTGCAGCCAAAATTCTATTGTTTTTACCATATAATCTTCCGTTGGCAAATAATTATTTGTCGGGCTCGGAAGTAGCGGATAATTTAGCCACTGATTATTTAGTGTACCATTCCTTTGCATGTCCAAAAATGCTCTAGCTTCTCTTCTACGAGGTACAGGACAAAATGCAGGGTTTACCTGCAGGGAATATGGAGCAGCTTGCCAGTGTATCCTTAGTGTCGGGTGTTTCTCCAAAAACTTTCTTCTCCAAACTGGCTGTGCGGCTTCAAATTCTGTTTGAGTGAAATTGAATGTGTCATTTTCGAAGTGGAGCTGCTTATCAGGGTTCGTTTTTGTGATCTTCTTGATGTATTGACGTGTTTTCTCTTTCAGCAATCCGTATGGAATATTGAAAGGCTTCATAAGCATCTCTAAGTCTTTTCCCTTGATCTTTGCTTCTTTCATGACTTTAATAACATCATTTTCAAAATTTTTCGTCAATCGGGACACCACTAGTGCCCGTTCCTTCTGACTTATTTCTGCAGTATATGGCATAGGATGATCATCATGTAGATCCGCCACCTGCTCACGTATGGGAGAATGATAGATCGGTTGAGATAGAGGGCTTACCTCTAACTCGTCAGTAGGATGTTTCTTTTCTGGCACTACTGATGTCCCGATCGGTTCTTTGTCTTTCTTCTGATTCTTTAGCTGTTCGATGCATTCATCTTTTTCCTTTATCTTTTGTATGGCTTCACTGAGTTCTTCTTTGGTTGCTAGAAGCTCCTTACCTATGTCAGCTACGTGATCCATATTTTCACTGTAGCTTTGGACCAGTTTTGCCTGTGCTGTATTCAACTGCTTTTTGAGCTCACTTATTTCCTGAGTGTGCCGCCGTTCTGATTCTTCTTGTACTTCTTTAGCTTGTCGCAGCAACTCGGCATACTCTGCTATCTGTTCTCTTAATTCTTGTTCTTTAGTGTCTGAGGGTCCCTGTTGTATCAGTGGTTGATCATATAATAAAGACTTCATTAATTCTTTATTTCTATTGCGCAGGTTGTCGTTCTCTTCTAGATATAGCTTGAGTTGTTGCTCTAATAGCACGCTTCGCATCTTCATTTTCTCTTTTTCAGCCTCGCTTGCTTTGTGTAATTTTTGCAACTCTTCTAGTTGTGTATGCAGCTGTTGATTTTGGGCGATGGATGTATCATATTGTGTCTGGATTGCTAGCACTTCAGTATTTTTGTTTGCCAATTCTTTTTGTGCTGCAATCAGCTGTGCCGATAGCTGTTCACTTATGAGTTGAAACTGATTCTTTTCCCTTTTTGCTTGATCATATTCGGCATCTATATCCATCATCTGCTGCTGAGTGTCCATTTCTGTTTGAATCATCTGTTTTACTACAGGTTTCAACTGCGTCACATCTACATTAAGCCATGTTTTAGGTATTGTTGGTTCTTCTCCGGTATTCACGTCTTTGCCTTGAGCAATGTGTAATGTGGTGTCATGGGGCTGCCTGATCTGAAGCTGGATCCTTGGCTCAGCCCCCATGTCTTCTTTATGTCCTTGAGGTGTGTCATCAGGCACCTCGATTACGGTTTGTTCTTGTTGTTGGAGCTCCTTCGTTTCCTTACTCACTGGAGTTTGATCTTCCTCTTTAATAGGTTGTTTTACATGCATAATACCAATGGTTGTATCTTCTTTGATGCTTATTTTTGTAGTGTCATTCAATTGAATGACGTGCTCCGGTTCCATAGATTCTTCGCCTCTTTTTTCCTCTTCTTCCTGGTTTTGTGGCGTGACTTCCACTTGATTTATCTCGTTCCATTCACCCTCGTGTGATTCTGTCCGAATGTCAATGTCCAATGTATCTTTTTCGGGACTGGATTCCGTGTTTGTACTAGAATCATCAATGCCCAGCTCTTTGTATCTTCCCGCTTGTTTAGGTGTTTGCTTTGGATTCCGTTGCGTCTGCTCTTGACTAGCTTGTCTATAATGATGTCCTTGAATGTTTAAATTGACTTGCCCTTGCATATACTGATGTGTTTGTTCAAGGGCAGCGGACAAATCTCTTTTAGTGATTGGCATTTGTGTTGTTGTGATCTTCGGTAAGAGGTGCGTTCTCTTTGATTGCGGTGTTGCTTGAGCTTCCTCTTCTCGTAGGCGCTTCGTACCCCTCATGGGTTTCTGTGTGCTGGTTCCAGCCTCTTCAACCACAGCTATTGCTTTCTTCTTCTTCGGGACCGTCGCTGACTTTACATATCTTGCTAGTCCTTCTGAAGTTGGCATATCTCTCAAGCAGTTCTTCATTTCTAAAGCCTCATAAATCAACAATGTGAGAGCTGAACTGCCATTTAAAAACTTCTTTTGCCCCCACTTCTTTTGTGCTTCAAACAGTCTTTCTTGGACATACCCTGTTAGGTTGATTTTGTTTCCAATTTCCCTCATGGCATGCGATAGTAGTTGGACTACAATTTTCTGTGGAGCTGTATACCTGTGCATGCTGGGAAAACAAAAATGTTGATGTACCAGTCGTACAGCATCCTCTATGTCAATTCTGTTAATTTCCAGGAATGATCGCTTCTTGGGATCATGGCATTCTTCTTTCACATTAGTAATGCCTGTTTGATTCCATCCAAAAGCTTTATTAATCAATTCATGTGTGAATTGGATGGTCTTCCATGTCCCGACTTTATCCAATACTTGCGCTTCTGGGACTGAGATCTTTGTCGCGACAGGCTGCATGGTGTTCATTACCTGTGCACATCTCTGAAAGTCTGGCACATAGATTGGTAACTTTAGGAATGCTTCTATGCCCGCCTGTGTCCATACATCCTCAATATGAGGTAGTCCTTGTATTATTGTCTTGAAATCCTGGGACATGATTGGAAAACAATGATCCGTGTCCATGATTTTGATTGTAGCCATGAAGATTAGCTCTGCCACTGGTTGATCATCTCTGAACCAGTGACCTCTTGCTTTTGTTACTGATTCCAATGGAAGAAGTTGCACCTCTTCTTGCTGCGTAGATTCGGAATCAGTGGAAGCCATCTGCACTCAATATAGAGTATGAATTAGTATCCATATGTTTTCAGAAATCCTCCTCTATATGTTGGTTATAAGTTCGATGTTGCTCCGAGTGCATGGTGTCGTCCCTTTCCCGTGTGTGTGAGAAAGGTAATACCTGGATTTTTTTCATATTTTTATGTTTATATTTCCTGCTGAAAAGAAAACAGAAAAGTTAGTCCATAGCCGAAGCGGTTAGTAATTTTTTTTTTGTTTTGATTTATTTTCTTAAGATATGTACAAGTGCTCTCCTATTTCCCTATTAGGAAAATGTGCTTGACTATCTTGAAATAGAAGAAGGATGTGCCGAATGCTTGGCCTTGTAATGTGGCCCTATCATGCATACTTTGGATTTCGACCACTCCATATGTGTGCAATTGGAAGTAGTTGGCGTATGCATGTTGTCCCGTTTGTCTTTTGGCATCCAGATTTGCTTCGTTGTGCTGGGCTTCGTTGTAGGTTGCCCACTTCTACTGAATGTGGTTTTTTTCTTCGTTTCGTAGGTCTGCTTCATTTGATCTATAACTCTCGGCACATCTCGGGCTGCCTTTACAGACTCTTTCTTTCTCCAGTATCTCGTTTTCTGTGGTTGTTTTGCAGGTGGATTGCATTGGTTCTTCTTGTTTCGGGAATCCTCCCTCCGGTTGATTTGCCTTGGGATGCAAGACTTCGGAACCCAAATTTGCGATCGATCTTGTTGAGCAGCTACAACTGTCTTGGGAATCCATAGTGTAGTAATTTGTCGATGATTTCGCTGTTCAGACGGAGTTGGTTTTTGCTTTGCTCGTTTGTTCTGATGTCCGTTGTGCTTTTGTCTTCGTAGATATTCCTTCACTTGATCTTTCTTTATCCACACTTGGTTAGAATATGGAATAGGGTATGTTTTAATGGTGACAGGTTTTGAATTACTCTGAGGCATAGTCTCTTTGATGCAGGGTATTTCAGTGAGGTTGATTTCAGTTTGAGTGATACTCTCAAGACTAGCTAGACTGGAACAAGGTGTGCAAGCAGAATTCAATGTGTTCGCACATATAGTACTCGATGAAGGTGTATCTATAGTGCTAGAGATCATGCATTCAGGGCTTCGTTCATTTGATTGAATTGTTTGCTCCATACTCACAGATTTTAATGGTCGCTCATCTAGCAGACTGAATACTTCACGATGTCCTATCCTGGCTGAAATGTATCCCAACGCCAATTGAATGGTCACCTCGTATTCGTAAATCCAATCTTGACCTAACACCACTTCCTCAAGCAAATCTTGGTCATGACACACTAACAATTTTTGTTCCATGGTGTTGTTACCAAGATGCAATGGTAAGGTGATCTCTCCTATGCACTGAGTAATCGTTCCTCCTATTCCTATCAACTGGGCCATTGATGGGCGTATTGTCTCTTTGAGTTTTTGGGTCAAAGAAAACTTAATGCAACTTACAGCGGCACCTGTGTCAATAAGAGCATTTACCAAGTGATACTCCGTTTTTCCGGCTCCCAAATTTAGATAGGGTTGTGTTCTTTGTGATCCCAGATTTTGAGTGGCTCTAAAGTTAGCCATCGGGATGAGTTCTTCTCCTTGACGATATCTTTCATCTCGCTCTCTCATCCACTCTTTTTGTTTCTTTATCCTTTCCAAAGCTTCTTGTCTCGCTTCTTCCCGTATTCTTTCCTCTTCTAAGCGTCTGTTTTTACCTTTGATTAATCGTGACATAATTTCGTCAGTTAATGGTTCTAGGTATTTCTTTACTCTACACCCACTGATGTAGTTTGGTAACACGTCTCCATCTAGGGTTGCTAAGCTGATGGCTCCACTTGTAGATATACGATTAATGATTAATGGACCATATCCTCTCTTTTGCAATTTCTTAGCATGTTGTTTCAAAGTGTATACCAAAACTAAATCTCCTTCTTTCAATTTTTTGTCCTTGATATGCGCGTCAAAATAGGCTTTTTGTCGTCTTTTAGCAGCATAAATACCCGCTACTGCTTGTAACCTAGTTTCATGAAGCTTCTCTATTTGGTCCAATTGTGCTGATAATTCATGTCCTGTCCACTCATAAGTAGTTGCAACTCTAAGAGTGGGAATCAAGAAATCAATTGGCAAAATAGCATTTTGTCCATATACTAAGTTAAAAGGAGTAGTGCCTATTGCAGTTTTATAGGCTACTCGGAATGCCCATAAAGCATGGTGTAACTGCTTATCCCAATCTGATCTACCGTTGTTAACGATTTTGGTGAGAACCGTACACAATACTTTATTTGAACTCTCTGCTTGTCCATTTGCTTGTGGGTGATAAGGGGCAGATTTCTTATGAATTACTAAGAATTCATTCAATAAGGCTTCTATCACTTCATTAACAAAGTGCGTACCTCTATCACTCACAATCTCTATAGGTAGTCCAAATCTAGTGAAGACGTTCTCAAAGAGAAACTTGGTTGTAGTTCTCGCGTCATTTTTCTTTGTTGCTTTTGCTTCAACCCATTTGGTCAGGTAATCTGTGGCTACAATTATGTATTCGGCATGTGAACCTTTTGTTGGTGGGCTAATAGGTCCTATAAAGTCTATTCCCCACTTCGTGAAAGCTCTACCACTCATCATGGGTCTAAGTGGCATCTCATCTCTTCTAATAGGATACTTCGTTCGTTGACAAGTATCACACCGTTGCACATATGTTATGGCGTCTTGATGTAGAGTTGGCCACCACATTCCCGCAAAGAGGATCATTTTTGCTGTTTTGTCTGCAGAGAAGTGTCCTCCTGCAGCTCCTGTATGGGCCATTTCTAAGACAGAGAGATATTCATTTTCATGAATGCACATTCTTAGTTGGTTATCTTTCCCGCGTTTAAAGAGTTGTTTTCCTATGATGGCATAATCCTTACTCTGTTCTTCAAGAGCACGTTTCCTTGCTAAGGTAGCTCCCTCAGGGTATTCTCGAGTCTTCAAGGACTTTACCAGAGGCATGCTCCACCGTGGTGCTATTGTAGAATAGCATAACGTAGAAATCTCGTCTGGGGTTTATTCTTGACAGGTTTGACAGGTGGACATATAGTTATGTGCATCTCGTTGCATGGTTGGCCAATATATGCCAAATCTTTTGAGTGTTTGCCACGTTCTATTTGCATTCAAATGAGTATTCCATTGGTTTATGTGTGCTTTCGGAAGCCACATTTCTTGTTCCTCTTCTTCCACGCATCTCATCAATAATCCGCTTGAATCCTGGTGGTACAAACTTCCCGCAATGATGTGAAGGTTTTTGGTCCTCCAGAGATCTTGCGTTTGGTTTGGCGTGATCCCATCTTTAGGTCCATGTGTAAGTATCGGGATCAATTTTTCTGCCCATTGAGGGCATACTTCCAGGTTAAAAAGATAAGTATCTGGCAGATCATCAGGTACTCCTATGGGTGGTTCACCATGGGTCATGCGAGATAAGTGGTCTGCTCTGATGTGGGTGTTTCCTTTCTTGACTATTACCTCAAAATCAAATTCCATTAGCAATAAAAACCATCGTACTAGTCGTCCTGTATTACAAGGCTTATTGACTAAGTACAATAGGGCTTGATGATCAATGAAGAATTTGAATTTGTTTGCCAGTAAGTAATGTCTGAATTTCTTGACTGCGTATACCATCCCTAGGCCTTCTCTCTCCGTAGTAGTATAATTGCGTTCTGCTTGATTTAACTGTCTACTGGCATAGGCTATCGGGTGGTCTAATTTTCGTGTGTCAGCTGGTTGAGCTAAGATGCAACCAATGGCAAACTTGGAAGCATCCACATGAATGTGAAACGGTTTATTCCAGTTGGGGACTCGAAGAATGGGTGCTGAACTCAATCGATTCTTTAACTCATTAAAGGCTTTTTCACATTCTTCAGTCCAATTGAATAGAGTCAATAATGCATAAAGAGGTCTAGCAATTATGGCATACATATGTATGAATCTTCGATAGTAACCACAATGTCCCATAAATGCTTGAACTTCTTTAGCCGTTTTAGGTCTTGGTAAATCCAAAATTACTTTAATTTTGTCTCCATCCGTTGAAATTCCATTCTGAGAGACAATATGTCCTAAGATTTTCCCTTGTCGCACCATGAAGACACATTTTTCAGGATTGAGGCATACTCGATATTGTCGACATTTAGCAAAAATCTTTTCTAGTTCAGAGATGTGCTCTGAACGTATAGCTGAATATGTACACAGATCGTCCACGTATACCTCCATACTTTTTCTCAGAAATTCCTTGAACACATGACACATCAATCTTTGGAAAGTAGCTGGGGCATTCGTTAAACCAAAAGGCATGACTCTGAAGGCGTATACTCCCCATTCAGTTGCAAATGCTGTCTTGTGTTGGTCCTCAGGAGCAATGGCTACCTGATTATACCCTGAAAAGCCATCCAGAAAACTATAAACTTCCTTCCCTGCTACCCTTTCCAAGAGATGATCAGTGATTGGTAAGGGATAGCTATCCCTTATGGTTGCGGTGTTCACTTTCTTCAAATTGATGCACACTCTTAACTTTCCATTCTTTTTTGGTACAACCACCAAGGGTGATACCCATTCCGTGTGCTCAATTTCATAGATGAATCCAGCATCCAATAACTTATCTATTTCTTCTTTTATCTTGGCTGAATACACATCATTATAAGTATATGGTCTCTGTTTCGAAGGTTTGGCTTCGGATGTCATGGGGATTCTATGTGCACATATAGATGGATCTACTCCCTTTAAGTCCTTATAAGTCCAAGCAAAGACATCCCGGTATTCTCTTATGAGTCGAATTAACTCTTGTTCTTCTTCTAATGAGACATCCTGTCCTATGAAGGTACATCGTTCCTCTCCTCCTTCCATAGTTACCACTATCTTTTTGGTCTGTTCCTTATTATCATATGCTATTCCAGGCTGTGCTTCTCTTTTAGGCATTTGAATAGCAATTTTCCTCTCTTCCACTTCATATTTTTTAAAATGGGCTGGTACCTCAAATTGATCTTGGAGTTTGTTTTCTTCATCTTCTGATTCCCTTTCAACTTCTAATTCCCCTTTTTGTGTGAGTTCCTTATGTGTTTCATTGGTCGTGATCTCTATGTTGGTGGTACCAATCCGTAGATCCATGGGTTCAGGTTCCATTTCAATGCTCTCGTAGTCCTCCTTCCAGTCTTTCTCGATCACTTCTCCTTCTTCTGCCTCCTGAAGGACTACCATATACAGGCTAACATCATAACCCTCCTCGTGGATACATTCGTTCATGGTCACTACTTCTTCGTTTACACAGACATCGAGTGTAGCTAAGATTTCCATCCAACCGTGAGGTTCGAATTCTTCATCCGGAAATACTTGTGGCATATAGGCTGGATCTTGTACAGATCTCACTATTCCTTGTTTCTACTGCCATCCTTTTCTTCTCTCCTCTTCCTTCTTTGCAGCTTGACATATCCATAGATGAGTGTCCTCGTTCATCCAGGATTGATCACTAGAACCTGCACTATGAACCGATTGATCGTCTTCCTCTTTGTGAATTTGCTTCCATTGTAGAGGTGGCACATCTTGATACGTGTATGTATGTAGGTTTATCCTAGTGGTGGTTCCTGCGTGTTGTAGGTATACTGCATCTTTTCCCCAATCTTGTACGACCTTTAGCTGTCTCATGAAGGGCCTTCCCAAGATCATTTCATAATTGCTTGGCCTTTCGAAGTGACAAATGGCTAAAGTATGTTCAAATTCCACTCCACAAGTAGTGAAGACTACTCGTTCCAACAATCCTAAGGGTCTTTCCGTATGTCCATCTGCCATTTGAATTTTCATGCGTGTTGGTCTTAATGCTGGTTTTCCCCATTTCTCCCAAATTTCTTTGGTAGCAATGCCGACACCAGCTCCTGAATCTAGTATGGCTTTGGTAGTGTAACCCCTATAGGTGATTGGAAGACAGGTATTTCCTTCATCTCCTTCACTAAAGTCTCCTACCTTATCCACTGGAATTCTCACTGTTTTCACTTCGTCAGCTACCTCTTTCTTTTCCTCCTTGACTTCCCATTGATTGATCAATTTCTCTTTTAAGTGTGGTTTTACCTTTAACAGTTCCTCGAATGTTAGGGTACATGGGATTTTTACCTCTCTAAGACGTTGTATGATCTCCGATGTTTGAACTGATGGGTTCGTTTCTCGTCTCGTTATTGATGGAATGCGATACAATTCTGAATTGTGCTCGTACTCCCCGGTGTAGTTGGGTAGTTCCTTTACATTTTCTTTGTCACTTGCATCCATGGGAAAAATTTCTTCTGAATTTAGTTCAGGTATTGAACCCTCTATTTCGTTTTTTGCTTCTAATTCTTCAAAGGGCGGTTCCATTCCTTCTACCTTTTTCCACTTGTCCTCTTGAACTCGTGCCCATAGATCCTTAGTCCAGTCTCCTTCTACTTCAGGGACTATGGATCCTTCCTTTCCCTCAACACCATGTTCTTCATTTTGTGGTCTATATACTTCAGGCTTTTCCTGAGCGTTTAGGCACTCTTGGAATTTTTCTTCGGAAATTCGGGTATTTGGTAGAGGCGATGCAGGTTTTTCTAAGGTTTGTTGCGCAATTTCTATCAATTTCTTGCATATTTCTAACCTTTCTTTCTCTAAGTCGCCTCTCGGATATTCTCTCTCATGTTGCTCTACGGTAGGTCCTGCTTTTATTCGTGCCTTATATGCCTGAATCCACATGGCTAATTCTTCAGGCACAGGATCTCCTAGAACGGATCCTACCTCCTCCCTTTTATTCTCATTTTTATTTTCTTCTTCCACTTGCGGTTCCTTTGTTGGTTTCTGTTTACTCTTTTCATTTTCCTTCCTTTGTAATAACTTTTTTTCTTTTTTCCTATCTCTCCGGTTCTTCCATCTCTGGGATCTTTTACTGGCGATACTTTTCTCTATTTCTTCGGAGTCTTCTACTCTGTGAGGGATAGTTATATTCCCCTCTTTGTCACTTTGATCATTCCCGTCTGTTCTATCAGGGTTTTCTCTGGCCTTGGCTCTTGTTATGGCCTTTAAAGGTACTGTGTACTCTTTGTCGCTCCCTGATGATTCAATCACTTCTATCACATTAATCTGCACGTTAGATGTGACTTTGTTGGGGTTCTTAGGACAATCTCTGAAGAGATGTTCTTTACCACAATCGCTACAGTAGCCTTCCCAAATTCGTTGTGGTGGTGGTGGGTTTGGTAACGTACATTCTCTAATATAGTGGTCACCTCCACATCTGTAGCATGGTCCTCTGGGTACAGGCTGTCTATTCATAGGTCAAGGTGGCATGGTTGCTCTAGGAGCTGTGTACATTAAGGACACATAATCCTGCTCGTGTCCGTATGAACTGTCCGGTATTTCCATGCCATAAGCATATGGGTCATACTGTTGCCCATATTCTGTCATCGCGCTTTCATAACCAGGGTATATTCCTTGACTAGGGTCGTAAAATGAGTCATATGGTTCACTACTAGTCAAAGGTGTGGCTGGCACTATAGCCCTTTCTAGGTTTTCCTCTGGTTGTGCAATCTTGACTGGGACAACGTTCTGAGGGTGGGGCGGTTGTTGTCATAGTACTGGCTGTGGTTGCGTAAATCCCTGATATGCGTATGGTCGTGGTATGGGTGCCTGTGGCTGATATGAGGGATATCTAAAGACTTCTCCTCCTTGCTCTCTTTGGGGATATCCATACGGTCTCACATAAGGCTGGGTGGTTCTGGTTTGCCTATTGTAAGGGCAGTTCTCGGTGCTATGGTTTGTATATCTCTGCTCTATACTGCAATATTGCAGAGGTCCGGGGACAGAGGGTCTAGGATGAGCATAGGCAGGTGGTGGGACTACTCCCCTGGTACACAAATGAGAAGGATGATCTCCTCCGCACTGCATACATCTTCTAAGCATAGGCACTCTCATAGGATTAGTGGGATAATTCCTCTGTCCTTGAACGTTCAGTTTTTTTGCTACTAAATCTGCTATTTCTTCCACATTGTTTTTAGCATTTGACGTGCTACTGGCTGACTCTTCGCTTTTCAAACTACCTGGAGGTATTTTCAAGTCTTCAGCAAGATTATCCTCTAGGTCTATACATTCCTTCATACACTCTTGCAAGGTTTGAACTCTCTTTACGTACACTAATGACCTCAAGGTTCCGTTCAACAGTCCTTCCAAGAACAAGGATACCATTTTGTTTTGCGTCGGTCTCTCTTCCACCGGGCATCTATCTACATACTGCTTGAATCTCCTTGCTGCCAATCTTACTGATTCGGTAGGAACTTGTTTGAAGCTGTGGATTAATGATGAAGAATTGTTTTTAATTCCAGATTTGGTGAATTCTTCAATCATTTCTTGATATACCTGCTCCATATTCTGAAAAGTATTCGGGTCTAATGGCTGAAACCAAGCCAAAGCTGTGTCTGACAAGGTAAGGCCAAAAGACTCATACTGAATCAGAAAGTCATCTACCTGCTCGGCTCTAACTACTTGTTTAAACTCTGCTATGTGGTTGTAAGGTTCACTAGAGCCATCATAGTGATTTCTCATGCACTTGGCAACTTGGATCGGCCAAATTGGTCTCCCTATTGGTATGCCTGGTCCTCTCACTACTTGTGGTCTGACTGGAGCATGAACTCCCTGTCTTGGGTCAATAGCTGGTTGTGGCTGGTAGTTAGGGTTAATGGCAGGCATTGCAAATTGCACATGTGGTCTGACGGGGATCTGGGTTTGTTGTGTTTGTTGTGTTTGTCCCGACTGTTGATATGAATCATTCTGAGATGTTCCAAGTGGATTCCGTGAAGTAGTGGCTTGGTCCCTAGGGGGGAACACTGGGATATTCTGATATTTCAACTCAGCTCTCTCGAATTCTGTTAATGGCCAATATTTTCTCTGATTTTTATCCAAATATGTGATGATGGTGGGGAACTCAGGATCCCGTAACTCATAGATGGTAACTGGATTAGGAGCAGCTTCCCATATAGAGGAATGGGCCCTAAGCAGATGCTCCATTCCATTGATCAAATACACATCTATTAGAGTGTCATCCTGGGGAATCAGGTCTCCTCTCCAAATTTTTGTGATCGTAGATCTCCCTCTAGGAGTAGTTACTTGCTCTTCGTTTCCACCGCCATTTAAGCTTGACGCATTATTTTCTTCACCATGCTCGTTAATGTTTTTCGGGTGTTCTGTGACCACGTATTGAATATCTTGTTTGTCCATGTACAGTCCTCCTACGTACTTGACTGCTGGTCTAGGCACTATGTATGCTTCTGATGCTTTCTATAACCTGGCCACGGATCTGTTTAAGCCATCCAAATAGATAGGGATCTCGTTGTGGTTGGTGTTCACATACTCCAAGGAGGTTCTGTATTCCCCCTCAATGATTGACATCATGCCAATCATGGGTACAGTGTTTTGCATATCCTCTGAAGCCATGGGAATTTCTCCTTCTGACTCACTGGAGGTTTCAGAGTAATGTGAACGGCTACTTGGCTCGGCTACACTCCCTACGGAAGAAATTACACTTCTTCGGCTTCCTAGGGTTCTTCCGGATCTTAGGTTCATCCACTTAAGAGCTCTGATTAGACTTTGATACCCTTTGGTCTTAAGCACTCTTCACAATAGGTCAAAAATGTCTAGAAGACTTGGGTTGAAAAGAAATGAGTAACAAAGAATTTTGCCAGAACACGATACTTGTCTCCCAAACTCACGATGCACGATCTCCAGAATAGATGATACCTGATGTATGTTCAGACGATACACGATCTCAGACAAGTATCGCGATACCGGCTAGACGATACCGATACTTGACAAATATCGTGACACCTACGAAACGATACCGATCGCTGAGTGAAACGATACCGATACCTGGAGGTAAACGATACACGATATTTCAGTCACTGACGATACACAATACTCGATGGGAGACGATACTTGGACTAGACGATACCCGATATGTGGGAAGTATCGCGATCTTTGCTCTAGACGATCTCTAGGCCAAACGATACTTGGCTGAAAACGATCGACGATACTTGGAATCCCACGATACACGATCTCTAAATCTGAGACGATCGACGATACCCGATATCTGGCAAATATCGCGATCTCTGAAGATCAGACGATACACGATATTTGGACCAAACGATACTTGGCTGAAAACGATCGACGATACACGATACTTGTCAGGTATCGCGATCTTTGACCAAACGATACTTCTCAAGTATCGCGATCGGCACGAAACGATACTCAATCCACGATAAACGATCTCTGACCAAATATCGCGATCGGTATGAAACAATACACGATCGATGGGAAATATCGCGATACTCAACCACAGGAGCAAAACGATACTTGATAAGTATCGCGATACTCAACCGCGGGAGTAAAACGATACTTGACCCTTAGACAAATTTTAGCAAGTGTTTTTGAAGTTTGTTTTTACCCCCTTGATCTCTTAGCTCCTCTCTCTTATCCTCCCTCACTGTATCAAGCAAGACACTCTTCTACCCCCTGTAGCTCTCAGACGATACTCAGCGTAGATCGTTTTTCTTTCCTAATTTAATTTGCTTGAGAAATTTTGATTAAAATGGTGGGCTAGCTCACCTTGGTAGCACCTAGAGTCTCTTTGTCAAATTCCCTTGCTCTGTGCACTCCCAAGTTGCTTGTTTCCTCGCCCACGATCTCTGCCACAGCTCACGCAATATTCGACAGTTGCTCCCACGATACTTGTTCACACAAGTGATTTTTCAAATGATTTTTTTTGGCTTTTATACTTGGAGTTTTCTAGCTTACAAAAAGGAAACTTTTCTGAACAAAACTAAAATCTACTCTAATGACTTGGTCCACTCTCTAATCACTCCTACTCTACTCCTTCTACTCACTTCCCTAAACTAACAACTCACTACACACACTCCAAGAATGAGAAGTAGCAAGTGCGGCTGAAAATGACTTACCAAAGAAGAGAAGATTTCCACTCCTCCACTTACTTCAATGCAAAAAGCTACTTACCATCACACGAATGCCTCGGTTTGATTCGTCACTCCCCAACAACGGCGCCAAAAAGTGTGTTGACCTAAGTATCAACTTAAGGACTTGCGGAGAAAGATACTATACCTCAATCCCCTCACAAGTGCATATAGTGGGGATACACGCTTTTAATTATCAATCCAAAGAGTATACAAACCTAGCCGAGTGTATGAAGACATGCAATCATGTAATGATCAATGCAAATGAACTACTCAAAGAATGTAAATGAGACAAAGACTTATCCAAACAAGCTCCAACTGTTGGTCAAGGCGAAACGATATTTGGTGCAGCAGCCGTCAGTATTTTGGACTTTTCTCCCAGCTCCGAACTCCAAATATAGTGAATAGTATATGTGTTTCGAAGCTCTCGAGAAGACGCATCCAATGGCAGTGGTTTCACTCAATTCTGACGCTCCTGCTTTAAGTTATGAGCGAAATACTGAGTCGCGGGAATACTTTCCTACACTTCAGCACTTCCTACACTTCGCACACACCCTTCCTACAGCCAAGAAACACTTTCATGGATAGACAACACTCACAAGCACTCTTTCCAAGCAATACACATGCATACAAGCTCACGAAGAAGAAGATACGAAGGGAAGAAGACACAAATTCGAATTTCTGTGCTCTCTGTTCTCACAATGGCAAAAAGTCCTTTACAAAGAGTCACATTTGACTTATATACTAGTGCCCTAAAAAATGGTCCTTTCACACAAGAGACCGGCACTTTATTCACTAAAAGACTAAATTTCTACTATTTTACATGGGTAAGCTTCTAGTCTTCTGTGGGGATGCATCTAGAGGACTCCTCTAGTGCCTTTACAACGGAAAATATATTACAAGAATGATTATGGTACAAAAATATGAAGTCCAAATCGGAAAAATTTTGGGGCCCGTCTTTTTCTCTGCTTTGTGCGCTCTTTAGCTCTGCAACATAGAGGCACTCACTTCTTGAATGAAGTGATTGAAAATCTGCTCCAAGAATTCTTGGTAATACATAAGAAGTCTACCCCCTATCACCCTCAAGCGAATGGCCAGGCTGAGAGCACCAACAAGATCTTATGCAATGTATTGACGAAATTAGTGAACAATAAACGCTCTGATTGGGACAAACAGCTACACCATGCTGTTTGGGCATACCGAGTTGCCTACAAAACAGTACTCCAAGCCACCCCCTTTCAGATGGTATTTGGCCAAAATGCTGTGCTACCTTTAGACTTTTTGATACCTACATTGAAAGTGGCACAAGAGCAAGAATGGACGGGTCATGAACTCTCCTCTAGACTTTTTGACCTTGAACGATTAGGAGAAACAAGACTGAGAGCAGCTGCAGGGATATATGCAGCTAAGAAGAGACAGAAGGCATACTTTGATGCCCATGTGAAAGATAAAGGTTTAAAGGCAGACGACTTAGTTCTAGTCTACACATTGAAGCAACATGCGAGGAAACTGGAGAAGAGAGGCTACGGACCCATGATCATTAACAGAATCTCAACAAGTGGAGCAGTGCAACTAGCCACATTAGAAGGCGATGTTCTCCCGAGTTATATCAGCGGATGCAGAGTCAAGTTGTATCAGGAACCTCTCACAGAGGAAATGCTAAGTCGACTCAATACTGCTAAGAAACGCAAAGAGGAAGAAAAGCGAATTCGAGAAGAAGCTCAAGCAGAAGCCCTAGAGCGCATACGGAGAATGAAATTAAGAAGACAAGGTAGAGAGCACCCTAGGCAAGATGCATATGCAGATCAAGGATATGACGTGGCTATGTGTGAAGTTTCAGGTATTAGCTCACATAGGATAACTGATCGACGTCCTTTCATAACCTTAGATATAGGACAAGAAAGAGTGCAAGGACTGTAAGAGCCTTGATTGACTCAGGTGCAGCCACTAGTGCTGTTAAATTGTCTTACTGTCAAGAGTTGCAATTAACTGTCAATCCTTTGGAAGCATATCTCATAGGATTGGGAGGCGTGGAAACCCCTTGCATGGGCGAGGTGGAACTTCCCCTCTATATTCATGATGAGGCAATGACAGTTAAAGTACTAGTGTGTCAAGATGAGGACCTCATTGAGCCCCTTGTCTTGGGTCAAGACTGGATCTATGACCAAGCCGTCAACTTAAACCTAAGAAGTGGACTTCTTCAGGTATGGGTGAATCAAACTAGAATTACAATTGAGTTAAATAATGGAGCACTCAAGGAACTAGAAAAGACACGGACTCCTGGTCCCTCCAGGGGTGCACATGAAGTTGACCATGCTGTTCTTGTCCAAGGCTATGTGATGCAGAAGAATGAAGATCTCAAAGAAGGAGTCAGAACCGCAATGGAACTCCCTTCTTTTCCAAAGGCCAGAAGGAGGCAGCAACTAAGGGCAGATCAATCACTGAAGACTCTCCAGGCGAGAGACCAAAATAACGCGCGAAGCAGAACAATGCAGCCGATGAAACAAATGTGGGTGCGGAAAGACGAGCTGCCGACTGTAACTAAGTCGCAACAACGGTCTCAATTTCCTATTAGTAATCAACGACTTGATGCTAATAAGAGGACTCCTAAAACCTCTGTTGAGAAAGTGAAATCCATTTGGGTACCCAAGAAGTCGATGAAGGCTGACCCACAATCAAGACAAATTTGGGTGCCTAACGCTTGCTTGCGGGCTCAACTAACCCCACACAATTCACATCATACACGACAGGGTTCACTCGCTCAAGCAGCCGCCACCCACTCTTGTCTGATACACTCGAACACACTGCCACCTAGAAGCACGCACAGACTCACTCGTAAGTGGGTCCCAATGACACAACAACTCCCAGCAGAATCACTCATGCGACCCTCCCGAGTCTCCACAAAACCAAGACCAAAAGTCATCCATAGTGTTTGGCAACTTAAGACTTGTAATAAACCCCCCGACCCCAATCTGTGAATTCATCTCCACTTACTAACTGCATTAGTCAGATAGTGCATCTTTCCATCTAGCTCCTAGGACTATCCAGGCATTAACTACACACACTGCCATCGTGCACTCACTGACCACTAACCCATTACTCACCTCACGATAATATTGTAACGAGGGCAAACATGTTCTACCTTGTCCATAACAATATTAACGCATGGTTCTATATTCTCAGAGAACCAACAAGCAAGCAGGGCCATGGCAGAAGCCGGAGGTGCCAGTTCTCACGCCGGATCCAGCGCACAGATTGTGGATATAGAAACACTCCTCCTCGAACCACATCTCACCGAAAGACCGCAAGAACTTCAAGCTGTGCATGTACTCCCAGTTCAGGATCCTCCCCAGGGGCACACCTCTCAAGTGGGCAAACACGCTCATTGGTTCAGTGATGTTGCAAGACCATTGGGTGATGGAACCTACTTTTGGGAAGCTGAATTGGAGTTTAATGGTAAATGGGGACGCTACCATTTTTTCACGCGCGAATTTGAGAGCTATCAGAATGCCGAAGTCATGCGTTCAGTATGGACCAAAGCTGGCTTGGACAGTTATTTCAGGGCCCACTTACCAAAGCCGGATTTCTTACGTTGTTCTTACCTTATCAGCACCATCACTCCGAGCAGGGCCAAGGGAGGCGACAGCACCTTTGTGTTACCCTCACTGTTGCCGGGCCACGAACTTAAAAGATTCAAACTGACCCTCAATCTGGTACGAGAAGCATTGGGCATGTATGGTATGCACATTCCTACTGAAAAGGAAACAATGGTTCCAGGCAGAATGAAACATAAAGATCTCAATAAGCTGAAGGATATGGTAGCAATGACACCGACCATCGCTCTTCACCTACGGACCGTCATGCAGCATTTTGCTTTCCCCGCCCAGGAAAGATTCACCATGCCCCCAAAGAAGATATGGTTTAGCTTGTATTTGGCAGAAACAGAAAGCCTCCCTATCAACGTACCACATTGGATCATAGATCAGATTCACCTAGCCCATCAACGGTGGAACAAGAAGCAGAAAAATGTGCTTCACGGATGTTGTGCTCTAACCAAGATAATCTATCGATGTCTAGCCTATGACGTGCCTATTCAGCGGGCACTCGTATGGTCCCGGGCCCAGGAATTCCAGAGAAGGCTATCAGCGGCAAGTCCTCCATCAAAGAAGATGAGAGGGGGAGTCCAATTACCCTGCGCTCAACCAAGGGGAGCCACCACTACACCAGAAATTACCCCTCCCCAGACACGATGCATTAGACCATTCACCATTCGGCTACCAAGACCAAGTACAGAGGGACCCAATCTAGTGTTTCCACCCGTCGGATCGGACTTGGAATTTCCACAGGGCTTTACTCTCAATGATCTCACTGATGAAGAAGTGGCTAGGCTAATCTACGACTCTAATCTCGAAACGGAAACAGAGCGAGCTCAGGAACCACAAACCCATACAACAACGTCAGCCCCCACCCAACCGCAAGTTGTAGAAGTCGACGTCGATGAACAAGAGACCGATCAAGGGGAAGAAGCCTACGAAGAACAAGAGTATGATGAACTTTCAGAGTTAGCAAGTGCCCCCGCGTATTCGGCACAAATAAAAAGACTATATCGAACCATGCAGCTAGTTCAAGAACAGCATAAAATGTCACTTGAAGCATGCAAGAAACTCATGAACCAATTGCTGGCAGAGGAAGGTGTGGATGATATGTTCATCGAGTCCATCAACCTACATGCAGATGCAGTAGGATTGGATGAGGCCATTCATGAGGCAATGGCCTACATTCACCGATTTGAGAAAAGAGTTCCCGCCCGTCCCATGAGGTCCGGGAAACAAATTCATATCAACGCATCAGCACCAGGAGATACAATGCAAGCAGACGAACATCAGGAAGCACCACTGTCACCACCCTCCCCACCTCTCACGACACAACTCACTCCACCACAAGACACTATCACCACCACGTCCACTACCACCACAATCGTCATGGGAATTCCACTCTCTCCGGGAATCCAATTCGGGGGAGTCAACATGCCCACTTTCACCACTCTCTTCAGTAACGTCACATCCACCCCACCCACGATTCCCATCTACACGGTCACTCAAACATTTGACACTATGGAAACATCTCCTGCCACTGCACCGCTCCCTCCCCCCATGCCACCTCCATCTCCCATACCCCCTCCACCCACATCTCCACTTGCATCCACATCATTCACAACTCCCTTTCCCGCCCCCATTCCCCCTGCATCTTCACCCCTCCCTGCATTATTTAATGTAAATAGTATATTTCTAGCATTAAATCAATGTGTATATCAGCTTCAGAATGAGTACAGAGCTCTTGACGACCGGTATCAACAACTGACAACAAATCACCAGAACTTACAAAGGCAACTTACAATTCTTGAAGAGGAAAATGCAGATGTGAATCAACGTTATACAACGCTTGAGCAGGCTCACCAAACACTACTGAAGGCACCCCAACCATCGAAAGAATCAGGCGTCAAACAACTAGAAGCCTTGCTCGAAGTATACCAGGCCGATAACCTACGAGTCAGATGTAACTTGGCGCTACTCAGGAAACATATGGCCATGGCACTTGAAGAGAACAAGAGACTGCAGAAACAAAATGAAGAGAATCTGGAAGCGGCAATGGAAGGCTCTCCCCACGAGATAGATCCAGAGCAGTTCAAAGCAGTTCCCTCGGAGACGATGAAAACCATTTTGGAAAGCTATGCAGATCTTCTGGAAGCCCATGATGACTTGGAAAGAGAACGTGACACACTACAGAGCAGACTTAAGGAACAGGAAGAACAACCGAAGAGTGTCCCATCAACCTCTACCTCAGACGAGGTAAAGGCCTTAACTGAGCAGGTGGCAGAACTACAAAAGAGGTTACTGACATACGAGAGGCAGCCCTCTCCAGTAGTAGAACCAGAGCCAGAAGAGTTGGTCCCTATTGAGGTAGATGATTCGTACGAAGAACCGTATGTTCCTATGCCGATGCCAGGCGGGCAACGAACCTCAGAGGGACTAGAAACCTTGGAAGTGGAAGCACCCGAGTGGCTTCAGACACTGGAAAAGACAGCGAACACACACGAAGAACGGGTGGCCATTCAGATCCAATCACTAGCGAACCTAGAAGAAACTTTCATAAAGTCTGAATATTTCAGAAGCATGTCTCATCATAGATGGATCGGCACCAATAATGACCAATATGTGCCATACTGCATACTTTTGGCCGACTACAACGCCAAGATTCAACGACGATGCGGCAAGCCTCCCACATTTGCTACACAATTTGGTCCAGATGATATACCGGAAAGTGCTAAGCGTGGGTCCATCCATCAACCCACCTGGAGGATCAGGCTTTTGGAAACATATCCTGAAATGGTCCGAACCTGGAATAATATGCCGTTGTTTATTAAATATAATCCTTGTTACGTTCCAGTTCTTCGAAGACGCACCTGGCTTGAATTCACTATTGTCGTCAGAGACATCAAAGCCTGCGCAAAATGGTTAAATTACGTTTATCTAGCACCTCCACGAGGACCCCCCACGGTGAACTACATCATTTCTACAATCCGTCACTGGAGCATTCGGCTACGCAATAATCCCGATGTGATGGCCCAGATGTGTATGAAAATATTTGAATTAATGCTGATCACTTTGAGGACGTTTAAGAATATTAAGGACCCCCACTTCTCAGGAGCAGGCTTCGTGACAGGAAACCAGGATCTGGTGTACGATATGAGTACCACCCCCTCAATTGAAGTAATATATGCTTGGCACGCCAGAATCAAGTACCTCCCAGCCTGCTTTAAACAGACATTTGAGGAGATGTTCATCACAGGATTCTGGGAATATCACTCCGAAATCTTTATACCTAGACCATCACATCTCCTCCAATTATTTGCTATGGAGAGAACTATTCACTCAGAACAATTGCGGGTGCCTCATCCAGATGTTCCCTGACCTGTGAATTGGGATGATTTGCTCACAGATCTAGCACGCGGCTTACGACTCGAAGAACACCACCTAGCCTCCGATGTCGTCCAATATTATGTTCAAAAACCCTCTAGACAAGGGTCTGTCAGGGGCGACAGACGCGAGAGTGGGGGGGGGGTGTTGGCAGCAGTCAGGGAACCGAAGGAGCCACAAGACGAAGAGAGGCAGAGCGAAGGGACAACACAAGCAGACATGGCAGTCAAAGAAGATCTGGCAAGTAGGCCATCTAATTTTTCAGACATCAAGGAGTTGATCACACAAGAAGAAAGAGCAAGTAGGGAGCTCAAAGAGGTGTATGACAAATCAACAGAGAAAATCCCTACACAAATAGTGATTTTCATCACTAAAAACCATTGTAAATATCGTTTCGTATTTTTGTAGCTCCATTTTGTGCAAGCCAAGGAGTCCTTGAGCTTGAGGAGCTTTAGAAGTATCTACCTACCAATTTTCATATTTTTTAGATCTCGTTTGAGCCCTCTAATAAGCCCTGGAACCTAATTTTTAACTAGGCCGGACACTAGGTCTGAACAGGGCCAAAGCTAGTCAAAAACTATAAAAGGAGCTAGAGAGCTCATTTTTGGGGGTGGATTGTAATTGAAACGAACTTGTAAGAGCTTTTTGAAAGTAATCTAAGAACTCCATTGCTTCTCACTCTTTGTCTTGCCGTGTGTGCGCGTGTGCGTGTATGTGTGTGCATACTTGTGTGCTTCTCACTCATGCACTTGTGCCTCCACTTGCTCGAGGTCTTCATACCATCCTCACGTCTTCCTGGATTGACATTAAAGGAGGTGCTACTCATCACTGAGCTACAGTGGTATTGGCTGTTGAGGAGACTCTTCCTCTGCTCTCTCACCTTACCTCTTCTACTACTCCTTGCACCTCGCGTTCGACTTCCCATCTTGTTGTGTTGAGGTTCTCAATGTCTCCAGGAGGAAGTCTGAACCTCGTTGGTGCCACATTCTCGACGATTGTTGCTCTGCGTGTAAGACCTGCAATATCTCGAAGATGTTTGCATGGGGATTCCAAGCATGGGGTATGTCTATATAACACTCATCCTTTGGATATGCCAACTCCGAAGGGAGAGCCTCTGCGCCCTCTTCCTTCTACGTCCTTCCTGAGCATTTTAAGAAATCTCTATTTCCTCTCAATTTTTGCACTTGTAGATTCTTTAAGGGCAAGTTTGGGGGTCCCTCTTGCCCCTTTCTTCTCCTCTGCTCCCTACTTACTACATGTTTTATTGCTATTCAAAATACTATCTCAGTGACTATTGTGGCCTATGCTTTCCGATTGATTGGTAGGTGAATGCTCATCTGCTCAATGTAGATGGATCATGATATGTTCAGATGTGTTGGCCTTGGATCCTTTGTCATTCATCGTCTTCCTACTCAACCTGTAGACTCCGCCATTAATCATGCATCGGTTAGGCGTTTGTGCACTTTTGCCTCTATTTCCATTTACTTATTCGTGCACCAAACGAACTTTGATGAATCTGCTCAAATGTGCAAAATCAGACTGAGGGGTTAAATATCATGTGTGGCTAACCTCCCACGGAGGGCTGAAGATATTCAACCTGCAATGCTAAAGGATAAATTGAAAATGATGTTGTTTTGCTGGTATACCCATCTCTATCTCATTTTCCATATGAAATAACAAGTTGAATCAAGTGCTATGTTGTTATTGTTATACTCTATTGGTATTCCATTTCCTATTATGTCTGGAAACTGTTGGTTGGTTGAACGATGCATGCTCATTGCTTCTTGTTGTTCACACAAGGTCGTTTTCATTATAAGGCATGCAGGACTAAATGCATGGTGGGTTATTAATCTCTCTCATTAACGCTTTTGGGGGCTTCCCATGGTGGTGTTGGGCACATTTAGTGTGAATCATAGCCTAGAAGCAAGGGATCGCTATTTTCATTTCTATTTAAGAAGTTGATTTGGGAAGATAGGAGAGGATAGTCCAACACACATATTGCATCATGCTTGTGTGAAACTTGGGAACTTTGGTGTGCGTGCTACTTCGGTCATTATTCCCATCCGTGTATAAGCTTTGCATCCATACCTGCACACCTAAAGGTTCACAAATATGGCTTTTGTATTACATAGGTCAAAGAGAAGTGAAACCATAATATTATGTTTGTCATGCTTATGTTTAAAGTTGTTTGAATGGCGCCCATAATGGCTTATTTTACTCCACACATATGTGTCTGAAAACTTCGCATGGGTTTCATTCGTGGAGAAACAACTATCACATTTCTTACGGGCTCTCAGATAACAAGAGTTCGGGAGTCTCTAAGAGGGTAGGGATGCATGGGGATGAAAGCTCCTAGGTCACATACACTACACGAGGATGAACTTCATGAATTTTCTTGTTTCTATCCTGATCTCTATTGAAAGGAGCAATTAAAACAAAATTTTGTCATGGCTCTTTTTTGTTTCAATAGTGTTCTTGACAAAAAGTTGTGTTGAGAATCGGTTTGTTGGTCATGTAGGTCTGCTCAGGTAGCACTGTTGGTAATAATCAATAGTTCTCTGATGACTATTGGGCGAGGCTGACCTGGCTTGAATCTCCAAAAAGCTTCCTCCGTTTCTCTATTCACGAATAGTTCTATGCTTTTGTTGTCTTGAGGGATCCTATCTAGAGTGATTCTCTAGTCAAGACTAACTTACCTCTAGGAGTCTTGGGTTCTTGTCCTAGATCTCCTTGCTCTAGGTCTCCCAACTCGTTCTCAAGAATTATATTTCCAAATTCATCTATCATGTCTGGTATGCTAGTCACTACATACATGGTTCCTTCCTTATCAATGTATGACCCCTCTTCAAACTTGACCACTGGGTGTTCCAATCCAAAAGGTTGATCTGGATTTTTGAGGCTATCAACTAATCTCTTATTTTATTTCAAGATTAAAAATAAAAAAAAGAATGGTAAGGTACCTTACTTATTTCTACTTGCGCAAGGGGGTACAGAGCAGTGAAAAACGAAGTATTAATGATCTACACAAAAACATGTGGAATTGGTTTCTCTTGAACTAATTCTCTACTACATTATGAGTGTAGATGGCTTCCGAAGACTCTGAAGCAACTATTCAAGAAGAAGTGCTTGAATTTCCAATGAAGAGTGTGACCAAGGCCAAAGGACATTGGTTTCAAGAAGACCAACCAGCGGATGACCATTTGTTTTTGGTGACTATTAAGATCATGGATACGGACCATCAATTTCCAATTATGTCCATCTCAAGGAAGAAATTCATGGCACTAAAACCAGAACATTCATGGATATTAATTGTATTGATATTAAGGAAATAGTCTGATTGGTGCATCAACATTTTAGCTTTCCAAATATGCATAGATATATGGCACCATAGAAGATAATAGTTCAATTACTATCTCATGCCACCAAGCAAATAGGCAACCAAGTAAACTTGACACCCTACATTCAAGAACGATTATTTGAAGCCAAGAAGCAATGGGATCATAAGAAGTTTTTGAATGGAAGTGTGACTCTGACAATATTAATATACCACACATTAGGCATTCGAGAATACCTCACGAAGATGCCATCATTTGTTGAAATGGCTAAGTATGTGAAGCCAGCAACGATACCAAAAAAGAAGAAAGGAGTCAAGATGATCGAAGAGGTAGGAACAATCTCACAACCAGTAATGCGAGGAACAAAATGATTAAGGTAAGTAGTAAAGGCAAAAGAAGTAACTCCACCATCAAAGAGGAAACATGTACTCTGGAGAACCAAAATAGAGCAGTCCACTCCTATTACTGAAGCGGAATTGCAAGAAGCCATGGAAAATACTTATGAGTTCATGGATGGACAGGTCAATCTGCTAGTTCAAGGGCATCATTATCATCAAGCTCATACCACATCTACGTCAGGAAAGAGACTAACCAAGTTCCATAGGTACTGAGAATTAGGGTCAATCAATTCTAGCTCCATCTAAAATCCAGGAAGAACATGAACCATCAACTATGAATGTCGATATCTAGCGTGAATAAAATGATGATGGTTATTGGGATGAAATAAATCAAGTCAAAGATTCACTTGAAGAAGAAAGCAAAAAGCAGGATCAAGTTCGGGATGCTACATTCGAAGACGAAAAAAAGAAAAGCCAACAAAAAAGGAGGTACATACTTTGAAAATGAATGACACAACAAAGCTTCAAGTCACAAAAATCTACCTTGAAAGTCGGTCTACAATGAAGAACCCGAAGGAAGCACAAACACAAGAAGAAATCAGGGAATGAGAACCCTTTACACCTATAAAGGTAATAGCAGAACCTTCACTACTGGATGTAACATTTCAAGGAAGTACTACAAAGTCTGCTACCTAGGAAGAAGAAGAGCAACAAATTCACTTACAAATTCGACAACCACACAACAAGACAATACATATTGAAAAGGGCAAGGATGTAAAAATGGGTGAAGATTCGAGTATACCCAAAACATGGCTCAATGTGGATGTAACACAATTAAAGCAAGTAGTAAAACAGATGATCGAGACAGCCATGGATACCCAACAATATCTCATGGACGCAGATGGCAATTATGAGAAAGCATTAGTGGAAAGGAATCAATTCAAGGAACTTAGTGAGGAGCCATCCACAAGAGTATTACATGCTCAAAAGGAACTTACCAACAAGGAAAAGGAAACGAAAGACGCCATCGAAAGATGCAACCTAATAATCGCAAAAATCAGAAGATGCAAGTTCAACTTAAGGAGCTTCAAGACAAATATGCAGTTTGTGAAGCTCAAAAGGTATGTTTATCAAATAGAAGCAAACTTTTAGAAGCCCAAATCAAGGTGTACATGGACAAGGCAGATAGCCTAAGAAGGAGGAATAAAGAGCTATTGAATGCACTCTTGCTTAATCATCCACTTGAGGTACCAGACAATGATTAACACCATATACAAGAGCTAGAAGCTCAGATAGCCAAGTATGCAAATCAGCTAAAATAAGAGCAAGCAATGAGGGAAGAGTGGGAAAGAAAGTACATGTATGACACAACCAAATTAAGAAAGAAATGGAAAATTGCCGAAAAGATGCAGACCAAATGGCCATCTTAGGAGAAAACAAGAAACAAAGTGATAAAGAGCTCACAACAAAAAAAGAACAAATAAAAGAAAAAGATGAACTTATAAAGAGTTTACAAGATCAAATCGCAAAGCAAAACAATATGTGGACACCAATATTTCCAAGCTCTCAAGCAGCTACTATGGAGGTTGAGGTACATCCTCCTTCTCCCCCCATCCATAATTTCACCAATACATGTGGATGAGGCAGAGAAGAGTGCTGACAAAAATACACGACCTATTGCAGAACTAAGCCGAGATGAGCAGACACTACAGGTGTCTCAACTTATGGGACAATTTGAAGATCAAGTAGTGAAAGCTATGAAGGAAGAAAAATTAAAAAGCAAAAATTTAGAACAAATTATGAAGCCTTTTAGTGTACCATATGGTCTATTGAAAGAAGAAACCAGACAATACATCAAAAGGACTACACAAAAAGAACCAGATCAAAACTTATAGTTTAGAACAAATACCTTCTCTAATACACAGGAAGAAATTGACAGAGCAGATCCAATCTGGAGATGTAAATTTTTGGAAAAGAATCCGACTCTACGGGTGCATTGGGTATCTGCACCATATTTATTACAAGTAAATCCTTTCTTTTGCCTTATACTCAGACGAAGATCATTGACACAATTTTGGGAAGAATAGTGCCAGGGCACAATCAATAATCAGTGGCTGAACTATCCACTATTACCAAGCATGCCACATAACTATTTGCCTACCAAAGAATATATGGTATGCACCATAGAATTTTGGCTCTCAAGATAATTCTATAGTTCCCGACCTAGCAATAAAGATGACAAATAAAGTGTTGAGCATTCTACTCACAATTTTGAAAGTCTTCAAACATGCTCAATATACACTTCTGAACTTCATCGGCATTAACCAAGGCACAAATGCCTTAGTTTTTGATTTTTTTGTAATGCCTAGCTAACTTATTATCATGGCCATGTATTCTTGCTTAATGTTCTTATCGAGTACCTATATACAAACATTCAAAGAGGTGTTTTTCACAAGATTTTTTGAAATGGACTCGAAATTTTTTGTAAAAATGACTTCCAACCTTAATGCTCCATTGGTGGCCTATGAATTAAGCTTCTTTGCAGATCATCATCAGGCACCAAATGATGGAGTAAAATCAGGCCAATGGAAGGAACACATGGTATGTGAAGCCAATCTACTGAATCATAGAGAGCAAACTGCCATTTAGACATATGTAGCCAGCCAAAGCCTGTCGAGGGCAATAGAGTTTAGGAGGAGGGATATGTGGAGGGAGAATCAAGTAAGAGAAGCAGAAGAAGAAAATAAAAAGCAAAAATAGTCCAATGAATATAACCCACCCTCTGACCAAAGCCCCACAGGGGCACGCACTAGGCTACAACACGAAAGAAGGAGGTCTAGAAGTGTGTGAACAAAGATTAAACACAGGGCCTTTGAAGCATCAACCAAAAGACAAAAACAGATGGAGTGCTCACCAAGTAGTGCATGCACTGAAAAGAAGTAAACAGGCTTAAGCAATACAACAGGGATAGATGTGTGAGAACAAAGATTTATCCGAAGGCCAAAAGTTAGAAAAGGGTAGAGGCTAAAAAGCAAAAAAGAGTGACTAAGATAGTCACATTCTTAGCCACTAGGTGCATGCGTGGCAATCAAAAGGAATACCAAGGGGAAGACAGAAGCATTGGGCTTAGGATCAAATAAGATAACAAATTGTTTGAAGGTGCTAGCTAGTTCCTCAACCGCTGGGTGCGTGTATTGAAAAAACAATAGACAAGACACAAACAAGAAGCAAAGCCTGTCAGGGGACGACAGAGAAAAGAGGGAGAGAGTGTTGCAGAGAAAAGGAGCATAGAAAAGGAAGCCCCAAAAAATTTCAAATTATGGGCATAAATGTTCTTCTTTGAGTTTCTATGAAATACCTCATGAAGCTGTGTAAATGCACTAAAGGAGTCCTCTAGATGCATGAATCCCAAATGTTGTAACATAAACCTTGTAACATATTAGGAGATTAGAGTTTTTCAATAAAGTGCCAGTCTCTTGTGTGAAAGGACCAATTTTAGGGCACTTGTATATAAGTCACTTGATGACTCTTGTAAAGGACTTTTCGCCATTGTGAGAACTGAAGCGGATTTTTGAATTTGCCGCTTTCCTACTGATAATCTTCTTCTCCAAGAGATTATGTTTGTGATTCTTTCTTGAAATGTGTGTGTAGGACTGTTGTCTACCAGTGCCCTTAACGTTTGAACTATTGTTGTGCATGTGTGAGACTTTAGGAGTTGTTGAGCAGGTGTTGGCGTGTCCCTCCATTCACTATTTTTCTCATAACTTGAAGCATGTTTGTCATATTTGAGTGAAGATACCACCATTAGATGCGTCTCATCGAGAGCTTTAAAATTAACATGATATTGATCATATTCAGAGTTCGAAGCTGAGAGAAAACTTTGAATTTTTGTTTATTGCTATGACAGGTATTGTGACATGCATTTTTAGAGAATTAGTGAGTTGGAGAGGTAGTTGAGAAAACTCACATGCATTGTAGCATAGGCACTTCACTTACCATCATGTGTGCACATGTCTTCATACACTTGATACATCCAATCTCTTGAATTGATCATTAAACATGTATTAATCCACCACTATACACACTTGTGGGGCAATTGAGGTATAGTCTCAATTGACGCAAGTCCCTAAGGCTTTATGACTTAGGTACACATTTGGTAACCTATCTACAAGATCAAGGTTTCAAGTCTAGCAATGTAGACACTTCTTTGTTCATCAAGAAGGTTCACAATGAAGTTATCTATTTATGTGCATATGTAGATGACATAATTACGATAGGTGATAACTTGAATGGAATATAAATGATCAAAAGACATATGCAGAAAGAATTCAAAATGAGTGACCTTGGAGAGCTCACATTTTTCTTAGGTATGCACATCATATACATAGATCAAGGGCTTTACTTAACTCAACGGAGGCACATTCAAGATATACTTTTGAAATTCAAAATGGAGAATGCTAAACCTCTAGGTACACCTTTGGAAATGAATCATAAGATTAGTGTTAATGACGGTGAGCAGATTGAAGACATAAAAGAATACCAAAGTTTGGCAGGTAGTTTCATCTATGCTACACAAAAGAGTAGATATCTCATATAGTGTAGGAGTGTTAAGCCAATTCATGCACTCTCCAAGAAGAAAACATATGGATGCAGCTAAGAGAGTACTCAACCACCTCAAAGGCACAATCAATGAAGGTATATTCTATCCTTATTCATCATATTTGGATCTCAAGCTATACTTAGATGTAGATTGGATAAAATCCAAGGATGATAAGAGAATTACTTCAAGTTTATTATCATTTTCAAGTTCAAAACTTGTGTCATGGAATTCCAAGAAGCAACCTACAATTGCATTATCCTCAACTGAAGATGAATATAGAGGTTTGACCATAGAAACTCAAGAATCCATATACTAAAGGAATTGTATGTAGATTTGGGACGTGTGAGTTCAAAACCTCACATATTTGGAGATGACATAAGCTCTATGCACCTAGCAACAAATCCTATTTACCATGCAAGAACCAAACATATAGAGATTCATTACCATTTGATTAGGGAGAAGCTCATCATACCAAAGAGATTGATATTTCTTTTGTTCCCACTAAAAAGCAGGTAGCCGATATGATGACTAAAGCACTTGATGGATTTAAACTTTGCACGTTTAAATCCATAGCAAGAATTCAACATATCATAGATTGAAGACTCAAGCATGCTTTAGATTGAGGGGGGAATTTTAGGGAAAAAAGATTAAATCATGCTTGTAAAAGGACTAATTCGAAAACTAGTTTTCTCGTTGAAGTAAGCTTCAGACATAGGACACTATTTGAGGATCATTACTCTTGTAAAAGTTTATGATTACCCAAGGTATCTCATGAGTAATATTTATCCATGTAAAGTCATAAGTCTTTAGAACTTTATTTCTTTTTAAAGGATAAATGATAGAAACCCAAATTCCATGAGTTTGTAGGTTGGTGAAGTTGGTTATCAATCAATCACCTAAATCAAGCTTTAGAATAAATCTCTACTTTTTCCAAACTTACAGGAAAGTGAGCTTCAATCATAACAAACACTACCTATGTGTTGATTGTAATTTGAATTAAATGTAAGTGATTCATGGGCTTCACAAAGAGCCTAGGTAAGGAATCACAATCATTTTTACTATAATGTTAGAGCAATACACAAAATAGTTTTGTCATTACTTTGCTCTTCTTCTTTTCTGCATCATGATCTCCAATTTCAATCAACTTGCAATGGATGCTTCTCTTTACATAGTGCTTCAATCTTTATGAATGAGAATTCATTGGAAAGTTAGTAGTTTCGAATCTATGTGTAAAAATTTATTGTAGATGTGGGTGTTAGAAGAAGCATTTTTTTGAAGAGAGATTATTTGTAAAATGTCAAAAATTTGTAAAAATATTTATACAAATGATGTAAAATTGAGGAAGTGTCTTCCTCATGTAAATTAGAATCATATGTATTTTTTCTAAAATTTTTGGAAGCTCTTTGATAGCATATTTTTAGATTAGAAGGGAAAAAAAGGACCAAAATTCAAGTGTGAAAAGGGACACTTGAAAAAGTATAAAAGATAATTTCCTCTATTTTGAGAGGGTTGGTTGTATTATTTTTGCTATCCAAGTAATGTGAACAGCTCTCCTGCAGAAAATCGTGTTTTTCCCTTTCATGTTCTTTCTCTTGATTTGTTGAGTCTATTATATGTGTAATCCATGGAATTTGTAAGGTTCAGTTGTGTATTTCTGAGTAAGATGTATGAAGAGAGGTGATTCTCAGTGTATTGAGCAAGAAAGTGCAGAAGAACAAAGCTGGAAATGGAAATTCTTAGTTTTCACAGAATCGTGATTGTCTCGTTTATGTGATATAGGTACTGTTTTTGAAATTTGACTTCATAATTGTATTCTACTGTGGAAATGGCATACTTTAGGCACAAAGATCGTTGAAAATGTTGTTGTAGAACTCAAGATAATCAAAACCCTAGATATTTCTCTCCTTCTTCATAATTTTTCAGAAAAACAGTCATCTTAATCCTTATTCTTGGATTCCATTAACTAGAAGGGGATGTGCTCTTTGCATACTTCCCGGATTGACAATTTAAAGATGTGTAGTTGATCCTTTGTGCTAAAATGATTGGAGAGGACAACTCCAAAGGTTAACAACAAACATTCTTTGGTGTCGTTGCCGGGGAACAAAGCAAAAGCTTCATTGAAGTTTTCGACCTTGCTGGATCTTCCATTGTTGATGGTATTTGAACACATTGAAAAGGTACTACTCTATAATCAAGAAAGAAAAATTGAAAAGGTAGGTTTCCTTTCTTGTCTTTTGGGAAAAGAAAGCATGAGTTAACCTTTTGGAATAAAGAAGTTGTGAAATTCTTGCAAATTGATAGTTGCTCATACCTTTTAAGAGTAAAGTGCAGGTGTGTGGAAAAAATTGAATCAATATTGTTAAAGGGAAGGTAAAATGTGACTATCTTTGCATATGTAGAGTTCTTTTTGACTAAGTACCAAGCAAATTTGTTAATCTTGGAAAAGATGACATGATTGCAATGAGGAAAGTCAAGTAAAGTAGCTATGTGCAAATTGATAGATCCATTTGTTTATCCAATGTAAAATAATAATCTTGAGAAAAGATTTATTTGCCTCTTGAAAAAAAAAGGTGTTTGAGTTTTTCTTTGCATGAATTGATACTTGTACTTCTTAAGCACATGTTTTCTTGAAAAGCTCTACTTCCAAACTGACTAGATTGCAAGCATAAAAGAATATAACCAATGATGAAACAAAAGATCAATGGATCTTGGAACAAGAAAACCCTAAGATAAGTGTTTACCTTGATTTAGGGTTCAAAATACTAAAAAAAATCATAAAATCCATTAAAAATTCAAAAAAAAATCTTTTTTCTTAGAAAGTTGGATAGGAGCATTGTTATCGGAAGTGGAATGGGATTAGTGGAAGAAAAAAAATCTGAAAATTGAAAGAAAATAAAAAATATCTAGAGTAAAAGTTGTTGTTTAAATTTTTCAAAAATCTCTTTGAATGAGCTTGGTGGTGTATAATTGCAGGTGACAAGTGATCTGGAGTTGGTGAAGAACATTGGAGAAGACCAGAAGGGAAAAAAATTCAAAAAGTGCAAAAGCAGGAAGTTCAGAGAAAAACACGATTCTCATCACAGAATCGCGATTTTCAATAAGATAAAGAATTTGATTTAGTTGCACTATTGGGTACTGAGGTAAGTGATTTTAAAAGGTTTCATAAGTTGCATGAGTAAAGGAAATCAAAATTTTAAAATTTCAGTAAGAATTGAGCATTAAGTGATCAGATTAGAGAATTGGGTACAGAATCGCAATTTTCATCAGGAGAATAAAGAGAGCAAATTTTGTTGGAAGGGATAAGATTTGTGAATCAAAACCACAAAATTGTTAAGGGACAAGAATCATACAATGAGAATTTAAAATTTTGTGAAAATCACTCACAATCACGATTGTCTGAGACTATAAAAGCCTGAAATCTCAGAAAAATAGTCATTTAAGTGAGGGAGTGAGTGGAGAGAGCATTGACAGAAGCGCGATTTCCTGCAATCAGAAAGTTTCTAAACAGTGGTGATCAGGCTACAAGGTAATCCTCTTAACATAAAGATTTTACATATTTTCAAGTTAGAAGTACTCGAAAAAACTCAAAAATGCATAAAAAAATGGAAAACACAGAATCGCGACTTTCTGTTTTTTGAATTTTTTGGTAGAAAAAATCATTATTTTGTCAAAAGTTCTTTACTACATGTCATTATTTTGCTAAGGCGCTTCCATTAGAGTAAGAAGAAATCAAAAAATCGAAAACCAAAAAAATTTACAAAAAGTTGGACAGAATCGCGATTCTGTAATCAAACACAAAATCACGATTCCATAATTAAACACAAAATCGCGATTCCCAGAATACGATTTTCATAAGAAAATCGCGTTTTCAACGATTGTGAGCAATCACGATTGTCTGGGATCAGGATCGCGAAAAACATGATTCTCAACAAGAGGATTGTGAAAAACACGATTCTCTTCACAGAATAGTGGAAAAACACAATTCCATTCATAGAATCGTGAAAAACACGATTTCCTTCACAGAATCATGGAAAAACACGATTCCATTCACAGAATCGTGAAAAACATGATTTCCTTCACAAAATCGTGAAAAACACGATTTCCTTCATAGAATCATGGAAAAACACGATTCCATTCACAGAATCGTGAAAAGCACGATTTCCTTCACAGAATCGTGGAAAAACACGATTCCATTCACAGAATCGTGAGAAACACGATTTCCTTCACAGGATCGTGAAAATCATGATTTCCTTCACAGGATCGTGGGAATCACGATTCCCTTCAGAGAATCGTGGGAAACACGATTCTAGTCAGAAGATCATGAAAAAAGATGATTCCATTCATAGAATCGTGGAAAATTTGGAATATTCAAAAGATTTGAAAAAAGACGATTCTAATCACAGGATCGTGACAAACACGATTCTCTGCATAGAATCGTGAATTAGTTGAATGATTTTGAGATCTGGTAATAAATTGTTCACAACTGATAAACAAGAGTTGAAAAGGAAGGAGATAGAGCCAGTATTAGGAGATTTACAAGAAAATGATTTAGGACAGATAGAGAACATGGAAAACCTAAATGAAACAAATAAAGCATCTGAAACTAGTGATTATAGAGATATTCTCAAGTACATGTATACAAATAGGTTTGGAACCTATGTTTATCAAGATGGGATGCATAAGTTTCTCATTAGGATGAGAAACTTAGAAGTTCCCTTAAATATAACACCAGTAGCACAATTTAAGGATGGCAGATATGAGGATAGACAAGGATGTGTATACATATTTTCACAGGATCCAAAAAACTCTAATGATTTAGGGCAATGTGCAGACAAGAGACCTTGGGAACAAAACCTAGGGCAACTAGACTTGCCAAGACAAAATGAAACTCACACTAATATTGAACAACAACAAGGTAGGAGAGTACACACTTCCCCAAATCCTTTTGAAAGAGAAGTAGAAGGAATGAATGATTTTCCAATCAGAAGGAGACATCAATGGCAAAACTAGGGAAGAATGCTTAGGCCCTATGTTGAAGAAAGGGAAATCTGGAAGATAAATGATTAATTTGAATTATGAAAGATTGTTAAACTTAGACATTATCTATTTGGATGTCTATTTTTTGGTAAATTGGATTTTAAATGGTTATATCAAAGTTCGTGTGCATGTCATAAGAGAGGAAAGACGTTATACGGAGGCGCACAACAAAATAAAGAGGTGTTCGAAAAACTGAAGAAACAGGATTGCAAAAGTGAGAGTTTCGCGCATAGCCAGGGGCAGTGTAACGCCTTGTCCTATGAAGAATGTAACTCTGAAGCATATTCTTGTATCTGCGACTCTACAATCTCTGTAATTGAAAAACTTCAGGCAGATGTTTCATATATCTGTTGTGCGATGCATGAAGGTTGATGATGAAAGTAACTTGCGCAGTCATGCGTAGTACCGTAGCATGTAATTAAATACATTTTGTAATGAGTGTTCGATGAAGTTAAGTATTTCTGACTCGATAGAAGTAAGAAGATAAATGAAAGCCTGATAGAAAGTGGATTCTCTGTTGACGAAGAGCAGTGTGAGTAGTTTGACCAGTTTTTACATCTCTTGTGATGTGTTGAACTTTGAACCCTCAACACATTTGGCAATCCTATTGTACTGCAGAAGAAGCAAGAAATGCATGAAGGAAAGAAGGAAACGATTCGGTAAAGTGTATTTTACAAGAGCACAGGCAAGAGCAGGGAACATGGAGTCATCCTCGGAATTTTACGAGTGGTATAAAGCCGAGGAGGAAGAAAATTTGGAAACTGAAGAGGAATAGGGGGAAACATGTGCAGCAGAGGCAAGGTTGGTGGGTGGTATACTTGGAGCGCTATTCCTAACAGAAGCAACTGTAGGCGTAAGAAGGCGACTCCAGTTTGACCCACTTGCAGGGGCGATCGGTCAAAGAACTAGGCGTGCACCTCAACCACAGCTAATGGCTCAACCACCTCCCAATCCTAAAGTCAAAGCAGCTCATTTCAAGGGAAGCTCTAAAGAAGACACTGATTGCCATGTGGCTCAATTCGAAATAAAATGGACAGCTAATGGATACCCAGCTATCTATGGGGATGACATTAAGCTCCAGCAATTTGCTGCCACGTTGGAAGGACGAGCGATGAGCTGGTTCAGTCAATATGGTATGGCTCATTTTTCTACATATGATGATTTAAAAATAGCATTTTTGCAATGATTTAGAAAAGAAAAGAATCCTTTCGATGTATTACGGAAGTTGAGAGCTATCAGACAAAAAACCATGTTAGTGGAAGACTATGCTCAGAAGTTCAGGACTTTAATGGAAAGATTGCAAGAAAATGAAAGACCTACTGATGAGATGTTGGCATGATAATTTCTGAAAGGATTACGAAGCACAATTAGACATGTGGTTGCAAGTGTGGACATTGCAAATGGCTTTGATGTATTAGTGTTAGCAGCGGCACATGTGGAAAGAAGGTTTGGACGAGCAAAAAAGAGACAGTCTGACTTTGGTTCAGAGACTGAATCTGATTCAGATACGAAGTCAGGCAAGAGTTCAAATGATTCTGACTCTGATGACCAAGATGAAGAAATAGTGGGGAAAAAGCATCGCAAGCATAAGGCTAAGCAAAGTAAAGAGGAGGCATGGATTAATAAGTTAAAGAGACATGGATATTCCATAGTAGCTCCAAAGGAAAAGTGATTTTGTGATATATGTGACAAAGAGGGACATACAACAAATAAGTGTTGGTAAAACCCCAAGCATAGAGGGCAAAGTTTGCAGCAAGATAATAGGAATAATAATGAAGTAGCGACCAATCAGGCTATTCCCGTTGTTGGAAGATGCATTTTTGGAAACCTTTTTTGAAGGAAAAATATTGTAAAATGATAGAAATTTGTAGAAATATTTATGCAATTGTTGTAAAAATAAGGAAGAGTCTTCCTTATGTAGGATAGAATCTTATGTATTTTTTCTAGAATTTTTGGAAACTCTGAGATAGCATATTTTTAGAATAATAGAGGAAAGGACCAAAATTCAAGTGTGAAAGAGGACACTTGAAAATGTATATAAGTCAATTTTCTCTATTTTGGAGAGGTTGGTTAGTCATTTGTACATGCTATCAATAGAGAAGAGAGAGTTTCTGCTGAAATCGTGTTTTCTTCTGTTATGTGTATTTCCATTGATGTGAGAGCTTGTTTCTTGCTTTATCATGGAGATTTGTGAGTTTCATTTGTGTAATGCTGAGTAAGATGTATGAAGAGAGATGATTACTGATGTATTGAGTGAAGAAGGATTGAAGAATGTTGTAGAAATGTGAAAATCATCTACTGGTACAGAATCGCGATTGTCTCATCTCTGTGATACAGGTGATATTTTCTAATTCTGATTTCATATTTGTATTCTGATGAGAAAATAACATGAATTAGACACAAAGATCATAGAAAATGATGAAGATTTGCTCTAGATAAGGTAAACCCTAGATATTTCCTCTTCATTTTCATTTTCTCAGAATTCCAGCCATCAATCTCTTATTTCTATGAATCTATCATCTAGAAGGGGCTGTGGTCTTATGGATATTCCCAGGATTGACAAAATAAAGATGATTTGTTGATTCTTTTGTACTTCATGATTGGAGAGGACAACTCCAAAGTCAATAACAAACATTTTTTGGCGCCGTTGCCGGGGAAATTCCAAGAACTTCATTGAAGTTGGACCTTTGCTGGATCTTCTGTTGATGATGGTAACCAACACAAGAAAAAGGTAAAAGTCATCAATCAAGAAATGTGCACATGAATAGGTAGATGTCATTGTTTGTCTTTGGGGAAAAAAGAAAGCAATTGATATCTTGTAGAATTGGAAGTGCCGAAATCTTTGTAAATTGATAGTTGCTCATCATATTGTTGAAGTAAAAGTGCAGGTGTATGGAAGATTTGAGCCAAGAAAGCTGAAGATGAGGTAACTTGAGTCTATTCTTGCATTTCTAGATTTCGTTTTGCCCAAGTACTAGGCACCATGGGTGATCTTGGGAAGATAACATGGTGATACTAAGGAAAGGATAGTTAAAGTAGCTAGATGTAAGTATAAAGGATTCAGTTGTTGACCAAATCTAAGCATCAATCTTGAGTTGTCCTGCATTTTGAAAAGAAAGATGTGATTGAGTTTATCTTTGCAGAAATTGTTTGCCTTCCATAACACATTTTCATTTGAGAGATTTTCTTTTGCAATTTAGTGATAGCTAAGGACATAGAAACTCATAACCAATCAAGAAACATGGAATCAGTGGATCACCAAAACCAGAAACCCTAAGTAAAGTGTTCACCTTTATTTTTAGGGCAAAAATACCAAACAAATTCATAAAACTCATCAAAAACAATCAAACAAATTTCTTTTCTTGTTAGGAAGTTGAAGTGAGGTGTTGTGGACAAGAGTGATTGTGAAAAAGTGGAAAAAGAAAAAAAAAATGGTCAAAAAACCAGAAAATTAGAAAACACGATTCTCTGCACAGAATCGCGATTTTCTGAAAAAAGTGTTGGTTCTGGAGCAACATTTCAAGTGATTGTTGAATTGAAGTTGTTAAAGGGTATTGAAGGGAATTAAGAAGAAAAGACTACTCAAATTGGCATAAAATCAACAGTAAGCAAAAACACGACTTTCTATACAAAATCGCGATTTTCTGAGTAAGGTTGAGGTTTCTGTGCAAAAGTTCAAGATTTTGGAGGATTACAAAGAAGAGAAAGTGTTGAAAGAAAGCAAGGACAAAGAATACTCAAAATTGCACAAGATAAGATCTACAAAAAAAAAAAAAAAAAAACACGATTCTCTACACAAAATCGCGATTTTCTGTAAAAGAAAATTTTTGGAAATTCTAGTATACTTGGGTACTTTGAGATAAGGAAGTGTAGTGGAGATCATTAAGATTGAGTAAGAAAAGTTGAACAAGTGAAAGGGTGTGAAAAATTGGAAATCACACAAAATCGCGATTTTCTTAATACTATAAAAACCTGGAATTGAAGGAAAATTTCATTTTGAGTGAGAGTGAGAGAGAGAGAGAGAGTGAAAAAACTCGCGATTTTCTGCAAACCAAGCATTTGAGAGCTTTTTGGACCTAGCAAGCAAGGTAAAGGGTGTCACTATCAATTTTTTCTATTGTCTTAAAAATTTCAACAGTTGAAAGTGAAAAAAATTAGGAATATTAGGAAATCTCAGAATCGCGATTCTGAGTTTTTGAGTTTTCAGTGAGTAAAATCAAAATTTTTGAAGGTTTCTTTCATTGCATGTTAGAGAAATGACTTGGCGATTCTATAGGTGAAATCTAAAATAAAAAAATCACTATCAGAAAAATTCTAAATAAATTGATCAAAATCGCGATTCTGTAATCAAATTCAAAATCGCGATTTTCTGATCTAAGAACAACATCGCGATTCCCAGAACGCGATTTTCATAAGAAAATCGTGTTATTAACAATCTGTGAGCAATCACGATTGCCTGGGATCAAAATCGTGAAAAACACGATTTTCACTCAAAATCGTGAAAAACACGATTTTCACACAAAATCGTGAAAAACACAATTTTGATCAAAATCATAAAAAGCACGATTTTAACTCAAAATCGTGAAAAACACGATTTTCACTCAAAATCGTGAAAAACACGATTTTGATCACAAAATCGTGAAAAACACGATTTTCACACAAAATCATGAAAAACACGATTTTCACACAAAATCGTGAAAAACACGATTTTCACCCAAAATCGTGAAAAACACGATTTTCACCCAAAATCGTGAAAAACACGATTTTCACACAAAATCGTGAACACGATTTTCACCCAAAATCGTGAAAAACACGATTTTCACACAAAATCGTGAAAAACACGATTTTCACCCAAAATCGTGAAAAACACGATTTTCACACAAAATCGTGAAAAACACGATTTTCACTCAAAATCATGAAAAACACGATTTTCACTCAAAATCGTGAAAAACACGATTTTCACCCAAAATCGTGAAAAACACGATTTTCACCCAAAATCGTGAAAAACACGATTTTCACTCAAAATCATGAAAAAACACAGAAATAATCATAAAATTTTGGGAAACATGATTCTGATCATAAAATCGTGAAAAACACGATTTTTATCACAAAATCGTGAAAAACATAGAGATAATCAGAAAACACGATTCTGATCATAAAATCGTGGAAAATCAATACTTTAGGCAGAAAATTGTGGGAAAACACGATTCTGATCACAAAATCGTGAAAAATACAAAAATAGTCAGAAAATCGTGAAAAAAACACAAATATAGTCAAAAAATTGTGGAAAAAGTAATACCTTAGTTAGGAAATTGTGACAAACACTCTGTTGAGTTTGAGATTGAGAAAATTAATTGAATGATACTTAGATCTGGAAACAAACTTTCTAAACAAGACCTAACAAGGAAGGAGACAGAAACAGTAAAAGGCAAAGGGCAAGAAAAAAGTTTAGGGCAAGAAAACAACATGGAAAACATAAATGAAACAAATGAGCCTATGGAAACTGGGGATTTTAGAAACATCCTCAAGTATATGTATACAAATAGGTTTGGAACCTATGTATATCAGGATGGAATGCATAAATTTCTCATTAGATTGAGAAATTTAGAAGTTCCCCTGAATATAACCCCTGTAGCTCAATTCAAAGATGGGAGATATGAAGATAGGCAAGGATGTGTGTACATATTCTCTCAAGACCCAAAAAATTCAAATGATCTAGGGCAATGTACTGACAAAGGACCTTGGGAACATAACATGGAGCAGACAAATTTACCTAGGCCAAATGAAAACTATACCGGTAATGAACAACAACATGGGAGGAGGACACAGATTTCCCCAAATCCCTTTGACAAGGAACCAGAAGGATATAATGACTTCCCATTCAGAAGAAGATACCATTGGCAGCCTCAGGGTAGAATGCTTAGACCATACCAAGTTGCCAAATGTATGAAGAACCAATATGAGGGTTATTCAGATCCTCATGCTCATGCTGCAGAATTTAGGCAATTGATTAGAGCTGAAGAGGTAGAAGATTACAAAGTACAATTTGAGGCATTTGGTCTAGCCTTAACAGGACCAGCCTTATCTTGGTTCATTCCTTTGAGAAAGGAAATGTACCAGGATATTGAATCTTTCTTAGAAGCCTTCATTGGGGAATTCTCTAAGACCGGGATAAAACATAGTACAGCCACATTGATACATAGTTTCAAGCAACAAAAGGATGAAAATGTTAGAGAAGCGGCCAGAAGATTTAAACAATACATTGATAGATGCCCAAGAGAGGAAGTACCTTCCATGGCAAAACAAGTATCCTTATTCATTGAGGGTTTGAGAAGTGCCCAACTAAGAACCCTAGTATATTATAGAAGATGTCCTGATTTAGCAGCCTGTGTAAAGGAAGCAATAGATTTGGAGGACAACAGAGGTCAAGATCTGTTTGCATTTGATCAACCTAGATCATATGAAGACAAAATTCCTCCAGCAGAAGAGTTGGCTCAGGCTATTGCTAAAGCCCTAGAGGTAAGCACTAAAACTAATCTGATAAACTCTAAGATAAACACAAATAAAAAATGTTACATTTGTGGAGAAAATCATCTGGCACAACAATGCCAATATCAGAAGCCACCACACTTACAAGATAGGAAGACACTTAAGTACTGTACACTAGAGAGAAAATGGACAAACCATACCAGGGAGGAATGCTTCTATAACAAACAACCCATCAAGGAAAGAGATTATATGGCTCAAAGGGAATCAGGCTATACTGAACAACCAAGACCTGTGCTTGGACAACAACCTCCTATACCAACTAATGTGGTACCAATCAAGTATACACCAATAGAGGAGGGGAAGTCAAGACTAAGATCACCATATAAGGAAGAATATCAATGGAGTGAGGGATATCAAGAAGATTGGGAAGAATATGAAATAAGAGAACCTGAGTTAAAAGCCCTAGACTTGGGAAATGGGAAAATTGAAATGGACACAGCAACATTCATGTATATTACCAACAATTACATGTCCAACCAAAAACCTCAATTCAAAGGGGGACCAAAGATAACTTGTTATAGGTGTGGGGGAGAGCATTTCATTAGAGAGTGTCTGCAACCTCCTACATTGAGAATAGAGGGAGCCTACTGTAAGGATTGTGGCAGAGAACATTTGATAAAAGATTGCCCAAAGAATCCCCAAAAACAACAGAACACACCTAATAACATACCTTTAAAAACAGTTAACATTATGGAACAGGAAGAATTGAGTGAAAATGACCAAGTTGGAATAAATATTATAACAAGGGCTCAAGCCAAGCAACAAGGAACAATTAAGGAACAAAATGAAGGTTCAGCCTCAAAGGTGAAGAGAAATAGACAAAAAGGGAAATGGGAAAAGAAGAGAAGGATGGGCAAAAATTTGGAAGAAGACAATCAGGATCAGTCAAAAAGTACTTCTCCTCAAAAGACACAAAATCAATCTGAAATAGGAAGTTCTCAGAGTCTAGACACCCTAATCAAAGCATATAAGGGAAGGATTCAAGAAGGACCAAGTCCTGCAGACCATGCAGTGGCCTATCCCATGCCAGAATTAGAGCATGAAAGGATGCAAAAGTGCAAACAAATCATTCAGGAAGTACAACTCAGAATGGGGGAAGGAGGTAGCTCGCAGAGAACAGTTGAACAACTTGAGAAAACGAAAACAAGGGAAAATGCTAACAAAAAAGAAAATCCACAAATAACATTCCAGATGATTATAGATGAACAATGTAGCATTACATGTCACACAACATGGGAAGAACTGTTGAAACAAAATCTTCACTTACAAAACAAAATGAACAAAGGGGAAACAATACCTGGAAACCTTCATTCACCATTACAAGAATTAGAGGAATTATGGTATATTCCTATTGATAAAATAGGAGGGTATTGTGAAGGGGAAGAAGGAAATTCAACCCTAAAAATACAATATGGAAAAAACTTTGCTAAAGACATTTTGGATAGTGGATCAGGAGTGGCCATAATGACTAAACAAACTTGGGAGAAATGGGGAAGCAATGAATTACTACCCACTAAGATGAGATTGCAACTTGCAGATGGGCATATAGAAAAACCCCTAGGTATTTGGGAAAAAGTAATTGTGGACATATTTGGAACAGAAATAGAACATACTTTTGCCATAGTAGAATTTCCACAATCCACTTCATATGAAATCATCCTAGGAAGGCCTTTCATGAGACAAATGCAAATTGTGCAGGATTGGGGTAATGATTGTTTATATCTCCAAAGCAAAGGAAGAATAACAAGAGTGAACTTAAGAAATGGGCACTACTGTGATATATCTCCTCAAGAATGGTACAAAATACATCAAAATCAAGAAGAAAGTGAGGAATCAGAGTTGGAGGATCAGGAAGAGAGTGAATCAGCAATATGGAAGTGTAACATAATAAGAAACCTCACCAATAGAAAAAGGAGACTGAAAAGAGAAGATTGTGTGGAAGGAAGAAAAGTGCAAGATGAAAGTTATGTGCCACAACAATTTAAGGATGAAGAGTTTGAGCCCTACGGCTAGAACCAAATTTTGGCTACCATGGACATAGCTAGTGAGGAGTATGTAGGAGTGGAATTTCAAAATGAAGAAGGGTTTGATATTTTTCACATTAGTATAAACATGATAAGTGTATCAAAAACAGAGGAGGATCAAGATTCAGAAATGATATTAAAAAAAGGAAAAACAAAATATTTGGAGATAGTAAAAGCTGAAGATGCAATCAAAGATAAAATCTCAGGCAAATACAAGGAACATAAACACATAGAAATGGAAAAGGAACAAGAAATTGAGAGGAAAGAGAAGGAAATAAACAAGGATCAATACTTTGATGTACCAGCAAATTTTAAAACCTATGAAGTAGAAGACAGATTACTTCTAAAAATGAAACCAAAGAGAGAAAAAAAGAAAGGAGAAGCTTATGATAATGAAGAACAAACTAAAAAGATCATGATTACTCAGGAAGAAGGAGAGGAAAGACATATTGTAATAGCTGATGATATGACCATAGAGGAAGAAGAAGCACTAAAGAACCTAGCAAAGAATTATAGGGATGTATTTGCTTACAGTTATAAAGATTTAAAAGGAATTGATCCAAAAATCTGCGAGCACAAAATTCCTATGACTCCAGATGCAAAACCTAGTAAACAGAGACATTATACATTCAATGATAAATACTCTGCCAAGATAAAGGAAGAAATTGACAAGTTGTTGGCTGCTAACTTCATTTATGAAATTGAGTATACTGAATGGATATCACCTATAGTTGTGGTACCAAAAAAGAATGGAAAACTTAGGGTATGCATTAACTTGAAAAAAGTGAATGCAGAAACTATAAGGGATAATTATCCATTGCCAATAACAGATCATCTTCTTGAGAGAGTTGCAGGAAAGGAAGTTTATAGCTTTCTAGATGGTTTCTCAGGATACAATCAAGTACCTATAGCCTTGGAGGACCAACATAAGACTGCCTTTTCTACAGAATGGGGGATTTATGCTTTTAGGTTATGCCCTTTGGATTGACCAATGCCCCAGCAACTTTTCAAAGATTGATGTGTCATATTTTCAAAGAATTCCTGAGAAATGTGATGGAAATCTATGTAGATGATCTGTGCACTTTCTCTTTAAAAAGACAGGATCATTTACAAGATTTAGAAAGAATATTTAGGAAATGCAGGACATATAGAGTATGCTTAAATCTTGAAAAGTGTGTATTCTTTGTAAGACAAGGAAGAATGTTGGGTCACATAGTTTCAAAAAATGGAATTTCTACTGATGAGAAGAAGATAAAAGCTATAATAGAGCTTCCAAGACCTACAAATGTGAAGGAACTCCAAACTTTTATGGGACATTGTGGGTACTATAGGAAATTTGTTCACAAATTTGCAGATATAGCTAAACCCTTATATGCCCTCATCACAAAGTTTGAGTGGAATAAAGAATGTGACCAAGCCTTTGAAACATTGAAAACTTGTTTGGTGACAGCCCCAATTCTAAAAACACCTCAGTGGGATAAAATATTTCATGTGCATGTAGATGCTTCAAATTATGCTTTGGGATGTGTGTTGGCACAACCAATAGAAGGAAGTAAATTAGATTTCCCAGTAGCATATGCTAGTAGACAATTGAACATTGCAGAAAAGAACTATACAACCACTGAGAGAGAAGGGTTGGGAATGATATTTGCTGTTAAAAAATACAGACATTATCTATTGGCCAACAAGTTTAAATTCTTTGTGGATCACCAAGCTCTACTTTATTTAGTAAATAAACCATGTCATACAGGAAGAATAGTTAGATGGTTTCTTTTACTAATGGAATTTGAATTTGAGGTGGTGGTTAGACAAGGCAAAACACACTTAAGAGCATATCATTTGTCTAGAATTCAGTCCAAAGAACCTAGTTCACCCTTAGACGATGACCTGCCAGATACATACCTATTCAAAGTAGAAAGTGTTCCTGAATTGTCCATATCATTAGTTCCTTTGTTAACATGGGACCTTGTAAGTCATTAGTAAATAACACACATTTGGTGTTACAAAGCAGGAATTTTATGTTGCTAGCTGGGCATTTGTATCACCTCAATCAGTCAGGTATACTGGAATATTGTACTCCAGAAGAGGAGCAACATGAATATGTAAGAAGAGCTCATTGCTGGAACCCATGTACTCATGCTTCCAAAATAGTCACTTTAAGCAATCTTAGTAGGATGGGAGTACATTGGCCAAATAAAATTCAAGATGTGGAAAGATATGTTGCTAAATGTCAAGAATGTCAAGATTTGCAAAATTCAGATTTAATAACTCTATATTGGTTAAAAAAAAACCCTGAATGGAGTGAGAACATTGTTGAAGAATTAAAGAAAAAGGAGAAAGGGAAGCAACTTATAGCTGGTACAGATTCAAGGAATTTACAAGAAATCTCTGAAGAATATCAACTCATAGGAGAACAATTATACAAAAAAGGAATGGATGGTTATTTAAGAATATGTGTGCCTGAAGAGAAGTATTTGGATATGTTGGAAATGGCACACTGTGGAGTGGCAGGAGGACACTTTTCTAGTGATAGAACAGCCAAACTCATTTTGTATTCTGGCTTTTGGTGGCCAACTCTATTTCTTGATGCAAGAACTTATGTAAAAAAATGTGACATCTGTCAAAGAGTGAGTCAACCAAATAAAAGAGATAACATGCCATTAATCCCATTAATTTCAGCCAGAGCTTTTAGCAAATGGGGATTGGACTTTATTGGACCTATACATCCTCCAGCTAGACAATCTCATGCAGAATACATATTAGTGGCTACTGATTATTTGACAAAATGGGCTGAGGCCAAAGCCACTAAAAGAAATGATGCTCATACAACTGCTAAATTTTTGTATGAAAATATTGTTACTAGATTTGGACTTCCAATTGAATTAGTAAGTGATAGGGGAACTCATTTTTTGAACCAGATCATAGAAAACATGACCAAATATTTCATGATTCGTCATAGTAAGTCAGCCCCATATCACCCACAAGCTAATGGGTTAGCAGAAAGTACTAATAAAGTACTTTGCACTGTATTGTCCAAATTAGTCAACACAAACAGAAATGATTGGGATTCTCAACTTAATCATGTTCTCTGGGCTTATAGAGTGGCATACAAAACTGCTTTAGGGACTACTCCATTCAATTTGGTATATGGACAAAATGCAGTTTTACCCATGGAATTTCTTATTCCAACATTAAAAGTGGGTAGTCAATACAATTGGACAGGACATGAACTATCTGAGAGGGTCATAGATTTAGAAAAACTGGGAGCTTCTCGACTTCAAGCAGTAATGAGTATATATACAGACAAGAGAAGACAAAAAGCCTACCATGATGTGCATATAAAAGAAAAAGATCTCCAAGAAGGAGACTTGGTTCTGGCATACACAGTCAAGGGCCATACATCATACATAAGATAAGCAAGAGTGGAGCCATTCAATTAGCTAACATTGATGGAGAAATCATGCCAAATTTTATAAGTGGATGTAGAGTTAAGAGGTATGAGTGTCCATTAACTACTGATGAATGGAGAAGACTGCAAAAGGCTCAAAATAGGAAAAAAGAAGAAGAAAACATCAGAAAGGAGGCTCAACAAGAAGCAAAGGAGAGAATAAGAAAAATGAAAGAACTTAAGGAGGTGTGTTTATGTGAAAGCACTCTAAAACAAAGAGAACATTTGCCTGTGATAGAAATGGATCATCAAAATGAAAACATAAGGGTTTTGGTAGATTCAGGAGCTCAAGTGAACTTGATCAGTTCAGCCTTGGTAAATAAATTTAGCATAAAGTGGAATAAAAGCAGAAAGATGATTAAAACATTAGAAGGAAAAATGATTCAGAGTTCGTCTTCACTTGTTATTAAAGTTAAATTTAATAATGAATATATGAAGATAGATTGTGAAGAGTGGCCAGATCATTTGATGACTGAAAAATTGATTTTGGGACAACCCTGGCTCAAACTAGGTAAAGTTATTTTGAACTTTGAAAAAATGAAGCTCAGTTTGACCATAAATGACAAAAAATTTTTAATGTTTTTTCTGAGTAATGAAAAACAGGAAGTTCATCTAGATGTTCATGACCCAGATATGGAAGGATTTACTTTCTCAATGAAGGACAGGGACATATTGCCACTACAAAATGATCAAGCTTCTTACAATCAAAACCAGCAAGAGAATTCAGGAGTAGAGAAGAATGATGAGACAAAACGAGGAAGACACTTATTGCCTAATTTGAAACATCAACAAATCAGAACAAGAGGGACATGGAAAGAAGGCATACACCGATATTACTCATTAAAACAGGAAGTTAGAGCAAAATGGGTATGGAGACCAAAAAATGCTACAAAATGTTGGTCTGGGAAGCATGGATGTTTGGATGACATAAGGACAATTGCAGTTAAACATTATCCACATTTGACCTATCTTTAGAATTTCAGAACAAAATATTAAAAAAAAGAGAGAAGGATGACAAAAGTATTTTCTTTTAAACCTTTTTCCCTTAAAAGAGAATTAGGAGGGGAAGAAAAGCAGGACAGAGCAAAAAAAAAAAAAAAAAAGGGTTAAGAAAAACTGGACACAGTGTGTATTTTATTTTGTTTTGAAATTTATAAAGCACAAAGCAAGATATAGGGAGGAGGAAAGGAAATTATTATGGAAAATTTGTATTATTTTGTTTCAATTTTCTATGATCATCTTTTGATTTCTATTTTTTTGAAGTCTTTTTTTATTCATTAATCATTGTTTCCATCACTTCTTTCTTCAAGAATTATTCTCTTTTTGGGAAAAGGAATGACAAGCAAGGAAGTGACAATTAAAGGAAGCACATTAGACATCTTGCTACACCTGTAATGATCACTTTAATTGAGCCTTTTGAAGAAGCAAAATTGATTTGGAAGACTTTCTTTCTTTATTTTCATGGCAAGAATATTCCAAAAGAAAACATTAATTTTTCTGGATTTTTGTGACTTATATGGGTGGAGTGTTTTCTCTTCTTTTGTATATTACAAATACAGGATGGTGAATACGAAAGAATTACAAATCCATGACTTCAGAGCAGATTCGGTAACTTTGTCCAGAGGACACTGGTTCCTGGATAGTGATGCAGCTGAGGAACAGGTGGACTTAGAATCAGATGAAGAAGCAGAAATTCCAGAAGCTGAGAAGGTGGTAAAGGAACTTAAGGAGACTCTAAACATCATCGGTCAACACATATTCACAGTGGGAGTAGGAGGGTATAAATATACAATGTTGTGCCAGGAATTCTACAGGTTTCAAAGAGTTGCTGTCAATATGAAAAGATGGAAGGCAGTAGGGCTACACAGAATATTGGAGGAGCCCATCTTTTTCATTGATTTCGAGAGAGTATCACAAGTAATGAACAGTTTGACAGAAATAGGAAGAGGGAATGATGCCTATTTCAGATGCAAAGTCAAAAACAAGGATAACCAGGAAGTAGGTATCACTATCAAGGGAGAACATATCAGAGCAGCACTGCAATTCTACACAATGGGAACCAAACTTGATCCGAGTTTTGTCAAAAAGAATAAGGAAACTTACATAGGATATGCAAAATTCACTGACTTTAAAGGAAGGGAGAATGAAGAATATGCCATAAGGATGTTTTTACAGTACTTTTGTTTTCCAAAACTACCAAGATACACAATACCACATAAGTCAGTGACATTATTGATGTTCAATAACAAAGATAGAACCAAACCTTTTGGAGTAATGGATGTCTCACCATACATCCATGAACAACTAAAGGAAGCAGCAAAACACTGGGAACAGAAGAAGTTCATGAATGGGGCCCAGTTCTTAACAAGAATCATTTATCATGTTCTAGGGATGGAAGATCAACTGAAATTGGCTCCAGAAGCACAGTATTTCAGGAATCTTATGGCTGGAATCAAGAGTCCTCCAAGGAAAATGACTGAAAGAGAAACAGAAGGACAAACCCGCATGAGGGGAACAGGTATGAAAAGGAAGATGATATTTGAGGAAGTAATTCCTGTAAAGAAAAGAAGGTTGGACCCAAGGAAGGTGGAACTAGAAATGGAGGAAGCCACAAAAGAGGAACATGAGGAGGCACAGAAGCAGGTTCAAGCCTCTAGTGAACCACATCCACCCCAAACAAGCAAAGAACAGCTCTACACTTATCTTACCCAAGGAAACAACAAAAGAGCTATGTATGAGGCACAGTATCAAAAAATGTTGGAAGATTACTCATGCAAAGCTACAGATTGGATCCAAGAAGAAGTGGAGCATTATGAAACATTACATGATGAAATGATGGCAGCTGATACAGAAGAGGTGTTTGTTAAGAAGGAAGTGGAATTGCTGGCCTACTTCAAGGAATTACAAGGACCTCCAGAGACCAGAACCACTATTGTTGTGAAAAAGAAGGTGCCAAGGAAACCAGTTCAAAAGAAGAAATTGGTTAAGAAGGGGAAAGGAAAAGTAATAACTGAAGCTGCAACAATTAAAGGCACAGAAGAAGTGATCAGGGAAGCAACACAGAAGCCTATCACAGTGGAAGAAGTATCAAGACCCACAGAACCAGAAAAACGAGGACCTTCACACTTCTCATCTGATTCTGAGAGTGATATTGAGAGTTTCCTGTTAAAGAGTTTAAATTTATCAATACCAAATACTCCTAATGTCATCATACAGACCTCTGAGAAACAAAAGACACCTGAGGAATTGAAGAAGAAGTCTCAGGAGGAACCAATTCAGGAACAGGCAGAAAAACAACTCAGTCTAGAAGAGGAAAGAAGGATAATGAGGGGAAAAGCAGTAATGATAGAACAAGCAAGTGAAATAAGGGAAGAAGTTAGTTGTGGAATAGTGCATATTGGGATGGAATCCCTATGGACAAAACCCTCACAAACCTACTTTAAACTGGATGGGAGCATAGAAGAAATAGCTAAGAAGGCACAAGTGTGCAGCTCAGTCATAGAACAAAAAGGCATAGATCAAGATCCACTACAGGAAGTAGAGGAAATATTTGAAGAAGGCAATGTTCAAAAGGTTTCAGGGAAAGTAGTGGAAAAGGAGATCATTCAGAGTATAAAGGATGTGCTGCATGATTTGAAGAGCAATGAGGAATTTATATCCAATGAGGATCAAGAACAAGAGGTAGCAATGGACCTCATGCACAGTGATGAACAGGAAGAAGAACACAAAGAGGAAAGAAGTAATGATCAGGTGAAAGATTTGGAAGTAACTGGAACAGTTCTAGCACAGGAAAAGGAAAGACAGGAAGAACAAGCAGGTGAATGTCAGGAAAATTCTGGTCAGGAAACTGAATATAACCAATTTCAGGAAACTCTAAGCCAGGAGAAGGAGATGCAAACAAAGGAAGGACATCTTTCTAAAGAGACTCAACAGGTGTTGGAGAAAGAAAAGGTACAAGAAATAAAGCTCATCTCAGATGTTTTGGAGCAAAAGAGTTCAGGTGTTCAAGAAGACATGGCAGAATTAAAAATATTGGACACTCAGCCAAGCCATGAAGAAAAGAAGGCTAAAATTATAGAATATGAAGGAGAAGAGGAAGAGGAGAGTGAATGCAAAGAGGACAAACAGCTAGAAACCAAACAAATAGCAATAGAAGGAGGACTGGAAAGAATCCCAAAGAGTATTAGATCAGCATGTCAACTCATTATGAATAATATTGAACAGTTCAGACCCTCAAGCCGAAATATGATCATTTCAGGGATGGTAGCAGAGTCGGAATTTGAAAAAGGCAGTATGGTTATTAAAGAGCATAAAAGGGAAAAGGAGCATATGGCAGAGCAACTAAGGAAGGTGCAAGAGAAGAATGAGGAGTTTTCCAATAAAATAATTGCTTTGGAAGAGCTGGAAGTACAGAAGCAAAACAAGATTCAATACTTGGAAGAGAAGAGTATGCAACTAACAAAGCAGAACGATAAATTGGAAAAAGAATTGAGAACAATTAAGGGGAGATATAGAACTCTACAAACTTCCTATCAGATTCTGACTAAAGCTAATGAAGAGATCAATAAGCTACTATTGGAGGAAGGGCAATTGAAGGAGGAAAGTCAGACAGTCCAGATGACAGAGGGAGAAAAGGAAGGATTACTCAAAGAGATTCAGGAATTACAAAGAGAATTGAAAGAAGCCAAAGAATTAGAAAGGCAGGCTAGTACACATGCTGCTACATCTATGAGAGGCTATAATAAGCTACACCTGGATATGGAAAAGGAAAGAAATGAGTGGCAGACAAAGAGGGAAAAGGAACGGAATGAGTGGAAAAAAGAAAGAGAATTATGGGCACAACAGAATGGGAGTCTGATGTTGACTATAGAAGAATTGCAGAAGAAGTTGAATAAGCCACAAATCCAGGAAGAGACACATGTGGAAACCACACATGCAGAAGAACATGGGGTAGACAATATTGAGGGAATACAACATGACAATGAACCAGCAGACAGAAAATCAGAAGAAGAATATTCAGAGGATTTTGTAAAGAAATTGCTGACAAGTAGAGAGTCAAGAATGGAATTTATCAGAAAAATGCATGATGAGTATGAAGATCAAATAGTTACCTTTGCTCTGAATAAAGGCATTAATCCATATCAGCATCATTGGGTTGCAGATGGATTAGGAATACCCTTCTGTATGATGTTGGAGAGTATAAAGAATTATCAATTGGCCAGAGTAGGGTTATCTCCAAACAAATACCTTGAATATGAAGAAGATATTAATGTCACGAAGGAGTTATTCGAAAGAGCCAATCCCAAATGGAGGAATAAGTGGCTGGATGCCAATAAGGAATGTAGGAAAATCTGGAAAGAGGCACCTCTGCATTTAAAGATCAATCCAGCTTATTGCCCAGTTGCCAGAAGAAGAGAATGGACTATTTTTTGGAAGAGAAGAAAAGAAGGTCAGATCCCAGCTAAATGGTTAAACTTCCCTAAGATAGCAGGTCCAAAGGCAGGAACTTGGCCTACAAAGAGTTATATGGTGAACACTACTGAGTCAGTCATAGCTATGTATAAAGATGTTAATGACCCTGCTTGCATATTACTTATCAAAATAATGAGGGTACTTCTAGTTTGTATAGAAACATATACAGATACAGATGTTAGAGTTTTGAATTATATTGGTTTCAATTCTCCTACGGATGCCTTATTATTTGATCTAAGTGAGACACCTGATAGGATCTGTTTAATGGCCTACTACAGCAGAATTATATTTTTGGGTAGCCATTATTTACAGATTTTTGAGGATGCCTTCGATTATGGATTTTTTGAGAGGGAGTCAGAGATTTTTGGAAACCTATCAGTCGTGACCAAGTCCAGACTTACAGCATATGAAGCTGCTTACACAGAGTACTTGGAAAAGGATGTCATAGATAAACCTGAAGCTACAGTACAGTGGAGAAAGGCTTTATTCGAGATGGTCAACAATCTGAATATAACAGAAAGAAAAAGTCATGATTTGCTGTCACAAGTATATCAACGAAAGAAGAAATGAAGAGAAGTGATCAGTACAGAGGAGCAGGAAAATCTTTCGTCAGGAGCCGAAAGGCTTAGGAGGGGAAGGATGTTGGAAGATGCATTTTTGGAAACCTTTTTTGAAGGAAAAATATTGTAAAATGATAGAAATTTGTAGAAATATTTATGCAATTGTTGTAAAAATAAGGAAGAGTCTTCCTTATGTAGGATAGAATCTTATGTATTTTTTCTAGAATTTTTGGAAACTCTTAGATAGCATATTTTTAGAATAATAGAGGAAAGGACCAAAATTCAAGTGTGAAAGAGGACACTTGAAAATGTATATAAGTCAATTTTCTCTATTTTGGAGAGGTTGGTTAGTCATTTGTACATGCTATCAATAGAGAAGAGAGAGTTTCTGTTGAAATCGTGTTTTCTTCTGTTATGTGTATTTCCATTGATGTGAGAGCTTGTTTCTTGCTTTATCATGGAGATTTGTGAGTTTCATTTGTGTAATGCTGAGTAAGATGTATGAAGAGAGATGATTACTGATGTATTGAGTGAAGAAGGATTGAAGAATGTTGCAGAAATGTGAAAATCATCTACTGGTACAGAATCGCGATTGTCTCGTCTCTGTGATACAGGTGATATTTTCCAATTCTGATTTCATATTTGTATTCTGATGAGAAAATAACATGAATTAGACACAAAGATCATAGAAAATGATGAAGATTTGCTCTAGATAAGGTAAACCCTAGATATTTCCTCTTCATTTTCATTTTCTCATAATTCCAGCCATCAATCTCTTATTTCTATGAATCTATCATCTAGAAGGGGCTGTGGTCTTATGGATATTCCCAGGATTGACAAAATAAAGATGATTTGTTGATTCTTTTGTACTTCATGATTGGAGAGGACAACTCCAAAGTCAATAACAAACACCCGTCCAAGGGCGGGGTAATTTTTAGAGGCAGCAACAAGTAAAACCTCCATGGAGAGATCAAGGGAATCAGCAGGGGAATAACCAACAAGATAATCAGCATGGTCGACCGCCACGGGTGATGCCTTGTGGATATTGTTCAGCTCCCGATCATTGGATAGGGCCGAATTGTCCCTTATGGGTAAAGCATAGGGAAGAAAGAGGTATACCCATTATCAGGTACAATCAGAATAATCACCAGGGACAGCATCAACAACAGGGGTAGTAGGCGGCTCAGGCAAATGCCATGCTTATAGAATGACCAGATGATAGGGGGACTGATGCACCAAGTACATCTAAGAGAATACAAGTTAAGAATGATAACCAATGGCAGTGTGATTGCAAACAATGTGGGAAAGGCAAAGAAGTTGAAGTGTTGGCAGTTACAAGATAAAAAAATAAAGGACCTATTAATTGGCAAGAACAAAGGCATATCAGAGACAAGGTCTTGAAGCAAGTTCAGGACGAGCAACATAAACAGGTAAGGTGTGGAAGTTAGACTGAGCAACAACAAGAAGTGGATTTGATACCTTCAATAATAGAGGGGAATAGGAGTCAGAGCAAGCAAGATCCAGAAAAAGATTGGTTTGACGTAATCATTAGCTCACCGTTACGGTTGTCTTTGGATCAACTGTTATCTTTGGTACCAGCATTTCGAGAGAAGTTGTTGAAGAGGTTACTTGGCTAGCGTGTAGAGCCAGAAATTAGGTTGGTACCTTCAACTTTGGCCAATAGTATTGATCCAGCAGATATTCATTCTGAAGCAGCAACATATTATCATTTCAGGAATGACATTTATGATAAATTTTGTTGTCATTAGGATGTCTGAGTCAACATATCCATATGAAATGTTGTTAGGGAGACTGTTGTATATTATTGAACAAGGCATTGTTAAAATGTTAAATTATTAATGTATTAATATGTTTTTGATGTTTTGATATAGCAGCTGAAGGTTCGTGAGGAGCGTGCAAGGCGTGAAAGGGCGGACATCAATAATCCGAATAATTATTATTTATTTTGTAAATAAACCTACGTAGAAGGTTCTATTGTTAGAAAAGTAATGGCTTTCTGTAAAAGTTACCAACTTTTAGTTTCACGCCTGCTTTTCGAAGCCGCCCTCATGTAACCACTATTTTTGACGTAATCAAAAGTCCTATAAATACATGCACTCTGTGGACTGTCGAAACAGAGTGCGTGGGGGGAGATTGCACCCAATATTGCGTTATGTCTCGTCTCTTGTTGCGTCTATTCTCTGTGTGTTTTCTGTGTCCGTAATCTCTGTATGCGCATGAGTAAGATCCTGACAACAGTGGTATCAGAGCTCTGCACGCGACAATACAGAGGGTTCTGTTCTCTGTTCTCTGTTTGCGATTCCGATTCCGATTCCGTCTCCGTCTCCGGTTTCTACTTCTGTTCCTGTTCCTGAACCTTCACCTACGTCTTCTCCTTCGGCTTACTCCAAGGCGTCGACTAAGGCGTCGACTAAGGCAAAGAGCTTAGGCAATACATTGGCAACATTGGCACCCAAGGCTCCCTTGGCAACCGTTGGCTACGCGCGAGGCAATTTTAATTTTTGAGTGGTAATAGAGAGGTTTAGAGTCCCTAAGGTAGGAGGATTTGAACCCACAACCTCCTACTTTCAAGGGAAGTACTTTGACCACTCCACCATCTCTTGGAGTTGTACTCAAATTCTCTTTCTTTGGTACTTGTGCAAGGCGCTCGTGGCAATTTCAAGGATGGACTCAACAAAGAATTAAGTGTAACTTTCAATCCGTAGGTCGGATTGAGGCGTGTAATATACAGTTGGAAAGCTCTCGGAACGAACTTTCCAATGAGCTAGCTTGCAAGGGTGAAATCCTTGGTCATATTTTGGTGGCACTTGATTGAGTGTTCAAGATACCAAGCAAGGTTGAGAACACGGGATCGAGACACCAAGGTTGCAAACGAGAAGGTTCAATACACCAAGGTTGAGAGCAAGGGTCCAAGAGCACCATGGAGAATCACAGTAATTCACCTTTACCTGGAGTCTCATTTGAGCAAGAGTTTAAAGATTCATTCTTACCTTTACAGTTTACCTTACCTGTTTGATAATTGTGATGTATTTACATATTGAATTTAGTCTATAGGAGCATATTACCTTTAATTTTTGAGATTTTGTTTTACTGCTATGGAAAGATATCTCCGATCTCTTTATAAAGTAGCTATCACATATCTTTTGAGCTTCTCTTCCAAGATCAAAAGAATTTGGACTTTACCCATTCATCCTGAAGGCATATTGTCCTGCTATTATGATAAAGGGGTGGATCATCTTCAGCACCTGCACACATCGGCAAATTACTTTGTAACCATCCAGATACGTTTCTTGTCAATTTATATGCATAGTTGTCTTCTTTTTGCATCCACTTACATTTTGGACATGCATGTTTTGCATCGTACATGGAATATAGGCATCGTTTAAACATGGTTTGTCTTGTATGGTACATGAATTCTTATTGCAGGGACAGGTATGTATTTTATTGCAGGTTAGCGAGGAGGGAAAAAAATAATAATAATAATACATATGTCAGGGTGTGTAATCCCCTTTTGGTCTCTTTATGTATCATGGAAATTGTTTGTCGGAAATTTTCTGGTTTTCAAAATCACGTCGTTATGCTGCCGAAATTTTTACAAAATTCATATGCCCATGCATTCAAGTATAAATTCCTGATTAGAAAATTCATTATTATTTTATCATATCCAGATATTCATTTTTGTCATCACTTTTGGATTACATTTTTTTTTTACTTAATTTCTGCATATCATACACAAACACATTAATGTAACAGCTCCATGAACATTTCTATGCATGTATTTTTACATGGCACATGCCTATTTTCTTTATTCAGTGATGAAACATGTGACTGGCCATCCATGTTTATTCTTTTATCACCTGAGGTCAGTTGCTTGTTCAACTGAGGGGCATGTTATACCTTATGGAATATGTTGAACAATCCATTGTTGGATTGTAACATGAAATATGTTGGCCAATGCATTGTTGGATTGAAATATCGAATAGCCAATGCATTGTTGGATTGTAACATGAAATATGTTGGCCAATGCATTGTTGGATTGAAATATCGAATAGCCAATGCATTGTTGGATTGTAACATGAAATATGTTGGCCAATGCATTGTTGGATTGTAACAGTAATATGGAATATGTTGAACACTGCATTATAATTGTTAGAGTGTTGAATTATTTTATCAACTGAGGTCAGTTGCTTGTCAACTGAGAGGCATGTTGTATATTATTGAACAAGGCATTGTTAAAATGTTAAATTATTAATGTATTAATATGTTTTTGATGTTTTGATATAGCAGCTGAAGGTTCGTGAGGAGCGTGCAAGGCGTGAAAGGGCGGACATCAATAATCCGAATAATTATTATTTATTTTGTAAATAAACCTACGTAGAAGGTTCTATTGCTAGAAAAGTAATGGCTTTCTGTAAAAGTTACCAACTTTTAGTTTCACGCCTGCTTTTCAAAGCCGCCCTCATGTAACCACTATTTTTGACGTAATCAAAAGTCCTATAAATACATGCACTCTGTGGACTGTCGAAACAGAGTGCATGGGGGGAGATTGCACCCAATATTGCGTTATGTCTCGTCTCTTGTTGCGTCTATTCTCTGTGTGTTTTCTATGTCCGTAATCTCTGTATGCGCGTGAGTAAGATCCTGACAACAGAGACCTTGGTTTAGGATTGCTAAAGTCAAGCAGGATTGAGGTCTGAATGTGGTAATGATCACAAAGGGGAAAAAGCAAGTGACAATCCCTATGCGAGGAAGAAGAAATATGTCAGTACAAGAGAAACCACTCACGGCTCAGACAATTAACTTAGCGGATGAGATAGAAGATGATGAAGAGGAAAAGTTTTTGCAAGCAAATCCAACAGTGGTACCGGTATTAGAAGTTGATGAAGCAGGAGTATTAAGTAAGGATCATCTGATCGTGCAGAACGTAGAAGGGCCAGTTCCAGGTGAACAGGTTGAAGGTGCACAAATACAAAAGATGTTCAAGCAAAGTATGGAAATTCCAATACAGCAGCGAGTGGAACAACAAGAGAAAGAAATAATAACTCTAGCAGAATGGATATACGATCAGAAGTATGCAGGTTTTACGTGGGTGAAGGAGGAGGAGCTTCAAGAGGTTAATTTAGGAATAGAAGTTGAACCAAAGATGGTGCTGATTGGTAAAACATTGGAAGGAAAGTTTAGGGAGGATCTCATTTTCTTACTAAAAGAGTATGTAGATGTGTTTGCTTGGGATTACACTCAAGTGAAGGGTATAGACCCTGATTTGCATCAACATCGGATTAATCTGAAGACGGATGCAGTACCCGTAGCGCAGTAAAGATATAGAATGAATCCTAACTTTGCTAAACAGGTGAAGGAAGAAATCGATAAACTATTGGCAGTCGGATTTATCAAACTTGTGGATTAGCAAACTTATCAAGAAGCCATTATTAACAGGACGATTAGCCAGGTGGATGCTTTTATTACAGGAATTTGATTTTGTGATTATGCATACTCCAGGAAAAGAGCATGCAATGGCATATTACTTTAGTAGATTGGATTCAAGAGAAGCACCTACAGGTGTAATTGATGAATTTCTGGATGTTGAGTTGTTTAATGCACAAGTGGTGGAAGCAGATTCTTGGTATGACCAATTATTAGTTTTTTTAACTGATGGTTCATTACCACAATACTTTACACCTAATCAAAGGAAGAAGTTTGCACTTTAAAGTAGGCCGTATCTGGTTATAACTGGAGCATTATACAAAAAAGGGGTGGATCAGGTCATAAGGAGGTGTGTACCAGAATTTGAACGACTAGCTGTGTTACAAGAAGCCCATTCAGGTCTAGCAGGAGGTCATTTGTCGAGGGATATTACAGGGAAGAAAGTCATACAAGCTGGGTTGTGGTGGCCGACTGTTTTAAAGGATGCGCATGAGTATGCTAAAGGATGTGTGATTTGCCAAAAGTTGGGCCAACCGAATAATTCAGATCGGATGTATCATCATCCAGTTTTACCATTGGATCCTTTCCAAAAATGGGGCATGGATTTTGTGGGGCCCATTAAACCTACTACTCAGCGGGGAAGTAGATATATACTTGTAGCAACAGACTATTGTACGAAATGGGTGGAAGCAGTGGCATTGAAGGACAATAAGGCAGCAAGTGTGGCGAAATTTCTTTATCATAATATTATGACCAGGTTTGGGTGTTCGATTGAGTTGGTAAGTGATAGAGGTACTCATTTTCTTAATGAGGTGATTTCAGAGTTAACAAGAATTCATTTAATCATGCATAAAAAGACTACAGCATATCATCCACAAGAAAATGGTCAAGCGGAAAGTACGAATAAAACTTTAATGCATATTCTTAAAAAGCTAGTGCATGATAATCAGAAAAATTGGGATTTGTTTGTCGACTCTGGTCATTCAGAACCGCATTTAAAGTGACAACAGGAATGACACCATTCCGATTGGTATATGGTTTGGAAGCAGTAGTACCTATGGAATTTGTAGTTCCAAGTTTGCGAATCACAACAGAAAAATGTCTCTTGAGCTATCGGTTAAACACAAAAGCAAATATCTTCTTCAGATGGAGGAGGATCGTTTGGTAAGTGCATATATTACTAAGGTAATTCAAAGGTGGAGACAAGCTTGGGTGAATCAGAATGTGAAGTTTAAGTTATTTAAAGAAGGAGATTGGGTGATGGTGTATAATTCTAAGCTTGGACCTCATCCAGGAAAGCTTACAATGAGATACAAAGGCCCATATCAGATTGTGCAGGATTTAGGTCAAGGAACTTTTCGAGTGGCAGATGTGTTTGGCACATGGATGGACAAACCAATCAATGGATTTAGGCTGAGATTATTTCAGGGGAAGCTGCCACATTTGGATTGGTTATATTCTAATGTTGTGCAAGTGGTCCATGATCCTGAACATCAAATCAACAATGTTTGTGATCATCGTAGTAAAAGAGTTTATTTCTCTACATTTTCATCCGTGCTGAAGTGTTTTCTGGATTCTTGTTGGTCCAAAATTACATTAAGTACTTTCTTACGATTACAATGGGTTCCATGTCCAAAGTTGCAGTACAACATTTTGCTAAGGGTTATTCCAAAGCCACAAATTGAGAAGGAGGTGTTACTGGATCGGATTGCAGATTCAAAGCGACATTCTGAGTTAGCAAGTAATGAAGTTCTAGAGATAGGTACAACAAGGATTGCAAGTGGTTAGAGACATGATGAACAGATGTATCAGGGGGAACATGAACAGAAAGATAGTGCTCAGCCAGATATTATCTTGCAAAGTAAGGTTAGTCGGAATGTTGTAGTAGTCCAAAGCTCGTGCACCGGAAAAAGCAGTGTTAATGGATTTAAATATCAGTTTGGTATTCTTGAAGTGCGCATTAGTTTTAATGATTATCCAAGCACGCATCAAAGATCTTTTAAATGTGTTATGGTAATGCGCGGAAACATGCTCCTAATGATTTTTAAAGTGATCCATACTAGAATATTATTGCGTCGCATGAAGTGGTACATGAGTAAGTACGTCAAGCATTTCTGTCAGTGGTAGGTTGAACATTCGCACTTGCGGAACTTGTATTCTCAATATTACTTTATGGCCCCAAAAGTAACGTCTCTTCCTGTGTCTACTGTGTTGGTACTTGAATCAGAAGTCATGCGAGGATGTATGAGAAAGAGAGAACCTGTGTTGCGCAAAGAAGAAACCACAACTGAGGAAAGTAATAGCTTGCTTCAGGATGACGAGGAAGAGATATCGACACCATCAGCGACTACCAAATTTGTGCAAACTCTCATGGAACCATTTACTGACTTTAAGGTGGAAATTGATATGCAGTCCACCACGAATGAGAATTGGCTCCGTAAGATTGGTTTATTTCATTTTGCTACTTTTCCATGGGCGAGATGGAGATGCAATACGCAAAGAGTCAGCTGGAGATCATCAAAAAGACGAAAGGTCAGCTGGCACTTCAGGTAAAATTTTCACCAAAGCTAGTTGCAAAAATCTTTAAGTTACCTATTTACAACAATATCGTCATTCTGAAGTGTTCTGAGGATGCCTTGAAGAAAGATTTTGGGCCTAGGGAAGGGGGACAACAATATTATATGATGAAGAATGCAGGTTATGTTAGATGAGAGCAGTTAAAATGGTACTTGGAGAAGTTGTGTTTTATCATCAAATATGATGATATGTCCAAAGAAAATTTTGCACCTTTGGCTTATGCAGAGGCAAGTGGAGAGGTCAATTGGGCTCATTGGTTGCATGATCACATGCACAGTGAGATATTTGTAGGGGATAGATGTAAAACACAATCAAATAGTAGGATGTCATCATATTTGGCAGCATTGTTTGAATTTGTGCAGATGCTGGACAGTCAGAAGTTGTCCTGGCCAAAGGAGATAAACATTCATAGTGATAATTTGATGAGTAAAAATCAGGAAGAGCTAGCTATGCGAGAAGTGGACACACCTTCAGAGATGTGTAAGGATCTTCTGAAAGCAGGTTACATTGTACAAGAATTGGAGCCGGTTATGCAGAAAATTCAAACTGATTTAGGAAAAGCAGTGATAAAGGAGGATAACGTGCTGCAGGTGGTAGATGAGGATGAGCACCCAAAATTACTAGGAAGTATTTTTAAGTTGTCTAAAAAGAGAAGATTGGAAGACCAATTGCAAGCAATAGAGGATAAGTTGTCAGAGGATGTTATGCACCAATCAATAAAGAATACAGGGTATGATGTACTAGGAATGAAGGGAAGGTTGTAGGAAATTTCCAATTTTCTAGTCTTGCAAGAGGAGATATTAATTAGGTACGAACAGACAAAAGTATCTATTAACATGGAGGATTATCAATCTTTACAGAGGCAGGTTGAAACACTTCAGGAAGAATTGAATAAGAAGGCACAAATATTAGAGAAATTTCAACAGAGTGAGATGCAACAACTGATAGAGTTGTCTAGAATAAAGCTGTCCATGCAGGAATTTGAAGAATGGCAGAGGTCTATACAAGAATAAATTCAAAAAGAGATGATGGATTTTTCAGCACTTAATGCTACTCTACAGAAGGAACAAGTAATTCTTCAATCCAGGATGCAGGTATTGCAGGTGCTGGATAAGCAGATGTTAAAAAATGAAGATGTAGAATTGGATGCAGTATTAATGACAGGGTCAGATATAGGATTATTAAAGCAGCAGTTGCATAAGTATGTTCAAGATATTTGGGCTGTGTTTCAGAGTCGTTGGCAAAGTATGTTTAGGATTCAGAAGGAGCAGGTGCAGGCATGCTTTGTGTCAAAGTATGAAAAAGATTTAGTCTATATTATTCAAAAAAAAGAGAAGCAAATTAAAGAACAGGCACAGATAATTAAAGAGTTACGGGAACAGTTGTTGCAGAAGAATCTAGAAGAAACGGTGGATATGATAATTGAAAAGAAGCAATTTATTATTGATAGAGACTTTCAAGGAAAGTAGGATTGTTCTGAGGAGGATTTGAATATGCCGCAGAGTCAAAAGGTTGAAGTAGAGGAAGTGGCTATTTCTAAACAGTCGAACGAAATTATTTTATATGATCAAGGGATTGCTAAATTCGAGTCTAATTTTTGACAAAATTACCCACCGGGCTGTGCCAGGTGTTGAAGACAAGGAAATTTGGAAGATAAATGATTAATTTGAATGTCTTTGGTTCCTTGGTTCTCTAAGTCTCTCCGTTTCCACTATATCTACCTTTGTTCTCATCTTTTCTCTTCCCAGGGGGTTGGCAAAGCTTACCTCGAGTCTGTCTCTACTTCTGTCCCTTTGAGCTCCATGAGCTTGGGAGGTCCCAGCTCCTTGGTGGCTGTAGGACACATTGGACCGAGGTTGGGGAAAAACAAATTCACCCTTCCAAGTTGTTGGGGCTTCACTCACTAATTAGGCATTGATATATGAAGACATATGGAGACATATGATGGAGGAAAGAAGAAGTGAAGGAAAGACCTACAGAAAATCAAGCCTAAGTGAAGGGACAATTTCACTATTGTAAATTAGTGCAAAATTAGAGTCTAGATTTGTAATTGATCTTTAGAACTTACGAGTTCAAGTCTAGATGTATGTAAACCATAGGTATATAAGTTAATTTGAGTCAGAAACATGTATGAGAGAACTCAATTTTGTAGTTTGAGGGAGTAGAGAAAAGTCGTGTAATTTCTGAGAGAGATGGTGAGAGAAAACTTCTGAGTCTGATAGAGTTTTCCATGGCTGTGAGCAAAATTAGGCCAAGCCATTTTGTACACACCTTCTCTGATAATCAACACATATTTGTGTAGAAGCATTATGTCTAATTCCTATTGTACATTGAGTCTCAAGTCATTTCATATGACTATGAAAGTTAGTTGACAGTTACGACTTTTCTGGCGCACATTTGACTGATCTTCTGAAGATCAGATCTCGAAGCATGGTGTAAAGTTTTTGGTAAGTGATAGCTCGTTGGAAAGCTATAATCCTCAACTACATTTGGTCAAAAGATCTTTGAGAAACGGGACGCGTACTCAGAGAAATCAGTTTAAGAGTGAAGGTATGTCAAATCGATGAAGTACATTTTCAGTTTTCAGACATAGTGTAAAGGTTGATACAAAATCAGAGGATTGTGAAGTTATTGCTTGAAAGTTTTGTTTGTTATGTGTTGCTTAACACTAGCAAGAACTTCTCTTAGCAAGTAATCAAAAGATTTGGCAAAGATTGAGCTAATACAGGTCAGATTGAAGGATTGAAGAAAAGGCGCAGATTTCTGTGAAGTGAAGTTTTGATTTTCACTAAGTTCAGAGATGAAGACTCATAATGTGAGTGTTGCTAAGCTAATGGTGGTTATGGAGGTCTTCTAATACCACATTAGTTTAGTTCTTGTGGTGTTTTACACACCAACACAAGTGTAGGCATGTCTCCCATGCTCTGAGACCACGAAGATCCTCTCTGACGTATTGTCTAAGTAGGTCACCTTGCATGGGCTCTCAAGATCCTTAAACTCATAAATTGTGAGAGCTCCTACTTCATGTGGCTGATCAGGCTTATACCTCCAAAAGGCTTCATCGGTCTCTCGATTTAAGAGCAGATTTATGCTCTTGTTGTCCTGGGGCATCCACTCTGGAGTTATGATTCTCGTCAGGACTGATTTGCCACGGGGAGTCCTCGATTCTCTCCCTAAGTTCCCTTACTCTATGTCACCCATGTCAGTCTCTGCGATCACATTGCCAAACTCGTATGTCCTATCAGGAAGGGTGGTGACTACGTAAATAGTCCCTTGTTTATCTAGGTATGTTCCATCCTCGAACTTGACTACCGGATGTTCTAGTCCATGAGGTTGATCGGGGTTCTTAATCTGGACCACAGATCTTCTCAGACCATCTTCGTAGATGCGAGCACCTAGACGATTAGTCCTGATATATTCCAATTGAGTCTTGTAAGGTCCTTCTGGCTTTTCTAGGTATGCCACCCCTGAACTACCTACTAGTCTCTCCATGTGATAGGACATCTCAGAATTGCTTGTTTCTGATCTTGGAGTGTATGGGTAATCACTCAACTATTGGGCCCAAGACCTAGCAGTGTGATTGACACTAGCTTCAGAAGATCTGAGGCTTTGTCTGTCTCGGCCTAAGTGTCTTTGTTGAAGCTGAAGGTCAAGGAAAAAGCACAAGAGCACATCAAAGAGGTGGACACACAAGAAGAAGGAGCAAGTGGGGAGCTCCAAGAAGTGTATGTCAAATTTTCAGAAGAAATCCCTATAAAAATAGTGATTTTCATCACTAAAAGCCATTGTAAACACCATTTTATATTTTTATAACTCCATTTTGTTCAAGTCAAGGATTTCTCAAGCTTGAGGAGCATTAGAAGTATCATCCTACCAATTTCATAATTTTTAGACTTTGTTTGAGCCTTCAAATAAGCCCTAGAACCTAATTTTAATTAGGCCGGACATTAGGTCTGGACAGGGCCAAAACTAGTCCAAAAACTATAAAAAGAGCTAGAGAGCTCATTTTTTAGGTTAGCTTGTTAGAGAATAGAGCTTTTGTGAGAGAACTCTTTTGCAATCGAAGCTTTCCATTGTTCCTCTCTTTGATCTTACCTTGTGCATGTGTGTGTGTGTGTGTGTGTATTTCTGTGCATGTTTGTGTGCTTTCACTCATGCACTTGTGCCTTCACTTACTCGTGGTCTTCATACCAGTCCTCACGTCTCCGCGGATTGACAAGTAAAGGAGGTGGTGCTTATGCTTGAGCTACACCAAATTTTGGGGCCGTTGTCGGGGAGAGAGCTTCAAGGACGAGCGTTCTGATGGTAAGATCGTAGATTTGTGACGTTGGAAGGTAAAAAAAACTGTCATGTTTTTTCATTTTTTGATTTTTTCTTCTTCATCTTCATCATCATCACCATCTCCATGTTCTTCCATCTTCTTCTTCATAGAAAGTTCTTGTTTTTTAGTGCATTTTCACCATTTTCATACCATTTTTCATGCATTATTTCAAAAATGTGAATTTCCCGCCAAAAAACACGATTCTGACAGAAAATCGCGATTTTCATAAAATTCATTTTTTTTCAAAAAAATACGATTTTCTATTTCCCGCCTAAAAGCTTTTTGAAAAGAACACGATTCTGGGATCATTCTCAAAATCGCGATTCTGTAGTTGTGCTCAAAATCGCGATTCTCTAAATTTCTCAAAAACACGATTCTCTGTTGGCAATTGCGATTTTCAAAAACACGATTTTCATGTCAACAACACGATTCTGAGAAGACACAATTTTGAGTGGGCTCAAAATCACGATTTTCATAAATCAGGATTTTCAGCCAAAAACATGATTTTGTGAAAACACGCTTCTCTGTGGCTCCAAAATCGCTATTCTCAAAAACACAATTTTCATCCAAAATCGTGAGTTTCTCAATTGTCAGAAAACACGATTTTCACTAAGGTACGATTTTTAGAACACGATTGTCAAGAGCACGATTTTCAATCAAAATCACGATTTTCTGGTCATTCTCAAGATCGCGATTTTCAGGCCAAAAACATGATTTTGACCAAACGATTTTCATTCAAAATTGTGATTCTGTGATCATTCTCAAAATCGTGTTTTTCACGATTCCCACTCAAAATCGCATTTTTCACGATTTTCAGGACATGATTTTCAAGCTCGACTCAGCATCGCGATTGTCTCACAACATCGCGATTGTCTAGTCTCCAGGATTGCGATTTTCATCAATGCTCAGCATCGCGATTTTCATGATTTCACAAAATCGTGATTTTTGTGGTTGCTCAGCATCGCGATTTTCATGATCCCTCAGAATCGCGATTTTCATAAGAGTCCAGCATCGCGATTTTCAGACCTCCCAAAATCGTGATTTTCACACAAAATCGTGATTTTTCCAAAAAGTGCCTGTTTCCCTATTTTGACCCACAGGAGCCTGATTTGACATAACTTTTTCATCAAAAGTCCATTTTTTGAGCTCTATAGCTTGTTGGAAAGCTCGTTTTGAATCCTACACGGACTCAATTGTTTTTTATAAGAATAATGCATTGATTTTCAGATAGGATAATTTGAAGTTGACCGTCAAGTGGGACTAGGAAACCAAGGGGACACCAAAGGATTTTGAACCATACGAAGGGAAAATTTTGGACTCTTAACCAAGGCTTATGAGCCTGAGATCTGGTAGACACCTAGGCAAGGATAGACAAAGCAATAGATCTTCTGAGGCTAGTGTCAACCATACAGCTAAGTCTTGGGCTCAACAACTAAGTGGGTATCCTTACGTACTAAGCTCAGATACAAGTGACTCGGAAATGTCTTTTAGCATGGGGAAACCTGCAAGTGGCTCAAGAACTTCCTATCTACAAACACTAGAAGGTCCCTATAAGACACAATTGGAATATATTCGGACCAATGGATTAGGTGCTCACATCTATGAGTGATCAGTGGTCCAACTCAAAAATCCAGATCAACCCTTTGGACTTGAACACCCGGTGGTCAAGTTCGAAGAGGGTTCATACATTGATAAGGAAGGAACCATGTATGTGGTCACCAACCTACCAGATAGGACCAAGGAGTTTGGAAATATCATTTCTGAGAATGAAATAGGAGACCTGGGACAAGGAAATGTAGGACAAGGACCCCAAACTCCTAGAGGTAAGTCAGTTTTGACCAGAGTGATCACTCCATATTGGATCCCTCAAGACAACAAAACCATAGAATTATTCTTGAATAGAGAAACAGAGGAAACCTTTTGGAGATTCAAGCCAGATCAACCTAGCCAATTGGGCATAGTCATCATCTACGAGTTCAAGGATCCAGAGATACCAGGCAAAGTTGTCTACCTGGATAACACATCAGAGAAAATGTTCTTGGTAACAGAACATGATAGACATGCATATACTTGGAAGAGTGAATTGATTTTCCCTCCACCAAGATCCAATGTTTCCCATGGCCTCCAAGGAGTAGGATCATCCCAAGCTCATGAAGCCTAGAGAGAAAGAAGTAGAGAGAGACCGGAGGTAAGTTTTCCACACACGGTGGGCAGAAATAGATCAAGATTTGAAAATGAAAGACCTGAAAGAAAGAGACATCAAACGCATAGGCAACAAAGAGACGAACATGATTTTCCATTGCCTAGACCCCGAGAGTGCCCAAGAACCCTTAGACCCACTCAAGTGATCAAGGCAATGAAGAATTATTTTGACGGGACAGGAGATCCTTATGATCATGTGGCCGAGTTCAAACAAGTGTTAAGAGCTGAACAAGTTGAGGATTTGTTCACCCAGTACGAGGCATTTGGTTTGACTCTTAAGGGCACTGCCTTAGCTTGGTTTCAACCACTGAGTAGTCGCAACTATCGCGATGTCGGTCAACTGCTAGAGGAATTCATTGTAGAATTTTCCAAGAGTGGCATCAGGCATAACACATCATCTTTGATCCACAGCTTCAAGCAGACACCCCAAGAAACAATGCGACTAGCAGGTAGAAGGTTCAGACAATACCTAGAAAGATGTCATGTTCCAGAGTTACCCATACCTGCCAAACGAGTGGCCTTGTTTTTAGATGGCTTACTAAGCACCAAGATAAGATCATATGTGTACTTGAAAGAGCCAAGATCCATAGAAGAGTGTGTGCGAATGTGCATAGACATAGAAGATAATTTGGGTGAGGAGTTAGGAATGTCCAAACTCTACAAAGATTCGGATTGTTCTACTAGTCATACTTCCAAAACCTCCACTGAGATAGATGAGATAGTTGATCAGGTTGCCAAGAAGCTAGGAGTTCAAAATCGACAAATACCAAGAGTTACCTCATTGAATCGGTGTTATACTTGCGGAGGCGACCACATGGCTAATGTATGCCCATTGCACAACCAAAACATGAGAGAAAGGAATGCTCCATATTGCACTATTGAGAGAAAATACACAAACCACACGGCTCAAGATTGTCCATACAATAGACAGGCTGTTAAACAGAATTATCAGCAACCTGTCCCCACCCACCATCTCCGAGTCAAGGACAGGCTATCACAATACAAGCTTTTTGTCCTGAGTGTGGCAAAGATCATCTCCCCAGAGATTGTCCAAGAAACCCCTCTAGTGCACCCAAGGTTACACCCATTAATGTGGTAGGCTTAGTGGTGGATTCAAGTCCAATTAGTAGTAATGTGGCTCCTGTACAGGCAGTTACTAGGGCACAAGCATTAAAACAAGATAAACCAGTAGAGCAATCGGAGTCGAGTGAATCAAGAGAGCCTAGTAAGAGGAAAACAAGAACATGGAAGGATACCAAAGAGAAGGCCAATCGTAAGCGGAATAAAAAGTTATTTGAACTAGAAGAAAGCTTGAAAGATGCAAAAACAAAAATAGAAGACAATGCATCTCAAAACCCCTTACATGCCAAAACTCCATCCACTCCACCTCATCCCCTCCCACCACCCATTGTAAATACACTACAACCAGGGTCTGTTCTTGTAGATCCAACACCAGAAGGCTTGGACATGATGTTCAAGGCCTACCAGGCTCGACTTCAAGAAGGGCCAACAGCTGCAAACCTAGACAAAAGTTACCCTAGAGCGGATTTAGAGATTGAATGGATGAAAATGTGCATGAAAATGGTAGAACAAGCTCAACCTATGCTCGAGACTAGTCAAAAGTTCAATCAAACAAACTATGTCAAACCAGATTTGCATTTCTAGGGCTTACTAGAAAGATTAGAGCAGTTGGTAAACAAACCACAAGTTTCTTTACCTCCATAGGCTCAACCATTTATTGAGAGAGGAAGCTCACCACCAATGGGAGCTTATGTTCCTAATTCCATGGATGCTGGAATACCTCCTTCAATTCAACGGTACTCTCAAGAGTTCTTGCGGGAAATACAAGAGGAGAAATGGGCCAAGGAGAAGGGTAATTCCCCTCCTATTCATGATATTGATGAGCTTCATGCTCAGTTTCCCCAAGACATTCCGTCTATTTACGGAGATCAAGCAGAGCAACAAGAGGACAGAAGATTAGATTTTGAATCTAACACTTTAGAAGAACTGCCACAATTCACAAGCCCATGGGAATCTGAATCTCTTCAGATTAGAGCTCCCACAATATTGGTAAGAAACGAAGACTCAGTGGTTCCAAGGAACACTGATGTCGTGAAGATCACTAAGGTTCAATGTCATCTCACTGTAGAAGAGCTGCTCAAAGCAAAACCCGAGTTATGGAACCATGTGAAGGATCAGGTCCCAGAACTTGATTCCAATATGCCAAAAACAGGCTCTAAGCAAAAAGTTCCAGAGATACCTCTCGATAAAATAGCAGACATGTGTGAGGGTGAAGAAGGTAATACTTATCTTCCAATCACCTACCAAGGTTACACAACCAAAGCAATCATAGATTCAGGTGCTGGTGTTGCTATTGCGACCACCTCCTTGTGGAAGCAATGAGGAAAACCCACATTAAGACCAATCAGAATGAAGCTTCAAATGGCGGACGGTCATTTTGAAAGACCTCTAGGATTGCTCGAAGAGATAACTCTAACCACTTGTGGTGTAGAGTTTGAACACACATTTGCTATATGTGACTTTGAGAAAAATAATGTCTATGAGATGATCCTAGGAAGACCCTTCCTACGACAATTGCAAGTAGTACAGGATTGGGGAACCAACTCCTTGTACTTACAACACTTAGGGGTCACCACTAAGGTCAATTTGAATGATTACACCTTCAGAGATGTACCACCCCTACAGTGGAATCCTATCCACAAAGCAAAAGACGATTCAATCTCTGTGCATTCCGGAAGTTCACCTGATCCATCATGGCTGCATGAAGATACTCACTTGTGGATGTGCAAGGTCATAGAGGAAGAGGAGAAACGCTTAAAGGTGAGAGAAGAAGGACCTTCACCAGGAGATAGACTAGTTAGAGACCCAGCCTACACACCAATGATCTTTCCAGATGAGGAATTTGAGCCTCATGGCTGGCCAAAAATCTTAGCCACCATGGACATTCTTGTCAATGAAGAACAGTGGACCCCTCATTCTGATGAGAAGGGTTATGATATCTCAGTGTTCATGTGTCAGCCATTGCTAGAAGAATGTGACCCTAGTGATGTCATAGAAGAAGAAGAGAATGACGATGATCTAGAGTCCATTGTGATGGATAGTTGCTTTACCTCGGAAAAGCACTATTTAGAGGATGTAGGAGTGTTTAACCAAAAAGAAAAAGAACCTGTCACAAGCATAAAAACTGTAAACTCCAAGGAAGGAAGTAAGGGTAGTCAAAAGAAAAAGAAAAGAAAAGCAATGAAACAAGAAGAGGAGGAATCATTGTTTGACGTACCAGAAAACTTCAAGAAATATGAAGTGGAAGATCGAAAAATTTTGATACGAATGCCTAAGAGAGAGGCCATCATAGGAGAAGCATATGATAACAAAGAAAAGACCAAAAAAATTGTAGTAACCGTTGAAGGAAATGAAGAGAGATGTACGTACATAGGAGATAACCTAAGTGCAAAAGAAGAAGTAGAGCTTGTAGCACTATTAAGGGAATATAGGGACTTGTTTGCTTGGCACTATAGAGACTTGAAGGGGGTAGATCCAAGAATATGCTCTCATACGATACCCATGACTGTTGATGCCAAGCCTACCAAACAGAAGCCCTACACATATAATGACACTTATGCAGCCAAAATCAAAGAAGAAATTGATAGGTTGATTGAAGCTAGATTTATCCATGAGATTGAGCATACTGAGTGGGTGTCCCCCATTGTAGTAGTGTCCAAGAAGAATGGAAAATTGCGAGTGTGTATTAACCTCAAAAAAGTTAATGCCGCTATGATCAGAGATAGTTATCCACTTCCAGTCACTGAACATTTACTGGAGCGTGTTGTAGGCAAGGAAGTTTATAGCTTCCTTGATGGATTTTCAGGTTATAACCAAGTAGCCATTGCCCCAGAAGATCAACACAAGATGGCTTTTGCCACAGAGTGGGGAATCTTAGCATTTCGTGTGATGCCATTTGGGCTCACAAATGCACCTGCAACATTCCAAAAGCTCATGTGTCATGTCTTAAAAGAGTTCTTGCGAAAGAGCTTAAAAGTAAATGTGGATGATTTATGTGCTCATTCCCAAGTAAGAAAATACCACGTCCCTGAGCTCAGACAAATCTTCAACAAGTGTAGAGAATATCGAGTGTTTCTGAACCCAAAAAAGTGTGTATTCATGGTACGTCAAGGTAAAATTTTAGGTCATATTGTTCCGAAGAATGGAATATCAACAAATGAGGACAAAATAAGAGACATAGCAGAATTGCCCAGGCCAAGGAATGTTAAAGAGGTACAAGCCTTTATGGGCCATTGTGGATATTGCCGCAGGTTCATCACATGTATGTGATCATAGCTAAACCTCTTTATGGTTTGTTGACAAATTTTGAGTGGAACGACGAATGCGAGAACTCCTTCAATGAGCTAAAAAGACGTTTGTGCACATCACCAATATTGACCACTCTTGATTGGAATAATCCATTCCATGTCCATGTGAATGCATCCAATCACGCCATAGGATGTGTGCTAGCACAACCCACCGGTGAAGGAAATTTAGATTTACCCATAGCATATGCTAGCAGACAGCTAACCGCAGCTGAGCAAAACTATACCACCACGGAGCCAGAGGGCTTAGGCATGGTATATGCTGTGAAGAAGTTTAGACACTATTTATTGGTCAACAAGTTCAAGTTTTTCACTGATCATCAAGATTTGATATATTTGTTCAATAAACCTTGCAATACAGGACGCTTAGTAAGATGGTTCCTCTTACTAATGGAATATGACTTTGAAGTTGTTGTTAGGAAAGGTAGAACCCACCTTAGGGCAGATCACCTTTCTGCATCACTTCAGGAGAGCCACCACAAGGCGTGTCTGATGAACTACCTAATGCTTATCTGTTCAATTTGGAAGTTGTCCCTAAATGGGCAAATAAGTTGGTACCTGTCCTAACCTTTGGACCCGCAAATAAGAATGTGAAAACAAATAAAGAAGAAATTGTAAGATCACAAAACTATCAAATATTGGCTGGAAGCATGTATAAACAAGATACAGCAAGTGTATTAGCTTGTTGTGTTGAGGATGATGAACATAATAGTTGGTTGCAACAAGCTCACGAAGGATTAAACCACTATTCTAAACAACGAACATTGCAAAATCTAAAACGTTTAGGAGTTTATTGGCCCAGTATGGACAAAGAAATAAATGAGTGGATTAAGAATTTTCCAGTGTGCCAGGAAAAACCCCCAGTGGAGCATGCGACTCTTTATCATGTATCGTTAATTCCATAATGGAGTGCCCCATTAGTAGAATTTATGAGATCGTGAACCTTACCCAAAGAGGCTAGTCTAGCAAGAAGAAGAAGCATGGAGCAAGAGGCTCAAGACTATGCCTTAGTTGGAGACAACCTATACTGGAGAGGAAAAGATGGTTACTTAAGACTGTGCATTCATGAATCAGATTATGTGAAAGTCTTAGAGGCCGCACATAGTGGTGTCGCAGGTGGACATTTTGGTCCTGACCGAGTAATTAAGACCATTCTATTCTCTGGACTTTGGTGGCCCAATCTTCATATGGATGCACATACCTATGTGAAGAAATGTGACACATGTCAACATGCACAATATCCGATGAGAAAAGATGACATGCTTTTGAGGCCAATGATGGGAGGATGTGCATTTTTGAAGTGGGGTATAGACTTTGTAGGTTCTATTAACCCCCCTGCTAGAAACTCCCATGCACAGTACATTATTGTAGCCACAGATTACCTTACCAAGTGGGTAGAAGTGAAAGCCACAACAAAGAATGATGCTCAGACTACGGCTAAGTTTTTATTTGAGAACATGTTCACCAGATATGGATTACCGATAGAGTTAGTGAGCGATAGAGGCACACACTTCTTGAATGAAGTCATTGAAAATCTTCTCCAAGAATTCTTGGTGATAGAAGAAGTCTGCCCCCTATCATCCGCAAGCTAACGGACAAGTTGAGAGCACAAATAAGATCCTATGTAGTGTATTGACAAAATGGGTAAACAATAAATGCTCTGATTGGGATAAACAGCTTCATCATGTTGTTTGGGCTTATCGAGTTGCCTACAAAACGGTACTCAACGCCACCCCATTTCAGATGGTCTTTGGACAGAATGTTGTGCTACCATTAGATTTCTTAATCCCAACTTTAAAAGTAGCACAAGAGCATGAATGGAATGGACATGAGTTGTCATCCAGGATCTTTGATTTAGAACGCTTAGGTGAGGTGAGGCTACGAGCGGCAGCGGGTATCTACGCTGCAAAGAAAAGGCAAAAGGCATACTTCGATGCACACATCAAGGATAAGGGACTAAAAGAGGGAGACCTAGTGTTAGTTTATACACTAAAGCAGCATGCCCGCAAGTTAAAAAAACAAGGATATGGACCCATGATCATTAACAGAATTTCCACTAGTGGTGCAGTTCAGTTGGCCACTTTAGAAGGAGACATCCTTCCAAACTACATTAGTGGATGTAGAGTCAAGCTGTATCAAGAACCTCTTACTGAGGATATGCTAATGAGACTCAACACTGCTAAGAAGCGAAAAGAAGAAGAGTTAAGGGTGAGATAAGAAGCACAGGCAGAGGCCAGAGAGCATATTAGGTGAAATAAGTGAAGGCTACTAGGCCTAGATTTCAACTCAAAAGCCCCAAAATATCACATGGATATGTGCCAAAAATCAGGCATAATTACTTCTCAAAGCATTGATCGACGTCCCTTTGTGACCATAGAGATAGGACAAGGAAAGAGTGCAAGAATTGTGAAAGCATTGATTGACTCAGGTGAAGCAACTAGTGCAGTTAGAATTTCCTATTGCCAAGACTTGAAGTTGAACATCAATCCCATAGAAGCTTATCTCATAGGACTGGGAGGTGTGGAAACCCCTTGTTTGGGTGAGGTGGAATTTCCCATCTACCTTCAAGATGTTCCAATGAAAGTCAAAATGCTTGTGTGTCAAGATGAGGTCCTTACGGAACCACTTGTCTTGGGTCAAGATTGGATTTATGACCATACAGTCAACTTGAACCTCAGAAATCAACTTCTTCAAGTCTGGGTACATGAACAATGCATTACATTAGAATTAGAGAATAGCATGATCCCATATCATGGCACTACACACTCTCTTAGTTCCTCTAAAACTAATCTTCATGAGCAAGATGTTGTATGTGTCAAAAGCTCTATGATCCAGTAGGACTCAATCATGGAAGGACAGTTGCAAAGGCAAGCAAACCCTCCTTCTTTTTCGAAGAGTAAAGCATCCATAGTAGTTCAACCTAAGAAGCAAGCACAACAATTCAAGACAACTGCAATAGCAAATAGAAAGATACCATTCAACAAGAAAGCAGTTCCGGGCATGAAGCAGATCTAGGTACGCAAAGGAGAGCAACCACCAGCCTTGCCACAACAATTCCCATCTAGGCAAGCCAATCAAGCTAGAAGACGAACGCAGAAGCTAGGACAAACTCAACCACAAGGTATTTGACAAGTTTGGGTGTCTAAAAAATTAGCTGCAGCTCAACAAGGGCAATCACACATGTGGGTACCCAAGAAACTCTTACATGCACATAGGTGTATACTCTCCACCATGCAAAAGGTCTCAATCTAGAAGCCAAGGAGAAAAAAAGGAAAGAACCGAACACAGAGACCACAAGAGGATAAAATCACCTCTTCGGCAATAGTAAGAACACCAACAACAATGGTATGGGTATGGAAGCCAAAGGCACCGATAGGCCCCACAGAACCAAAGAGCCAACCACGAAGGATCAAACCCTCAAGAAACCATCCAAACATGAAGCAGCCCAAGGAGATCACTAAACCGTGGAAGACCATTCTCAAATGGATCCCTATAAGGAGGAAGGATCAATTGTCATCTCGAGATCCAATGGATATCTCCAAGACAGATGGCATCAACATCTACAAATAACATTGAAAGCCTCGACGAGCGACAACCATGTGCGCCTTGCACAACCCTGTCTTTTGCACCATTCAGGTCATGCATTTCCAAAGTATGCATTAATATAGGGCCACATTACATGGTTGTGCATAGACACATTTGAGAGTCCCATGCACAAGAGCACATTGACATATGTCAATTATTTTTTCTGATACTAACACTTGTCTTCTTGTTTTGTGACATTGTTTCGCAAAAAAGAAAAAAGACAGAGATAGTGAGAGAAAGAAAAAGGGGAAAGAAAAAAAAAGAGAGAGAAAGAACTTGTTCCTAGGTTTGGCTCATGGAACATGAATGAGTCATGCTTAGTTGAAGGTGGAACCATTGATTACTGGGCATTTATAAGTTTTGATAGCAGTGTGTCTTGGCTAGCAGAATGATATTATTGCTGCCTTATCTAGTAGATGTCAAGCACTTGGCATGAACATGGCATCCACAACTATTATTTCCCCTTACCATAGTAGGAGGGAAGAGCTTGAAGGTCCGCAACTTGAGATATGCTTAACTACTGTATGTATGAGAGCATCCAAAAAATGTCTATTAGGAGTAGTTCTAGTACCTTGCAAATCCTTGTATGTATACTAGGTGAGAAGACTCTTGCTTAGGGTGAGCTAAAGAGAATATGTGAAACTAAGCTTGGTGTAGTTACCCAATGTTGTTTGCCAAGGAATATAAAGAAATTCAATTCTTAGTATTTGGCAAATGTTGCTTTGAAGAAAGGAGATAGGGCGCGGCACTCAAAGAATTTCATCAATGATCCATCAACACGGACACTCATCGACAATGAAAGACTAGCTGATGATCCATCACAATGCTGGGTGTACAACACGAAGAGATCAACATCGATCGATCATTCATCATGGTAAGAATCCTTACTTTGGCCACACCATAACCATGATAGTTAAGAAACCTCTTCGTCAACATACCCTTGAGCACTTAGCTCAAGACCTCCAATTCTTGCACCATACTTCTTCCAATGCATTTTTCAAGTAAGCATGCATAGGGCTACATTACAAGGTCGTGCACAAGGCACATATTTTACTCAACCCATGCACGAACACACTTACCCATCATTCATTATGGGTTACGAGTACTTGGTATGACTCCTATGAACATCACCTTTGGAAGATCTAGAGGCCATCAATGGAGACTCACAACAACACATTCATGATGGAATCCAAGGATGAAGCACATATCACGGCACTACCACTTGCACATGCTCAAAGAAACAAATGAAGAACTTGCCAATCAATCTTTCCACATTTGGAAGATAGATGGCTCTTATTTCTACAGAACGGACACCACCTCTCACAGCACTACCTAGAACAACCATTACAACAAGGGTCTCTCAGGGACGACAGACTCGAGAGAGGGGGGAGTGTTGAAGTTGAAGGTCAAGGACAAAGCACAGGAGCACATCAAAGATCTGGACACACAAGAAGAAGGAGCAAGTAGGGAGCTCCAAGAAGTGTATGTCAAATTTTCAGAAGAAATCCCTATAAAAATAGTGATTTTCATCACTAAAAGCCATTGTAAATACCATTTCATATTTTTATAACTCCATTTTGTTCAATCCAAGGAGTCCTCAAGCTTGAGAAGCATTAGAAGTATCATCCTACCAATTTTCATAATTTTTAGACTTCGTTTGATCCTTCAAATAAGCCCTAGAACCTAATTTTTAATTAGGCCGAACACTAGGTCTGGACAGGGCCAAAACTAGTCCAAAAACTATAAAAAGAGCTAGAGAGCTCATTTTTGAGGTTAGCTTGTTAGAGAATAGAGCTTTTGTGAGATAACCCTTTTGCAATCGAAGCTTTCCATTGTTCCTCTCTTTGATCTTACCTTGTGCGTGTGTGTGTGTGTATTTGTGTGCATGTTTGTGTGCTTTCACTCACGCACTTGTGCCTTCACTTGCTCGTGGTCTTCATACCGGTCCTCACGTCTCCGCGGATTGACAAGTAAAGGAGGTGGTGCTTACGCTTGAGCTACACCAATCTTCCTAACCTAAGGTTCATATGCCTGGTTTCTCTACCCCCTTGGTCCCAAGTACGCTCTTGTTGCAGGTTAATTTGTACCAATCACTTTGTTCTTTTTAGTTGAATATTGTCTTAAGCCCTTGTTTGGAATCACGTCGTCAGGATTACTTAAGTGAATTTCGCACTTGATATTTGACGGAGTCAAGTTTACTTTTGTTCCTTAGAATTTTCGCACTTAAGATCTACTTAATGCTTTTACTTAGTTGATTAGATCTCTTAGAATTGATTCATGTCTAGCGTCACTCTAATTAATCACCACATCTAAGTCGTACTTAGCCTAAGCTAGGAATTGACGAAGAAGGGTTGAGAGAACTTCCAACCTCAATTCACTTGTTGCTCAGACTGCTGCACAAGCCCAGGTAGCCTTTTCCCAAGTTTGGTACTCACCCTTGCTAGCTTGCTTTGGATGCCTTGATTGCTCACAATGTTCCTGCAAAGGTTTGCAAGGTAATATTGCCTTACTTTACAATGAATTGATGGACACACATCAACAAATATGATCCCCCCTTGGAGTAGCTCATTGTACCCCCAAAATCTTATGACCCCCTAATCTTACCGAATGGCCAACTTAGGAATACATATTCTTAAACTCCATGTATGATTCTTACAAAAACCAGTTGAGGTCCACGTAGAATTCTCAACGAGCTTTCCAACGAGACCAAAATCTCATCAATCGGAGTTCGTATGGTGAAGTTATGACCATTCAGGCACTTAGGGTTCAAAACAGGCTCTCAGGGTTCAGGAAATTCATCTGTGGTTTTCTATGTATTTTGCCCACTTCTAAGGCTCTAAGGTAGTCCCAATGTGTTAGAAATCAAACCCAAAATTATCCCAAGTCAATCAATTATTTCGCTCCAAAAAATAATTCGTAAGGCCGGTGTATCACGATAGCTCGGGTCGGTGTGTCATGATAGGTGGGAGTGTCGCGATAGATGGAATTGTCACGAGACACGGGTGATTCGCGATAGATGGAAGTGTCACGATAGGTTGGTGTGTCGTGATACACGGGTGTGTCGCGATAGTCGGGTGTGTCGTGATAGGTTGGTGTGTCGCGATAGGTCGGTGTGTCGCGATAGGTCGGTGTGTCACAATAGGTCGGTGTGTCGCGATAGGTCAGTGTGTCGCGATAGGTCGGTGTGTCGCGATAGGTCGGTGTGTCGCAATAGGTCAGTGTGTCGTGATAGGTCGGTGTGTCGCGATACAATGGTGTGTCGCGATAGATGGAAGTGTCGTGATAGGTCGGTGTGTCACGATTGTTAGTCGGCCACCGGATTGGGACAGGTATAACGGAAATCTTTGTAAAACACACGCGAAAGGCTGTTACGCACATATTTGTAATTTCTATATAAAGCAATGAAAAGGAATGCGCAAGAGGGGCGTTTAAGGCCATTTCTGGGTATCACCAAACTGTTCATCTGGGTGAATGTCTGAGTGTTGCTGTAGTGTGTCTTGTTTAAGCTCTGCGTACGCTAGTGTACTGTGTATCTGTGTTGTTCTCTATTGATCTCGATTGCGTTGTGAGTTTAATTCCATTCAGTAAGTCGTTGGATCGTTGTCTGAAAGAGGTCGTTGTAGATCTTTGTGACGATTTATTCTGGTAAGACATACGACGTGGCGCTCCTCTTCTGGTTTGAACTGCTAAGTACTGATGAGTCTGTGTGACTATGGTAATCTTTCCTTAAGAACGTTGTGCAAAAGTCGTGTTGTTATCGATCTGTAATTGTACGGTGAGAATTACCTATAGTTAAGGGTAATTCCAGTGTGTGTTAGTCGTCAGTATTGTAGGTTTGGAAAGGTTTGCCTGATTGTGAGCGTTGTTTGGTGAAGGATGGACTACTGCTAAATGTTACAATAGCGTGTTGTCCTGAATTAACTCGGTACCAAGATACTGACAAGTTTGGTACAGTGGGGTCGGTACATGTGGTTGAGCTAAGACTGTGATGGCATTGCCTAAGGACAGTATATTCCGATAGAGCTCTTAGTACCTGTACCTGAAGTAGTTATTTTGGGAACTAAGTACAGGGCCTCTGTCTAACAGACCCCTACCACTCCCAAGAACCCACTTAGGTGCTTAGATGCATTTCTGATATTTAGAAGAAACTAACGACGTTTAACACTGGCGCCGTCTGTGGGAAGGTGGCATCAAGATTGTCGTTTATCTGTCAAAAGTGTTATCAAGATTGCCATTTAACTGCGGGAAGGTGGCAACATATCAGATTGTTGCAAACCTATTGTGGAAACGTGACTAAAATTTTTTCGACAGTAATAGTACGCGATTAGTACAAAAGATGATACATGCCGGTTACTCGATCCGGTGAAACGTATCCAAAGAACAGCCTGCCCGAGGTACTTAATTTGTTAAAAACCACTCCAGGAGGTAGAAGTACAACTAGGTCTAACTCAGTTGTCAAGAAAGTCAAGAATTTTAGTAATGATTCCGGTCATATTCCGGTGGAACGTGTTACACCTCTGGTAAATTCCGGTACTATTTCGGCACAGTCTGTCGAAGATATAGTAACTCTAGAATCTACCAGGACGCATTCTGAAGTTAGTTTAACAATCTTGGGTAAAGATTCAAATTTGTTTACGCCTAGAAACACTTTAGCAAAAGAAATCAGCGAAGGCGAAAAAACACCTTGTTTTGACGAAATCTCGACACATTCCGGTGATATTTCGGTAACAAAATCGCAGTTTTCCGGTGACGGTTTACCAATTCTTGGTGAATCTTCAGCCCAATCACCGCTATTGGGAGTAAGCTTTCCTACATCTGACATCAAAAAGGAAGGTAGCATGTTCGAAATCGAGATTCGAAGCATACTGAACAAGATTATCGAACCGGAAAGTGCACAGTCGGACGATATAGATTCCGATAGTTCAGATATTCAGCCCCGAGATACAGAAGATAGTCACAATACACTCGCCATGAAAGGGCAACAACAACAACAGCAGCAGCAACAACAAGTATGCCCACCAAGGCCGACTCCAACAGGAGTAACGTACACCAAATTTGGTGGATTCCCAGGATATGACCCGGATGCTCATGTACGCACATTTGAGATAAGCTACGCAGTTCTCAACCATCCACCTGATCCGGCGTATAAGGCTATTGCTTTCCAATCGACATTGGTCAACGAAGCAGCTAGATGGCTTACAGAATATGATATTAACCATTTCGGCACCTATGAAGCAGTAAGGGATGCCTTTTTGCAGACATTCAGACTAAAGAAGAATCCAGCCGAAATTTACCTACAAAACAATAGACAGAAGATAAATCAAACTGTACAGGAGTACGCCACTCTATTCAGAACGCACTTGAGGCAGTTACCACCAGCACATGCCAACCTATCGGATGACGTTATTACTCAGTGGTTTATCAATGGATTGACCCCACAACTTAAACAGATTATGATTATACGCTGTGTAGGAGCTATGACGCTAGATGCAGTAATTGCAATGGCTCTGTAGCTGGAAAACAAGGTTGGAGGATTTACAGAAGATCTGGAGTGGCTAAAAGCAAATAGAAATACCACCGAAGACCCGACCAGATAGATGTACTACACTACCTGCAAGAACTCAGGCCATACTAATGCCACTTGTGCACTTAATCAGTTGTTTTGTGCTATCTGCAACACTACCGGACACACCACCGAAAACTGTGCATATAACGCCAAAGTGCATGGAACAGCGACTGTCAATGCAATTATACAAGAACCAGGGCAGCCAGCCAATCACTATGTGGCTCCGCAAATGAGAAACAACCAGCAACAAGGATATCAAAATTACAGAGGACAGAGAAATAACAACTATAATGCAAACCGCTGGCAGACCGGACCGCCACCGGAAAATCCCAATTTGCCACCACCGCGCTGTCATTTCTGTGGTGAATTTGGTCATATTAGAAGATTTTGTAAAGATGCAGCTGAGTATGATCAGAGGAAGAAAGAACGTCAAAACCCAATGGCTAATATGGTACAAATCACACCAGTAGAAACACACGCTGCAGTAGTTCAGACCAGATCTGGAAGGCCGTTACAACCAGCAGCCGAAATATTTGAACCAGGCATCAGAGAACAACAAAGGATGTATGATAAAGCTAGTGAATGGACCACCGTAGAACCTCTAGTCTTCCCAAATCCTATTCCGGTAACCCAGACTCCGTTAACCGAAGAAGGAACACAACAACAGGATTCCAATTCAGCAGCAGGCACATCATCAGCAGCAGGCACATCATTAGCAGTAGACACATCATCTTCAGCAGGCGCATCATCTTCAGAATCTGTGGAAACAATCCAATCACAAAAGGCTTGGGAAATTTTATCTAAAGCATCCATCACTCTTCCTTTGGGCAAATTACTTACACTATTACCGGGAGTTCGACAGCAATTTCAACAACAGTTCAGTCCTGTGCCTCCTTGCATTCCTACGACAGCAACCGTGCAACCGGAACCTGATTCTACGGTCGATCATTCAGTTCCTTTGATAACGGTATGGTATAAGAATCATAAAATCACACAGGTACTAATTGATGGAGGATCTGGAGTCAACATTGCTACTACTGCACTATGTAAAAAGTTAGGGTGGACCGAAATCGAACCAGTTCAGTTTTTTGTCAGAATGGCCGACCAATCAAGAGTCCATCCCATAGGACTTGTACGAAATGTACCAATCACTTTACAAGGTACAACATTTAAAATGACCTTTGTCATACTAGATTTACCGGAATCCACTCTTAATTACAACCTCCTTTTCGGCCGACCTTGGCTGAAGCATGCTAAGGTGATACAGGATTGGTCTGCACAAGAGCTCACTTTCAAGGATAAAAATCATAAATACGTTGTAAAATTAGATGCTATACAACCTTGTGAGTTGCATGCTAGACCGTATTTGGCAGAACCAGTCCATATGCTAGATGGATTGTCAGATCATGAAGAAGAAGAGTTTCTAAAAAATAACATTGATTTGATTTCCCTAGGAACTGTTGATCTACAATCTGTTGTAGATAACTGGAATCCTACAGTTTGTACGGTGATGACTGTAACAGAAAAAGATATGAAAGAAGGTAAGGTTACCATAGATGTCGCTGATCTACAACAACTTTTTAAGCCATCAGAGAATACAGAGAAGCCTCGACAATTCTATGTTCCAGAAGATCAACTGACCACTTACAATTTAGGTGATGAAGAAAATCCACGACCTGTTAGGATAAAACAAAACTTACCGGAATTATTTTGAGCAGATCTAATTCAACTACTCCGCGAATTTTCTGATGTATTTGCATGGGATTACAAAGATATGAAGGGTTTGGACCCGCGCATCTATCAACACAGGGTCATGCTGAAGCCGGAAGCAAAACCACTTAAGCAACCCAGTTACCGGATGAACCCGAACTATGCATCACAGGTAAAGGCAGAACTTGATAGGCTACTCAAAGTCGGATTTATTGTACCAGTAGAGCATGCTGAATGGATCTCTCCAATTGTTATTGTCCCTAAAAAGAATAAGCAGTTACGAATATGTGTAGATTACCAGAAACTGAACACAGCAACACTGCCTAATCCATTTCCGCTCCCTTTTCTTGACACAATGCTTGATAGAGTAGCAAGACATGAAATGTATTCATTTTTAGATGGTTACAGTGGATATAATCAAGTTAGAATGGCTGAACAGGATATACCGAAGACAGCCTTCATTACCAACTGGGGTGTTTTCACCTGTACTGTTCTGTGGTTTGGATTAAGAAATGCCCCAAGTACATTCCAAAGGTGCATGCAAGAAATATTTTCTCCTTACCTTACTTCTTTTATGCAAGTATATCTTGATGATTTTTCAATTTTCGGAAAGATGATAGCACACCTGTTCCATTTACGGTGCTGCTTTGAAAAATGCAGAGAATACAGACCATTAGGAAAAAAGGTGAACCTTGCATGGGCCTTGTAAGGATCCCTAATTTTTAGGGATTAAGATGAATAAAAAAAGAGTTTCACGCCACAAAAAAACCACTAGTTGTTTCACAAATAAAATAATGTATCTAAAGTATGTGCTCAATTTGAATAGACTCGTGGATATTTGTATCCCTTAGATAAAATCCCACGGACGGCTGAGATGAAGGAGGGAGTTCGTGTCACAAGACGACAAAAACTTGTCTAAAAGCTGAGCAGTCGTGGGCATTTTTGTCCATTAGATTATATCACATGGACGGCCAAGATTAGGATGTTTTGTCTGTCAAAAGATGACAAAATAGCAAGCATTCAATGAGCAATGGGAGTATGTGTCGACTGGCAGAAAACGACAAACGGCGAGCTGCAGTTCCGTGGCGAGGTTCATCTAGCGCCGTCCGATCGCTTCAGGATCTAAAGGCTCAAATGTGATCTTAAGATCTTCCCAAAGATATGGTTTCACAGCCCTTCGATCTAGCTCCATCCAACGGAATGTATTTAAAGGCGCCTTTCTTCATGCATTTGAATCTACACCGTTAGATCTCCTTCACATCGAATGGACAAAATTCCATGCCGATTTTTTTTTGAGATTTAACATAAGCCTTAGGATCTTTGCATTCATCCAACGGCTATGGTTGAAAGTCTAGCACTATCAAACCACTTTTTGAGAAGAACTTGTGGTTTTTAGTCACTCATACCAGCTTTGACCACCAAAAAACAAGGGAAGCCTAGGCCTAGCCTAGACTAGACTGTGTCCACCACCCTCCTCTCATTGGTCCATCACTAATCACTCCTTTAGCTAAAAGGCCCATGCAAGGTTCACCTTTTTTCCTAATGCTCTGTTTGAACCGAAAGAAATCTGTGTTTACGGTTTCATGTGGCAAGTTACTCGGTCATATTGTATCTGCACAGGGCATACAGGTGGATCCAGATAAAATTTCAGCTGTGCTAGAAGCTCAGTGCCCACTACACCGAAGGAAGTAATGCACTTCATGGGCCAAGTAAGATGGACGACACGTACGATGGCTTGCTCACTTGGCAATACCTCTGAACAGATTAATCACCAAGACTCCTCGACAGTTTGAGTGGACTCAGGAATGTCAGATAGCATTTGATCACTTAAAGTGTTTATTAACACAAGTTCCCATCTTATAGCCTCCTGACTGGGATCTCCCATTTCATGTATTTGTTGATGCTTCAGATATAGCAATAGCGAGCATTTTAATGCAAAAAAAACTGATAAGTGGTTCAGACCAGTGTACTATGCAAGTCGCAGATTAGCCCCTGTTGAAAAGAATTACTATGTAACAGAAAGAGAATGTCTAGGTCTAGTATATTCTGTCAAAAAATTCAGACATTATTTGCTGGGCCGTAAATTTACTTTTCATGTAGATCATGCTGCACTTGTCTATCTAGTTCGGCAACAGCATCTAGGTGGTCGATTAGCACGATGGGTTCTGCTTTTACAAGAGTTTGACTACGAAGTCATTCATCGGCCAGCCAGTTCATATGCCTTAGCAGATTTCCTCTCCGGCTTAGATCCCGGTGAAGCTCCGGTAGGCATAGATGACACAACTCCGGCGATTTATGTCTCTGAACCAACGAATGATGAAATTACAGACCCACCTATGCCATCTACATATTATGATCAGATCCTGACCTTTCTCACTGATGGATGCCTTCCATCTCAGACTTCTACGGCAATACGTAGGAAAATTGCAGTTTTCAACCGCTGATTTCGGTTGATTGCTGGAGAATTATACTATGTGGATCATACTGGAATTTTACTTCGATGTATTCCACCACATGAAGTTAACGCAGTTATTACTTTGGCTCACTCTATTCCTTCCGGTGGCCATTTTGCAGCAGACTTAACACACCGGAAAATTCTGCAAAGTGGTCTCTGGTGGCCTACTATGTGCAGAGATGTATCACAGTTTGTCAAACAATGTGATACTTGTCAAAGATCTGGACAGCCCTTGCAACGACATCTTTTCCCTCTACAACCTGTCTTGCCATTAGAACCTTTTCAGAAGTGGGGTCTAGATTTTATCGGACCGATTAGACCTCCAGCAATCCTTAGTAACAACCGTTATATTTTAACATGTACTGATTATGCTACCAGATGGGCAGAAGCCTGGGCTTTATGGTCTGCTACAGCCGTTGCGGTAGCAAAGTGTCTGCTAACCGATGTCTTTCCACGTTTTGGCTTACCACTGGAACTTGTTACAGATCAAGGCACTCATTTTGTCAACAATTTAATGAAAGTACTCACACATTCATTTCAGGTCACACATAAATTTAGTTCACCATATTATCCTCGTGCAAATGGCCTGGCTGAGAGTACAAACAAATCTTTGCTGAATATGCTTCGAAAACTCATTTTAGAAGCACCGGAAAGATGGGATCAACTGCTACTTGCAGTATTATGGGCATACCGGACTACATACAAGGTAACAACAGGATTAACACCGTTCAAACTAGCTTATGGATTAAAAGCAATAGCACCAATGGAGATAGTTATACCAAGTTTACGAGTAGCAATCGCTCAGAAACTGCTACCGGAAGACTCACTGTCATTTCGGTTGGATACACTCAGAGAGTTAGACAAGCAACGACGGCACAGTTTTTTTACTATGCAGGAAGTACAGCTAAGACAAGCTCGAACACATGATCGATATCTAAAGAGTCCAATTTTTTCGGTGGGACAGCTTGTACTCTTTTACAATGCAAAGTCGAATCGGTCCGCCGGCAAATTCAAATTACGATGGTTTGGTCCCTACCGGATTTCTGCACAAGTAGGCCCAGCAACTTTTTGGTTGACTACGTTGACTGGAAACCCTCTTCCGAAAGTCATCAACAGTTCGAAGCTGCGGCCGTATCAACACACGTCTAACCCGCACTGAACGTTTTGCAGTTAGCCGCGTCTTTTGGCGTTCACTTTTCTTTTCTTTTCTTTTCTTTTATTTTTGTGCTTAAATAAATAAGTCTGTAAATATCCGCATTTTGAACCCTATTTATGACTAAAGCCGCCCTGCCCTTTCGAGCTCTTCATGCATGCATACCGAAGTTAAGAATTATCATCTCAATATCGCGTGATTATTACTGCTTTTGATTACTCTCCGCTACAGCACAACTACATAACCTTCTCCATTTCGCCAAAAAACGCTATTGCGCTTGTGTGACTTGTGCTCTGTGTTTATCCTGTGCACTGTGTGCCTGTGTTCTGTGTCTTCGTGTGTGCCATGGAAGCCTTGACTAACTACGCCGCTTTCCGTGACGGTCTCCCTACCGAGGTAGGAGAGTACCTGCGCATACGTGGGTTGGCAAACTTCGCTGAACTGCCTTGGCATTCAGTGGAGTCCCACCCATTCTTCACCCAGATCATTTCCACCATTGCTCAAGCACCCGCCAATGAGCGAAGTTGGGCTTTCACATCTTTACCCGCCCGAACAGTAATCACCTTCCAAACCTTCGCTGAGTCGTTTCGACTCCCATCGCAAGGTCGCGAAAATGGCCCGAGTCTACCAGTTGCCAGAATGATAGAGTTGTTCCCCAGATATTCATCCAATGAATACGCCATCCTATGTCGACCGGAACCAGAAAGATCTGCCCTCCAATTCCTAGTAGCAATCCTAAACCTACAGAAGCGCACTTACGGCATATCCCGGCCATTTTACTCTGCCATAGACTTAGCCGCCCGTGAGCCAATCAACTTCGCATCATATTTCTTCCATAGAATCCACAAAGAATGCGTAGCTATCATGAAACAGGTAAACAAAGGAGGCATGCCGAGATCCAGACTGCCACACATCCTATCATTTCTCTTTCCGGCCATCCTTGCAGCACAACCTCCACCGCAAGGACCAGTTCTGCGACACGAAGAGTCGGTATAGCTGTGGGACAACGAAGAAGAAGACGAAGAGGAACTAAACCAGCTATTCCACAGAAAAAGAATAAGAATTAGCTCTTCTGAAAGTGAAGCACAAGGATCTACCGGAGGGAAAAAGGATGGCGACAAAGAAGATGATAAACCGAATGAAGAAACATTCCACGACACCACAACCTCCATGCAGAATGAATCCTCTGCGCAATCTTCCCAGGAGCAACAATAAGAAACTCGTACTGAAGCTAAAACAACATTGACTGAAGAAACATCAAAGCAGCAGTCTGAAGGAGAACAACAAACAGAGGAAGAACAAGCTGCTAAAGAAGCACTGGACAGACTACTTAAGGCAGTGGAATCCACATTTGCGGAGTAGGAACAACAAATCATAAACCAGGTAACAACTCAACCCGTAACTCCCACTCCCCCACCGGAACAACCCATCATCCCCATCCAGCCCTTCCACCCTGCCGAACCCACCGATTCCACATCCTCCTCCCTCAACTACTCTCCACCGAATTCCCAACAGCTCCTCAACGCATCCTCTTCCCAACCACGACCCCAGTTACCCCTCCCTTCCATTCCAATACTTTCCGAACTGGCCCATATGGGTCAAGTCCTCATCAACCTATCACAGCAACTGCCCATCCAAATGAAAGCAGCCACAGATAGTATCCGGAACGAACTGCAACATAAAGTGGATATTCTAGAAGCTGACATCAGCCCCCTTCAGGAAGAAGTGCTAATTGTCAAAGCCGAAAACCAATCCCTGTAAGAGCAGTTGAATGAATTACAAGCAAAACTTACCGAACAAGAGATGATTATTAATCAAAGAGATGCGACTGTGGCAGAACTTACAAAGAAAGAAGAATTAGTGCAGATCACGAATGAGGAAATCAACAAATTGAAGCAAGACATACAGGACAAGGAAGATGCAAGGATTGCCTTAGGAAACCTACTGGAAGAGACCAGAACACAACTCACTGAACTAGTGCAACAGAGTCAAGAACAGCAGATGCAGCATAAAAGAACAGAAGAAGAGCTTCAGCGGACAAATGAAAATCTAGCAGATGTAAATAATATGCTAAAACATTACTTAACCAAGGAGAAACAGACACAGAAAGTGATTACAGATCTCAGACATGAAAGAGAATCATATATAAGAACAGTGAATTTTCAAGTTCAGGAGATCGAGCGACGCGAAAACCAACTAGCCAACCAAAAAGAACGAGTACAGAAGATGGAGCAACAGCTAGACGATATAAAGATTTCCAGAAACGCAGCACTGGCCAACGACTTTTACCTGCAAGAGGCTTTTTTGCAGAATCAAGCCGAAATTTTGCTAACCGAAGCCATAACCATGAGTTCTGTTAGAGTAGATGCGCAGTTACTAGAACCAGATACATTAAAACAGTTATTAGAAACACTTAAGAAAAAGATTGTCCGTACATTTAGATTAGCTTGAAATATGTACTTAGAAGGAATAGTCGATGAACAATAGTTTTGCAACATGCGGGTTCGAGTCCACCGTGCGTGCCAGTGTTAGTCGGCTGCCGGATTAGGACATGTATAACGGAAATCTTTGTAAAACACGCGCGAAAGGCTGTTACGTGCATATTTGTAATTTTTATATAAAGCAATGAAAAGGAATGCGCAAGAGGGGCGTTTAAGGCCATTTCTGGGTATCACCAGACTGTTCGTCTGGGTGAATGTCTGAGTGTTGCTGTAGTGTGTCTTGTTTAAGCTCTGCGTACGTTGGTGTACTGTGTATCTGTGCTGTTCTCTATTGATCTCGATTGCATTGTGAGTTTAATTCCATTCAGTAAGTCGTTGGATCGTTGTCTGAAAGAGGTCGCTGTAGATCTTTGTGACGATTTATTCTGGTAAGACGTACGACGTGGCGCTCCTCTTCTGGTTTGAACTGCTAAGTACTGATGAGTCTGTGTGACTGTGGTAATCTTTCCTTAAGAACGTTGTGCAAAAGTCGTGTTGTTATCGATCTATAATTGTATGGTGAGAATTACCTATAGTTAAGGGTAATTCCAGTGTGTGTTAGTCGTCAATACTGTAGGTTTGGAACTGTAGGGACCTTCTGTGATCCGGTTTGCCTGATTGTGAGCGCTGTTTGGTGAAGGATGGACTACTGCTAAATGTTACAATAGCGTGTTGTCCTGAATTAACTCGGTACCAAGATACTGACAAGTTTGGTACAGTGGGGTCGGTACATGTGGTTGAGCTAAGACTGTGATGGCATTGCCTAAGGACAGTATATTCCGATAGAGCTCTTAGTACCTGTACCTGAAGTAGTTATTTTGGGAACTAAGTACAGGGCCTCTGTCTAACAGACCCCTACCACTCCCAAGAACCCACTTAGGTGCTTAGATGCATTTCTGACAGTTAGAAGAAACTAACGACGTTTAACACGATACACGGGTGTGTCGCGATAGTCGGGTGTGTCGCGATAGGTCGGTGTGTCGCGATAGTCGGGTGTGTCGCGATACCTCGGTGTGTCACGATAGACCGAGATATGGTGAATTTTGCTAATCATGCTAGTGATTCTAGAAGCTCTTAGTCTACGTTGTGTCGTGGTGCACTCAGAATCGTGATAGGGTCAGTTTTTCGGTGTCGTGATAGCTCGAACTCGACGCCTCACGGCTTGGACAGAGAGTTTTCGTACCTGCAGAGCTTGCTAGAGATGGCGAGGATGTTGCAACCTGCAAGAATCATGCAAAAAACATACAAACACAACAATGCACACTCACTCTCTCTCAAACTCTCACTATGCAAATGAGGTGAATGACATAGAAGTGGTAATATGAAGGGAAGATGGAGATGGATATGGAGATGGAAAAAATGGTGAAAAACAAGAAAATTACCTACTACTTACCATTCCAACACGTCCTCTCTACATCTTACCATCACACGCTCGTCCTCAAAGCTCGAATCCCCGGCAACGACGCCAAAATTTGGTGTAGCTCAGTGATGAGTAGCACCTCCTTTAATGTCAATCCGGGAAGACATGAGGATGGTATGAAGACCTCGAGCAAGTGAAGGCACAAGTGTGTGAGTGAGAAGCACACAAACATGCACACACATACACACACACATGCACACACGACAAGAACAAAGAGAGTAAGACAATGGAATCACTTCTATTACAACAAAGTTCTCATACAAGTTCAAAAACTACAACAAGCTAGCCTCAAAAAGGAGCTTTCTAGCTCTATTTATAGTTTTTGACTAGCTTTGGTCTTGTTCAGACCTAGTGTCCGGCCTAGTTAAAAATTAGGTTCCTAAGCTATTTTGGAGGCTCAAATGATCTCTGAAAATTATGAAACTTGGTAGGCAAATACTACTAAAGCAAGCTCGAGAACTCCTCGGCTTGCACAAAATGGAGCAACAAAAAGGTGAAACAGTATTTACAATGGTTTTCAATAATGAGAATCACTTTTGAAATAATTTAAGGATTGAAAAAAATTGATGGGTTGCCTAAGTGCTAGATCTGCATGTGTGCCCATACTTGCTTCTTCTTGTATGATGCCAACAGCTACATAATCTGAATCACTAAATCCATGAAGATTCAGTGTATCTCCTCCATAGAGAATTCCAAGTGAAGAAGTACCTTTCAAATATCTTAGTATCCTCTTGGATGAATTCGAATGAGATACTTTGGGAGCTTGTAGATATTTGGGTTCTTGCCATTCTTTTTGAGTACTAGCAGCCTTGTATGTTGACGGTTCGTCATGTTGTAAGATAGAGCTAAGCAAAGCAACATTACTTTGCTCAAAACTTGAGGAATTACCTCGTTGATATGTAAGTCTTTGAGGTTGTGTTCTGATCCTTGAAGACCTTCTCAGAGTTGCACGGTGATCTTCATCTTCTTCCTCTAATTCTCCAATGGTTTCCTCATGTGCAGAAGAGGGAACTTCAACTTTAAATGCTGAACTGAAGCTTGCATTCTCATCAAAAATCACATCCCTTGATAGGAATGTCTCCTTCTTACATAGATCATAAAGTTTATAAGCTTTGCTTACATCACTATATCCAACAAAGATGCATTTCCTTGACTTGTCATCCAACTTCTTCCTCTTTTCACCTGGAATGTGAGAAATTGCGAGGCAACCAAAAACTCTTAAATGATGTACCTTAGGCTTGATGTTGTGAAGAGCTTCATAGGGGGTAATGCCCTTCAAGACTTTGGTAGGATACCTATTCATCAAATAGCATGAAGTGTTGATTGCTTCAGCCCAAACGATGTTGCTCAGACCTTTGTCTTTGAGCATGCATCTTGTTGCTTCAAATAATGTCCTATTCTTCCTCTCTTCCACTCCATTTTGTTGTGGAGTGTAGCTGCAAGTAAGTTTCCTTCCAATGCCATTCTCAAGTAGATAATGGCTGAAATCCTTTGACAAGAATTCTCCTCCATTGTCAGATTGTAGAGTCTTTAGTCTTTGTCCCGTCATCTTTTCCACCATAGCATGAAAGTGTTTGAAAATCTGAAATACATCAGCCTTGGACTTCATAAAATAAACCCAAGTATATCTAGAGAAATCATGTGTGAGGTAACAAAATAAATATTCCCTCCAAGTGAGGGAGTGTGGGCTGAATCACATACATCAGCATGCACCACATCAAGTATATCACGTGCCCTTGAGCTGATCTTTGAGAACTTACTCCTAGCATGCTTTCCAAGGCAGCACGCTTCACACACTTTTCCAATCCTTTGTAAGGTTGGAATTCCAATGACCATGCCTTTCTCCTTCAGCATACACATACTATTGAAGTTCAAGTGACTGGCACAATGGGGGCTGCTTTGTCATTTCCCATTGCTGAAAATGCTGAGACTTCTCCTTCTAACTTGAAAAGCTTTCCTTGCTTTCTTCCTCTAGCAACCACTTTGTAGGAATTCTTTGGATCTTTAATGAGGCATTGCTGGCCTTCAAACTCGATTTTGATTCCCTTCTCAGTCATAGCTCCAACTGAAAGTAGATTCTTGGTAAGCGATGGTACCAAGAGAACACTACCGAGTGTCTTTTTCTCTCTTGTTCCCAATCGAATGGATATGCCACCTTTCCCTACAGTAGAATTTGGAGTACTATCTGCTGTAAAGATAGTACCATTATGAGAATCATCAATATTAGAAAAGTATTGAGCATGAGAAGTCATATGAGAACTTGCTCCGCTATCGATCCACCATGGTTCCTCTTTGGGATCATGTGTATGGGCTGCTATCTCTTCTAATGATACAAGTGAAGAATCTTCTTCAAAATGAGTGGACCTCATTTCCACCTTCTCCATCCATGTAGTGGGCTGATCTTCCTCTCCCATTATCTTGATTACTCATGCAATGTTTAGCAAAATGGCCATACCTAGAGCAATTGTAACATTGGATAGAGTAATATCTACCTCTATTTTCTCATCTTCCTCTACCTCTTGAGGACGGATGTCCTCTTTCTTGGAAAGATTGATTACCTTCATGATCTTGTCGATCTTGGTTGTGAGTGGGCTGATGCCGCACTCTTCCTCTTTGTGTGTTTAATGCTCCTCTTCCCCTTGATGAGAAGAGTGCTTTGTCATTTGATGTTGATGCCTTTCCTCCATCATGTATTGACTTCATTGCAGCGTGCCTTTGATCTTCATCTCTGAAAATTTGTTCCATCTCCTCAAGACATGGCTTCTCCCTCAAGATGATGAGGCCTTGAACTAAGCCTTCATATCCATCTCGCAATCCATGGATGATGATTGTAGAGAGCTCGTTGTCAGACATCTTATCTTCAACCGCCACTAGTTATTGATGTAGATCCTTGACTCTCTTGATGAAGCTTGAAGCATCCTCTCCTTGCTTCCTCGTACAATTGGTAAGTTCTGCCCTCAATGCCACTTGCCTCAAGGTGCTCTTGGACTCGTAGATATTCTTCAATGTCTCCCGTGCCTTCTTGGGAGTCTTCACATCAAGGAGATGAATGAGAATGTCATCTTTGACACTCAACCTTATCATATGAACTGCAAACATGGCCTTCTTATCCCATTTGGACAATTCTTCTTCACTTCCAGTCAGTCTGTCCATCGAAATTAAATCCCAACAATCTTGAAAAAAAATTAAGGACTCCATCTTTACCTTCCATCTAGCATAGTTGTTGCCATTGAGCTTCAACTCCTTCTAAGTGTAGGTTATGGAGACTTGGTGCCATCTTCAGTTGCAACAAGTTGAATCGAGACTCTTCCCTTTACTCAAATATGCTCACACTAGGCACTTCTAACCTAGGTGCTCTGATACCATGAGAAAAATGAGGAGCTGAGCTTAAACACACTCTCAAAGAATATATGAGATGACATATGAGAGACAAATAAGTGATCAATCCTTAAATCAACAAGAATACAAAGTTCAATAGTAGAAGCTAACTCAAGCTCAAACTACTTGAAAAGAACGAAGCTAATAACACTATCAAATGAGCTCAATGATACACATGAAGCCAATGTATAATGGTCAAGAGTGTGTGGTATACACCACTCCACTTCAGTCCCTAGGATGCACTCCACAACTACAAGAAATCAGTCGACTGTCTCTCAACTCCAGCCCTCTATCTGTCTACCGAAAATGCTCAAAAGCTTCTGTTTAAATAGGCATAACTCTCTAATGCATGGGAGTTTGGTGAAAGTGTTTTAGATGGAGATTTTCCATGATATGCAGAACAATTTTTTAGAAGAAACCATTTTGAGATGACGCACGTAGCTCAAGATACAAGCTTCCAAAGTTGGCCTACTGGCCGTTTTCAGCAATCTGCCAATTCTCTACCAACCAAATTGTGGCCAGCATAACTTGAGTTTGGAGGTGAGTTTGCGGGAGATTTTTTGTGACTTGATACCTGATATTATGAAAAACATTTCAGCTTTTAGATCAACCAAAAAGGATGCACGGTTAGCGAGATATGATCCGTGCAAAACTGCCTTCAAAAAAGGTGTGTTGTTGTCCTGAAATTTTTCCTAAATTATAGGAACACTTTTCCAACTTGGCATTGACTTCAAATATGCTTTATTCACGACTATGGCTGATGTGGAAAACATAATAAATCACTCTAAGAATATAATGAACTTCAATAAAGATTTCAACTTATAATAATACTTTGAAAAGATGGTGTGGACTTGCATATTCCAACCGGAAGTCCCTTCCTACGACAATTGCAAATAGTATAGGATTGTGGAACCAACTCCTTGTACTTGCAGCACTTAAGGGCCACAACCAAGGTCAGTCTAAAAGATTATACCTTTAGAGATGTACCACCCCTGCAGTGGAATCCTATCCACGAGGCACTAGAAGATTCAATCTCTGTGGATTCTGACAGTTCTTCTGATCCATCTTGGATGCATGAAGATACTCACTTGTGGATGTGCAAAGTCATAGAGGAAGAGGAAAGATGCTTAAAGGTGAGAGAAGATGGAACTTCTCAAGGAGATAGACCGGCTAGAGACCCAGCCTACACACCAATGATCTTTCGAGATGAGGAAATTGAGCCTCATGGCTGGGCAGAAATCTTAGCCACCATGGACATTGCTATGAATGAAGAACAATGGACATGAGGGCTATGATATCTTTGTGTTCATGTATCAACCATTGCTAGAAGAGTGTGACTCCAGTGATTTCATAAGAGAAGAAGAGGATAGCAATGATCTAGAATCTATTGTGATGGATAGTTGCTTTCACTCGGAGACACAATATCTAGAAAATGTAGGAGTATTTACCCAAAAAGATGAAGAACATATCACAAGCATTAAAACTATAAATTCAAAGGAAGGAAGTCAAGGTAGACATAAGAAAAAGGAAAGAAAGTCATTGAATCAAGAAGAGGAGGAATCATTGTTTGAAGCACCAAAGAATTTCAAGAAATATGAAGTTGAAGATGCGAAAATTTTGGTACAAATGCCTAAGAGAGAGGCCATCATAGGAGAAGCATATGATAATAAAGAAAAGACCAAAAAAATTGTTGTAACCATTGAAGAGAATGAAGAGAGATGTACGTACATAGGAGAAGACCTAAGTGCAGAAAAAGAAACAGAGCTTGTAGCTCTATTAAGCGAATACAGGGATGTGTTTGTGTGGCACTATAGAGACTTGAAGGGAGTAGATCCGAAGATATGCTCTCATAAGATCCCCATGATAGCTGATGCCAAGCCCACCAAATAGAAGCCCTACACATATAATGATACTTATGCATCTAAAATAAAAGAAGAAACTGACACGCAAATTGAAGCTGGATTTATCTATGAGATTGAGCATACTAAATGGGTGTCCCCCGTTGTGGTGGTGGCCAAGAAGAATGGAAAGTTGTGAGTGTGTATTAACCTTAAAAAAGTTAATGCCACTACAATTAGAGATAGCTATTGGCTCCAATCATGGAACATTCATTGGAGCGTGTTGGAGGCAAGGAAGTTTATAGCTTCTTGGATGGATTTTCAGGTTACAACCAAGTAGCCATTGCCCCAGAAGATCAACATAAGACTGCTTTTGCCACCGAGTGGGGAATCTTTGCATTTTGTGATGCCATTTGGGCTCACCAATGCAACTACAACATTTCAAAGGCTCCTCATGTGTCATGTCTTCAAAGAGTTCTTGCAAAAGAGCTTATAAGTATATGTAGATAATTTATGTGCTCATTCCCAAGACAGAAGATACCACATCCCTGAGCTCACACAAATCTTCAACAAGTGTAGAGAATATCGAGTGTGTCTGAACCCAGAAAAGTGTGTGTTCATGGTACAACAAGGTAAAATCTTAGGTCATATTGTTTCTAAGAATGGAATATCTACAAGTGAGGATAAAGTAAGAGCCATAGTGGAGCTGTCGAGGCCAAGGAATGTTAAAGAGGTACAAGCCTTTATGGGCCATTGTGGATATTATTGTAGGTTTATTCATATGTATGCCATTATAGCTAAGCCTCTTTGTTAAAATGTTGGTGTGTGAAGATGAGGAACTTACGGAACCACTTTTCTTGGGTCAAGATTGGATCTATGACCACACAGTCAACTTGAACCTAAGACGTCGACTTCTCCAAGTATGGGTACATGACCAATGCATTACAATAGAATTAGAGAATTGCATAAGGACAAATCTAGGTGTCACACATTCTATTAATTCTTATAAAGCTAATCTTAGAGAATAAGATGTTGTATGTGTCCAAAGCTCTATGATGCAAAAGGATGCTACCTCCAACAAAAGAGTCGAAGACCCGTTGAGACTTCCTTCTTTGACAAAGTCTCAGCCATCTATAGCAGTTCAACCACATAAGTGAGAGAAACAGTACAAGACAACTACTGTATCAACTAGACAAACAGATTTCAAGAAGAAAGTAGTTCCGAGCATGAAGCAGATTTGGGCACAGAAAGGAAAGCAACCACTAGCTTTGTCACAAAAATTTCCATCCAGCCAAGCTAACCATACCCATAGGCACACCAAGCAACTAGGACAAGCTCATACACAAGGTCTCCGACAAATTTTGGTGCCTAAGAAATTAGTTGCAGCTCAACAAGGTCAATCATGCATGTGGATACCCAAGGCACTCTTACATGCACAAAACCCTCAATCCTCACTCATGAGACAAGTCTCAACAGAGAAGTCAAGGCAAGGCAAGGGACAGATTCAAGCACAGAGCTCAAAAGAATATCAATTTACCTCTTCTGCAATAATAAACAAACAATCATCAAGGATATGGGTTTGGAAGCCAAAAGCACTAGTAGCACCTAGAGAACCAAAGAGCCCACCCCAAGGGATACAAAATGTACGAAACATACCAAGGATGAATAGGCCAAAGGTGATCACTACATAGTCGAAGACCATTCTCAAATGGATCCCCAAAGAGTAAGGATGAGTTGTCATTCAACAATCAATTGCTTACATCATTTCAAGATCCAATGGATACCTCCAACAAAGACGGCATCAACATCCACAAGTAATATTGAAGGCCTTGATGAGCGAAAACCATGTGCTCCTTGCACAACCCTATCTTTTGCACCATTCAGGTCATGCATTTCCAGAGTATGCATTAATATAGGGCCACATTACACGGTCATGCATAGACACATTTGAGAGCCCCAGGCACAAAGAGCACATGGGCATATGTCAAATATTTTTACTATTTTTAACATATTTCTTCTTGTTGTGTGCCATTGTTCCAAAAAAAACAAAGAGAGATAGAGAGAGAGAGAGAGCTTGTTCCCAGGCTTGGCTCATGGAACATGAATGAGTCATGCTTAGTTGAAGGTGGAACTGTTGATGAATGAGCATTTATAAGTTTGGATAGAAGTGTGTGTCGGCTAGCAGATGATATTATTGTTTCCTTATCTAGTAGATGTCCAAAACTTGGCATGAACATGGCATCCACAACTATTGTCCCCCCTTACCATGTAAGGAGGGAAGAGCTTAAAGGTCCGCAACTTGGGCGGTGCTTAACTACTATATGTACGAGAGCATCCAAGGAGATATCTGTAAGGAGAGGGGACATGACCAGGCACTCAAAGAATCTCATCAGTGGACCATCAAGAAGGGCATTCATCGACAATGATAGACCAGCCCATGGTCCATCACAATGACGGGTGTAAAACACGAAGAGAACAACATTGATTCACAATTCACCATGGTAAGAATCCTTACTTTGGCAACACCATAACCATGATAGATTAGTAATCCTCTTTGTCAACATACTCTTGAGCATTAGCTCAAGACCTCCACTTTTTGCACCACACTTCTCCCAATGCATTTTCCAAGTACGCATGCATAGGGCCACATTACAAGGTCGTGCACAAGGCACATACTTTCTTCAACCCATGCACTCCCACACTAACCCATCACTCATTATGGGTTACAATTACTTGGCATGACTACTATGAATCTCCAATGGACTTTAAGGTTACCGCAACAATAGCAATGAAGCAATCCATCATCGATAGCTGCTCCAAATCAACATGGACAACCTCTTTTGAGCACCTAGCAACTTTTGAAAGCTCACAACTATATCTTCATGCAAGAATCCAAGGACAAAGTGCATACCAAGGGAATACAACTGGAAAAGGCTCGCAGTGACAAATGAAGAATCGGACAACCAACCCTACTATGTTTGCAAGATATACAGCTCTTATTCATACTGGATGGACACTACCTCTCAAAGCACTACATGGAACAACCACTACAACAAGGGTCTATTAGGGATGACAAACTCGAGAGGGGGGGAGTGTTGACACTCAAGGTGAAGCACAAAGCATGTAAGTGCATCAAAGAAGTGGACATACAAGAAGGAGGAGCATGTAGGGAGCTCCAAGAAGTATATGTCAAATTTTTAGAAGAAATCCCTATAAAATAGTGAGTTTCATCAGTAGAAACCATTGTAAATATCATTTCACATTTTTTCAACTCCGTTTTGTTCAAATCGAGGATTTCTTGAGATTGAGGAGTATTAGAGGTATCATCCTAACAATTTTCATAATTTTTAGACTCCATTTGAGCCGTCAAATAAGCCCTGGAACCTAATTTTAAACTAGGCCAGACACTAGGTCTGGACAAGGCCAAAACTAATCAAAAAACTATAAAAAGAGCTAGAGAGCTCATTTTTGGGGTTATCCTGTTAGAGATTGGAGCTCTTGTATTAGATTTCTTCTGTAATCAAAGTCCTTCCATTGTTCCACTCTTTGATCTTACCTTGTGCACGTGTGTGTGTGTGTGTATGTGTGTGTATGCTTGTGTGCTTTCACTCACGCACTTGTGCCTTCACTTGTTCACGATCTTCATACCAGTCCTCACATCTTCGTGGATTGGCAAGTAAAGGAGATGGTGCTTACGCTTGAGCTACACCCTACCTAAACCTTCTTCCCCAACTTCCTTCGGGTCTACTTCCCTAGGTAAGGTTGTGTTGATGTTTTGGGATAGTCTAGCTTCCAGAAGACTAAAGACTTCTTTATGCCCTAGTTTGGCCGATATGTATCCCTGTGTAAGGTGTATGCTAACTTCATTCTCAAAAATACAGTCTTGTCCTAGAATCAGATCCTCAATAAGGTCTTCATCCTTGCATACCAAGAATCTTTGCTCCATAGTGAAATGTCCTAGGTGTAGGGACATGGAGACCTCTCGTAGGCACTTGATGATTTGTCCATCGATTCCTATCATACATGCTTTAGCGGGACTCATGGTTGTTTTGAGGTGAGTGGCTAATGAAACTCGCATGCAACTTAGTGCCGCTCCTATGTCAATCAATGCATCCACTAATTGATACTCCATGTTTCCGATCCCTAGGTTTAATTATGGTCGGGAAATACTATTGTTTGCATTTTTTTCATTACCTACTTGGTAGTTTGCCATGGGTATTGGTTCCTCTCCCTGTACATATCGTTCATCTCTTTGTCTCATCCACACCTAATTCGCTCCAGAGCTTCCATTCGAGCTTTTTCTCTAATCCTTTTTTCTTCTTTTTTCTGATTTTGTGCTCCCACAAGTCATGCTAACATTCTTTCTATTAATGGTTTCATATACCTTTTAACTCTATAGCCACTAATGTAGTTGGGAAGTACATCTCCATCTAGGGTGGCTAAGTTTACTGCTCCACTAGTTGAGATTCGATTTATCAATAATGTTCCATATCCTCGCTACTGTAATTTCTTTGCATGTTGTTTCAATGTGTACACTAATACCGAATCGCCTTCCTTTAAGCCCTTATCTTTAATATGTGCATCATAATATGCTTTTTGTCTCCTTTTAGCAGCATAAATTCTTGCTACTACTTGTAGTCTTGTTTCATGCAATTTTTCAATTTGGACCAATTGTTGGGATAGTTCATGGCCTATCCAATCGTTCTGTTGTGCTACACATAGGGTACGGACTAGAAAATCAATTGGTAGAATTGCAATGTGTCCCTATACCAAATTAAATGGAGTAGTTCCTATGGCCGTCTTGTAAGCCACTCGAAAGGCCCAAATTGCATGATGCAATTGTTTTTCCCAGATTTTTTGTGGATCACAAGGAATTCATTCATTAGTAATTCTATCACTTCATTGATGAAGTGTGTTCTCCTATCGCTCACAATTTCTATTGGCAGTCCAAAGCTTGTAAAGATATTTTCGAAGAGAAATTTAGCTATGGTTTGCGCATCATTTTTCCTTGTTGCTTTTGCTTCTACCCATTTCATTAGATAATCAGTGGCCACTATTATATATTCGGCATGTGATCCTTTGGCTAGAGGATTTATAGGTCCTATGAGGTCAGTGCCCCATTTGGAGTAGGCTCTTGTGTAGATCATGGGTCTTAGAGGCATGTCATCCCTTCTTATAGGATACTTGGTTCTTTGGCACACCTCACAACTTCATACATATGTGTTGGCATCCATGTGTAGAGTTTGGCCACCAGAAGCCTACAAAGAGAATCATTTTTATAGTTTTGTCAGTTGAAAAATGTCCTCCCACTGCTCCTACATGTGCCATCTCTAATATGGGTAAATATTCTCCTTCGTGTACACATAACCATAGCTGATTGTCCTTTCCCCTTTTTGAATAATTGTTTTTCAATTATAGTGTAGTCTTTACTCATTTCTTCTAAAGCCCACTTCCTTGCTAGACTAGTTCCCTCCTCATGCACTCATCATCATCTTCCTTCTTCTTTCCTTTCTGCTTCTTATCCTTGTTAATTGCATAAAGATCACTTGTTGAATTTCCTTGATAAGAGTTACCTTCCTTCATATTTTTGTTGGACTCTTGATTGAAAATTTGGGCAAGTAATATGTTGAAATGAACAGTCTACATATCCATGATGAGATCATATGTTGTGGTGAAAAATTGCCATTGTTTGTTAGTCCTAATTCCATTGAGAATTTGTCTCATGATGTCCTCTTCTTCAATAAAATCTCCAATTGAAGCTAATTGATCTCCAACCTCCTTGAACTTGGTAACAAACTCTATGATAGTTTGCTTTGGTGTCTTATTCATTTGGTTAATCTCATTCCATAGATGGTTCTTCCTAGCTTTGGTGCTAGCAAAGAAGAAGGTTTCAAGTGCATCCCAAGTATCTTGACATTATTTGCATCTTATTATATGTGGTAATAAGAAATTAGAGATAGATTTTAATATATATGATCTAGTTTGAGCATCTCTTGCAAACCAAAGTGTGAGATTCTCAATTTCCTCATGTGTAGGTCCTCCTTTGGATCTTGGAATAGGCATAAATTCATCACCTCATACAATCCATATAGTTTTCTACATTGCATGTAAGCTTCCCTATTGATCTTCCAAGAAGCATAGTTGTTTCTATCAAGCTTCTCAATCATTTATGGAAAACCATCACCCATCTTGATGTAGCTCTGATACCACTCTTAGTACTTGGAGTAGCTTGATGTAGTAGAAACCATTGATCCAAGTGTTGAAGTTTGATCCAACTAAGTAGCACAACCAGTCTTTTTTCACTTGGAGAGTCAAATACACCTTATAGGATTGATATTCATGTAATAAAGTCCACTATATACTTTCGATCATCAATGAGAAATCATTGGTGCAAAACAAATAAGTTTGCACAATGACTAGATAAGGAGGCTTGCTATTTTGGGTTGAATCATACAACTTCAAATGTTCAATATAGCCATCTTGATTGCAATTGATCAAATTCCTCTTAGAGGAAGGTCATGCATAGGGTTGAGTAGTGAATTTGCATAAGAGGTGGAATTATCATCAATCAAGATGCTAGTTACAAGCTTAACTCTTATTAGTCGTAATCCTGAATTTTCAAGGATGTGCAAAGATAGACCTTGATACCTTAAAAATCATTGTTTTCATAATCTACTACACCAAATGCTACAAAAGCTTTTACACATGAAGTAGAAACCATTATCTTTCCAATGAATGCTCATTCATAAAGATTGGATCACTATGGAAAGAGGATCTAGCCTCTACAAGTTTATTTAAATTGGAGATGATGATGCAGAAAGGAAGAAGAGCAATACCATCAATGATTTACTCAACCAAATCTCAAATCCCAAAAATATCACATTGGGAAGATTCATCAAGTCTCACAGTACAAAGAGACTTTGCTGCATAAGTAGAAAACCATTCTCTATGTGGTGTCACATGGAAAGAAGCACTAGAATCTAGCAACCACGTGTGGGAAAGAGAATCAGCCACAAGAGCCTCGTTAGGCACAATACTATCAAGTGTCAACACATTAGCATCATTAGAAATAGCATTGATTTCTTCAATCTTCACAGTCGAAGTAGATGGTGTAGGTAGTTGTTTAACATGCCCATCAACATTTTTCCCTTTACCTTTAACATTCTTTAATGCATTCTTTCTTCATGAGTCCTTTCTTATGAAAATAATGGCATTCAATATCCCTCTTCCTTGATTACTTCTACTCTTATTTCATTGACCATTTTTTTCCTTGTTCTTGCTCCTACCATGTTGTTGATTCTTTCCTTGTTAAGAATCACTAACATTATATGCATCTCCACTCTGACTACCAACCATAGATTTTCTACAAATCTTCCCACTCAAGAGTGCTCCACATATGTCATCATAGACGAGATTACCACCAGGTGCACTATTGCTAATAGCAATGCAAAATGTATCCCATGATGATGGCAAGGTGCATAACAACAAGACTAATTTCATTTCATTATCCATGTGCATTTTTTGAGCCTGTAGCTGAGAGAATATAGCATCAAACTCATTCAAATGAGCAACAACACTATCTGTGTCCTTCATGCAAAATTCATATATCTTTCTCATCAAATACACTTTATTTGATGTCGTTTCTTTTGTTGGAGTTAGACGTCTGCGGAAGCACGCGAATAGCACAAGGAAGAAGAAGCTTGGAGCTCAACACACAATACTGAATGTATTACCACTAGAATGTACAAAGATAAGTAGCTCGTTAGGGCAATAGGCGTATACACAAGTTGGGGGGAAAAACCTCCTAAAGAGGGAAAAAAGTGTCCTTGTGGTCCTAGTGTGTTAACACACATCACTACCTAAATATATCAACAAATCCCCCCTAGGAGTGATGCGAGTGAACAAGGAGCTGGCACTCGTGTATAAGGAAGTTCCAAGCTATGTGGAATCAATCCACAAAAGGAAGTGAGCCCAAAGATTTGCGGAAAGCTTCAAATTTATCCCTAGGCAGAGCCTTCATGAAAAGGTCTGCAATGTTCTCCTACATGGGCACATATGCCAAGCTGATCTCCCCATCAAAGAACCTCTCCCTGACATAATGATAATGCACCTCAATGTGCTTAGTGTGAGCATGGAACACAAGGTTCCTCGCAACTACCAATTCACTCTGACTGTTAGTGAAGATGGTGATGGCAGAAGGCTGACCAACACCCAAATCAGCCATAAGGCAGCTAAGCTACACACACTCAATGGTCACGGTGAAAGCTTCCCTATACTCAGCCTCACAACTAGAAGTGGCCACAATAGGCTGCTTCTTGCTCAGCCAAATATGCATGAGCTACCAAGCATGAAGCAAAAACCACTAGTGGACACATGAGTGTCATAGCAACCAGCCCAATCAGAGCTAGAAAAAGCATGCAAATCTGGCGGTAGTGATCCCCCTTGGGATAGAACAACCCAAGTAGCCGAGTACCACTCAAGTAGCGAAAGATGTGCTTAACTGCCTACCAATGCTTGACTCCTAGGCAATGCATAAACCTGCTCATATGTGAGACAGCAAATTGAATATCTGGTCGAATAATGCATAAGTAAATCAAGCATCAAACAGCCTGCTGACAAAGAACAACATCAAATGCATCTCCAAAATCATGAAGACTCAATCATAAACCTGTCTCCATAGGAGTGGCAATAGGCTTATAGTCTTCAAGGCCAAAACGCTGCAATAATGTGTCAATATATTTTGTTTGACACAAAGCCATTCCACCATCAACGTGCATAAACTGAATGCCCAAATAATGATGCAAATGCCCCAAATCAGACATCTCAAATGAGGCATTTAAATCAGCCTTGAAATCAGCAATATGCTTCTCATGAGGACCAGTGAGCAGCATGTCATCAACATACACCACAATGATCAGAAGTACATCATTATCACGCTTAACATATAAGGTGCTTTGAGTTGGATTGTTCTCAAAACCATGTGCAATCAGATAGGCATGTATCTTTTTCATACCAAGCATGTGGTGCTTGCTTTAAACCATATAATGCCTTCTTTAACCTACACACTTGGTTTTCATGCCCTTTTTGCACAAAGCCACGGGGCTAAAAAACATACACTTCTTCATGCAAGTCACCATTCAGAAATGTTGTTTTAATGTCCAATTGATGTACATTCCGACCGTGATGAGTTGCAAGTGCACAGATGCTACGAATAGTAGTCATCCGACAAGTAGGAGCAAAGGTTTCATCAAAATCAATGCCTATTTCCTGCGCATAACCCTTTGCAACAAGCCTAGCTTTATAATTGTCAACTTTACCATCAGGTTTATGCTTCAGCTTGTATACCCACTTAGTGCAAATGGCCTTCTTGCCAGGAGGCAAGTCACATAAAGACCAAGTACCATTCTTCATTATAGCATCATATTCAGATTGCATAGCAGCCATCCAATTTTCTGAATTTTGTGCTTCATCAAACAAAACAAGCTCAATCTCATCACAGAGACTAGATGCAGCCATAGCATAGCAATCTGATGCAAAAGAGGCTCTATGAGAGCGTGATCGAGTACAATATGACAAAGGTGCATCTAATTTATTGTCATGCAAAGTCTGCACCAGCCATTTTGGCATAGTTTTTGCCTCTTCAATATGAGCTCTCTCATCAACAAGTGCATCATGTAAATCTGCATCAAAAATGGATGATTTGCATCATCACATGAAACCTGCAAAGGTTGAGAAGTTGCCTCATTTGGACCCACGCCAGACTGTCCACCTATAAAAAGAGGCAGCAAAGTATCATACATGTCTTTGGAGCTAACCGATGTCTCCTTAGTACATGAAAGCAATGGCTCAATAGCATCTTCCACAAAAACAACATCACAGCTAACCAAAATGCATTTAGTCTGTGGATGATACAAATGATAGCCTTTACTTTCAGAACTGTATCCAACAAAAATACATTTTACTGCTTTATCATCCAATTTTCTACGATGTTGTTCAGGCACTAATGCATATGCTAAACAACAAAAACATGCAGATGAGCAACAGATGGCTTGTGATAATGCCAAGCCTCATATGGAGTGATAGAGTGAAGCGCTTTAGTGGGACACCTATTAAGTACATATGTTGCACACATGATAGCCTTAAGCTAGAAACTATGTGGTAAAGCCTGACTCTTGACCATACACCTCACCATCTCCATGAGTGACCTATTCTTTTGTTCAGCAACTCCATTCTGTTGAGGTATATATGGCACTATACATTGGTGTTTTATCCCACATTCAGCCAGAAATGCATTAAAATCAGAAGACATATATTCCCCCCCTCGATCAGAATGGAGGGTGCCCATTTTACATGCTGACAGATTTTTAGCCAAAACCAAAAACTGTTTGAAGCACATGAATACTTCAGACTTTGCCTTCAATGGATATACCCATGCATGCCTGGAAAAATCATCGATGAAAGTCATGAAGTAAAGATAATTTCCAAAAGAAGGTGTCTGCATAGGACCACAGACATCACTATGTACAAGCTGCAATTTCTCAGTAGCCTGAATTGAACCATCTTTTGGAAAGGAGCAATGCTGCATTTTGCCCAAAATACAGCCTTCACAAACATGTTTTCCAAGTGCCTCAAGTTTGGGCAAAGAGGACACCATTTCAGATTTTTGCAGGTGTAGCAAACTAGCAAAATTCAGATGACCAAAGCGTGCATGCCAAAGCTTTGCATCTGACATAGCCTGAGAATCATGTACTGCACATGCCAAATCATTTACAGATCTTTCCGAGTCTATGAGCTTATATAGCCCACGACATAAAATGCCACAAGCAATAATCACGTCGCCATTTGACAGATCATGAACTATATATCTGTCATTAACAAATTTCACAACCAAGCCAATCTTGGCTAATGCAGAAACTGATAACAGATTTTTCTTGATCCCTAGCACAAACAAAGCATCTGACAAAGTGAAAGAACTACTATCAACAGTAGTCAAAATGATCTTACCATAATAGGATAAGAGGAGTTGTTGGAACATGTAACAGTACTCCCTGTAGGGGTAGGCTCAAGTGAAGGGAAGAAATTGTGCTACGAGGTAATATGTTTGGTCGCCCCACTATCAAAGTACCAAACATCTGAGTCTACTATAGACATGCATTGCTCATGAGAAGATGGGTCAAAACTGCAAACAATAGTAAATGCCCATGCTTCTTTTTGCACAAGATTAGCAGACTCTATTTTTGGTGTAGAGGCCTCTGCAACAATCATTCGAGCCACTTTCTTCTTTGCCTCTTTAGCAGCCAGTTTGGATAGTACTACTTACCCATTATGGGCATATATGATGTTTCATGTATTAGTAACAAATGGATTATGGAATATTGTGTAGGGTATTGAAAAATGCCCTACTACACTAGCAAATACAATTATTGAAGGTGATGTAGATGGCATTGAAGATGATGATCTTCAGATTCCTCTTCATGTTGCAGTTCCTATTGCATGTACTGCAAAAGGAACTTTGATAGGATGGCAGAGATGCTCAGGCACATGCATTGATAGCTTTTTCTATCAAACGTACCATTATCCCTCATATTTGCTTTTGCAAAATAGCAAAGGATGCTTGGGATATACTTATCACTTCATACTAGGCAAGAAATGAGGCTCGTGTTGCTTACCTCCATAAGCATTTAGAGAGTGAGCATAAGAATGAAGGAGATTCTATGGATAGTTTTTTAACAAAGATTAAAGGTTTTAAGGAACAATTGATTTCTACTCACAAAGTCTTACCAGATAGTTCACTTGTGCATACTCTTCTTAATGGTATTCTAGATTCATATCAGAGTTTTGTTTCTTTTCTTTGATTGATGATGAATGGAAATCCAAATGCGTTAATATTTGAGGAGTTAGTCTCTATTTTGTTGTAGGAAGATTAGTCCAGGCAAAACATGTCTATATGCATGTTGCAGATCAAGATTTCTTAGCTAGTGAGAAGGGCAAGGTTAAATGGAGCTAATCTATTAGTAAGCAAAAATTTGCTAATGTTGCACAATCGAAGAAGGAAGACAAAGTTGAGAAGAAAATAGAAAAGAAGAAGTAGTTTTGCAAAAGGAAATGAATATTTCATAAAGAGTGGTCCAAAACTCGCTACAAAAGGGGCAAAGAAGAACGAGGGTGGAACGGTTGTTGCACAGGCCTCTACACCAAAAATAGAGTCTTCTAATCTTGTGAAGAATGAAGAATGGGAGTTTACTATTTTATGTAGTTATGACCCATCTTCTCATGAGCAGTGTACGTTTGTCCTAGACTCAAAATCGGTACGTTGATAGTGGTGCAATCAAACATATTACCTCTCAGCACAGTTTCTTTAGTTCACTTGAGCCTTCCCCTATAGGGAATATTGTCACATATGCAAAAAACCCCTCATATCCTATATTGGGAGTTGGTAAGATCAATTTAATTATTGCTAATGGTGGTTCTTTCACATTGTCAGATGCATTGTATGTGCCAGGGATCAAGAAATTTTTACTATCCATTTCAGCATTACCCGATATTGGCTTCGTTGTCAAATTTGTTGATGACAGGTGTACAATTCATGATCTTTCAAATGGCAATATCATTATTGCTTCTGGCATCTAATGTCGTGGGCTATATAAGCTCATAGACTATGCAAAATCTATGAATGATTCAACATGTGTAGTTCAAGATTCTTAGGCTATCTCAAATTCAAAGCTTTGGCATGCACGCTTTGGTCATCCGAATTATGCTAGTTTGCTATGCCTACAGAAATATTATATGGTGTCCTCTCTACCCAAACTTGAGGTACCTTGCAAACATGTATGTGAAGTCTGTATTTTGGGCAAAATGCAATGTTCTTCCTTCCCTAAAGATGGTTCAATTAGAGTTTCTCATGAATTGTATCTTGTTCATAGTATGCAGACACCTTCTTTTGGGATCTACCTTTACTTCGTGACTTTCATTGATGATTTTTCTAAGCATGCATGGGTCTATCCATTGAAAGAATAATCCGAAGTATTTATGTGCTTCAAAAAGTTTTTGGTTATAGTTGTTAGCATGTAAATTGGGCACCCTCCGTTTTGATAGAGGGGGCAAATACATGTCTTCTGATTTTAATGCATTTCTAGCTTAGCACGGGATAAAACATTAGTGTATAGTTTTGTATACACCTCAACAAAATGGAGTCGTTGAAAGACAGAACAGGTCTCTCATGGAGATGGTGAGGTGCATGGTCAAAAGTCACTCTTTACCACATAGCTTTTGGCTTGAGGCTATTATGTGTGCAACATATGTACTTAACAAGTGTCCCACCAAATCACTACAATCTATTACTCCATATAAGTCTTGGCACGGTCACAAGTCATCTATTGCTCATCTGCATGTCTTTGTTTGTCTGGCATATGCACTAATACATGAGTCACAATGCAAGAAATTGGATGATAAAGCAATGAAATGTATTTTTGATGGGTAGATTTCCAAAAGCAAAGGCTATCATCTATATTATCCACATACTAAACACATTTTGGTTAGCTATGATGTTGTTTTTGTGAGGAAGATGCAATTTGGCCATTACTTTCATGTACTAAGAAGACATCAGTTAGCTCCAAAGATGTGTATGACCTCTTTTTACAGGTGGAAAATCATGTTGGTCCAAATGAGGTAATTTTGTAGACTTTACAAGTTCCATATGATGATGTACATCATACCATTTCTTTTGCAGATTTACATGATGCACTCTATCATATCTTACTTGTTAAGGCTCTCATATTGCTTGCTTTGCATGAGATTGCTATGCGATGGCTACCTCTAGTCTTTGTAATGAGAATGAGTCTATTTCTTTTGATGAAGCATAAAATTTAGAAAACTAGATGGGGTTGTAATTCTTAGTTTCTTGCATTGGTATGAGAGCTCTAGGCGAGCTCCCATGGTGACCTTTACGACTCATCATCTTCTTCATTAGCTTTCATGGAAACCTTTCACCTTGCATCATCATCTTCCTTGGTATTTAGCATCCAAGTTTTTTCCATGGATATCTTCTTAGTACCACTCTCGTAGTTTGTTTATATTTTGGAAGGAGATTACTTTCACCATGCTATGCAAACACTCTTCTCCGTCTCTCTTTGAATTTCGAAAGCAAAAAGACTTTAAAATTCAGATATGCATGACTATGAAGCTCGGATTTGATCTCGTAAAATTCTCAGCACAGGCATTGATGCTATCCACTAGCACAACGAAGCAACTGAAGCAAAAAGGTGATTAGGCTCCCAATAAACATTGAACCCATAACCTATGGAGCAAAGCATACATCCTGCACCATCATGCTATCATTACATGACAACTGTTTATTAATCTGTTCAACATAACAAGCATCTTTTCATTATTGACACAAGCAGACTGTAGACACCAGGTTCTGAACCTATAACCTATTGGTTGGGCATTCTTCATCGTGCATGACATCAACTCCGCTAAGCTTTTCATGTTTCTTGATCACCATCAAATTACATATGTTATCGATTCTTGGAAGAAAATGTTAGCTTGCTATCCTCTCTGAAGCTATAGCCAAAAAGCTACTATAGTAGGACTTGATTCCATAACCTGCTCTCTCTACAGAATGGTCTAACCATTACACATACGAGAGCTCGCTGCTTTATCTCACCAAATTTTTCATAATGTTTATATATATTGCCTACAATGCTAGAAAAGAACGTGTGGGCACTGCTCTCAACAAGCTCGGAGACGAATATAGGACTCGAACGTGTTTGATCTCACAGTACTATCCTATCCCAAGCACATCACATTGATGCCTTGAGCATCCGGGCAGAACTGGACCCAAAAGAAATATCAGTTTCAGTGTACGATATTTAGACGTTCAGTATGGAGTGAATGTCACATTTTTTGTGATCATGCTACCATACATACACGAGGTTTGAGAAGGCTTGATGTTAAGTTTTCTTGGCAATGTTCTCAAACTCTGAAAAAATTCGAAGTTGATGGTTTACTAAAAAATCATTATCCATGTGAATGGCTTTCATCTTCTATATATAGTGCATTCAAAAAGCATGATACACTCAAGCGATATACTCTTTGGTTAATCAAGAGAAGAAGAAAATTTTTGTGCATTTCATTCATCTCATCAAAGCCAAGAAGGATTAGTCTCTTCAATTTCATCTTTGATCTTCCAAAAAAGGCATGGATGCTTGTATTAATCTCCCTTTCTGAATCAAGTTCCAAGGAGATCAATGCAAATGTAAGAAAAGTCATGCTCATTGCCATAAGGAAGAAACGATCTTCAAATAGGAGTATGTACTCTTTTCATGAACAAAGGATGGAGAATGGCTCTTCCCAAGGATCAATGGAAGGATGTGGCTTAATTGGGAGATAAGTATTTTCTAAGTTGATGTTTTTGTTTCAATACTTGCTTTATTCGTTTCTTTCATGTAGCTTGCATCTAAATATTATTGACGCATGGTAGTAGTCTTCATTTTTTATAATGATTATGCAAAAGCTACAAATTCAATGAAAGCTAAACGGACCTAGAAGTATTGGGAAATACATCAAGCACTAAAAGTTCATGCCCAAAAAAAGAAATGATTGTTGGTGCATTTCTCCTTTCAAAAGAGTGTTTTCATGCACAACACACATTTTCTTCTTGCTTGAAAAGGGTATAGGATGCACTCAAGTTTGTGCACATGTATGCTTTTATCTTTTTGAAAGGTCACAAGTATATTTTTTGTGCATGGATGCTTCGATGCATGCATGACAAGATCAAGAACTGCTTGATTTAAGTTTGGTGCATGAGAAGGAAAAAACATGCAAAGACATGAATGCACTCACATGCATTTGCATGCAAAAAACATGCATTGGCATATGATGAAGCATGATTTTTTTGCTAAGTAGTTGAACAAATGTACTTTCCTAATCATTACCTATGTTTTCTAACTCGAGTTAGAAGATTAGGGAAAATGACAAACCAGTTAGTTGCAAAGCTATTAGCTCCTATGCAACTCAAGTACCTAGTTCACTTTTTCCCGAATGTGATACTTAGGTATCACATATTAGGGGTTTTGCTTAGGAAAATTAGGCTTGATGAAAGTCAAGCATTCGATTTTATTGCTCATCTTAATGGCAAGAAAATAGAACTACTTGCAAATTTCCTTAATAACTCTAAGTCTAGGAAAAAACTTAGAGAATCCTAACAACAAGCTTGCATGTCAAAATTCATGCATCCAAGTAGGATGATTTGGAATGCTTTTATTTGATTCTATCCCCAAGACGTGATAGCAATCAAATAAAATCCAATGGAACTTTAAGTAATTGAACTTTTAAAGTTCAAAAGATAGTTGAGATGTTCCAAATTTGTTAAAAAACCAGAGTTTTTGAAGTTTTCACTTTGAATTCATCCTAAGGAATGATGAAAATCTGAGAAGTGATTAAACGTTAGCATCAATTGAACTTGAAAATTCAATAACTGGATGTTAGGTTCCATGATTGCATCTCTGCTAATGATGCAACTTACTAAGCAAGCATGAAAACGTGAAAGAACTCTTCCTTTTAGAAGGATTAGAGAGTTAATTTTTTGTTTCATTTAAGCTAATTGAAGCTTCAAGAGAAAACCATAGCAAATGATCTTTAGGAAATGAGATAAGTTCCTAAAGACATGAATCGAACTATGAATTTTTCATTTAGAAATACAAAGTTCGAAGATATGGATCTCCAATCCATGAACTTTTCCTAAACAAGCTATAAAGTTCAAAATTATGCGTTCATAGTAGCATTATTATTGGACCAATCATCAAAAGATGCTTAATTGGTTTTTATTTTGAAAGCCCTAGCAAAGAAGAATGGATATTCTATCAAAGGTTTTCAAGTTTCCAAGGTAAAAGCATAAGATCATAAAACGATCATGTGAAGGAATCAAAACCTAGAATATCAAGTTAGAGGTAATGCCTGAAACTTCAAAATTCTTTTAGAGAATGGAAAGAGAAGGTACTCTATCAAGATATGTTTTGACTTTAGGATAAGTATCACTCACACATTAATGTGAATATAAAATAGGGTGGTATGGGACACCAAATTTTATACTCACATTGATGTAGGAAAGATGGTATGGGACATCGGACCATGGGATGCTAATTATCTTTTAGTCCTAGAATAAATCTTGAAGTAGGGAATTAAAGACTTCAAAGGAGAAATTTGAATTCAAGGAGGATAAAAGTATTATCTCAAGATACTTCATGATCAAGAAGATACGAAGCTAGTAACTTCCAAGACTTGGTCTTATTTGATCATGAAACACTTCAAGATAAAGTGTTTTTGATTCAAAAATATTTCATAAATTTCTAAGAAGTAGTACTTTGACATTGAAAAGATCCTTTCAACTAAGAATAAGATTGACTAAGTCAAGCACCAAGTTTCTAGTATAACTCGGTAAATTCAATGCTTTGACTCAAAGCAATGCACAAGAATTGCATTTCCAGTAAGCAATCATACAGATTGAATATAGACATGGACTTAGTCTCAAGTGAAGCATTATTTGAGTAAAAACACTTCAAAAACACCAAGTTTCTAGTATAACTTGGTAAATTCAATGCTTTGACTCAAAGCAATGCACAAGAATTGCATTTCCAGTAAGCAATCATACAGATTGAATATAGACATGGACTTAGTCTCAAGTGAAGCATTATTTGAGTAAAAAACTCATCGATTGAACCTCATGGGTCAACACACTAATGTTAGATACCACACTAGTATCTTGTGGTTGGATGATATTTTAGATTTGCTATGAATCTTTTTGAGAATCCAATTTATTTCTCTTAAAGATAGTAAAAATGCTTCAAATACCTTGTTGAAACAAATTTTTGCAAAGTTAAAGTCTTGAGTCATCTAGACTTTGAATCATAGCAAGTTTAGCTCTCTTCGAATCTTGAATTGGTTAAACAAAGTTTTAGTTCTTTCTTTTTGCTTGCTGAATCTTTTGGATTTGACTCAGATATGGTTCTAGTTCTTTTCACAAAAGTCAAGGGTTAGCTAGTTAGAACTAGATAACTAAATTAAACATCCCAAATAGATGTTTTGTACAAGAACCTCTTTCAATCTTCAAAAGATGATAAGTCTAAGTTGACTTACTTATTTGAGTTTGCTTCAAGTTAAGTGGCATAAATGACTTCTAGAGTCCTATATATTCTAGAATAAAGAATTTAGGAATTGCTCATTAGATTGACAATTCCTAAGACCTTTGAGTTAAAGTCTTTGAGAAAAGTATCCTAAGTTGGACAATTTTTCATTGTGAATTCGAATTGGTCAAGTTATAGTATGGTTTGAAGTAATTCGATGACAATGCACAACAGTGTGCTCTCCTTCTTGAGAGATGCACGACGATATCCTCGGAGTAGAAAAGTGAGTGCCTAGGGCCGCCCACGGTACTCCCCATAGATGCTACAAAATACGCAAGAAAAAACACAGTACACCTAGAGCACAAAGACAGACTTCTTACGTCTTACAAATGCGGTCGAACTTACAGTCTGTGGCAAACTAGGCCACTATATGTTTTATTAAAGAACATATACAAAGAAGTGTTCGGTGGCCATTTGGCCTTTCACATGGACACTAACGGTGACAATCTCCCACTAAAGGCCAATATGGCCAAAGTAACGGGAGAAAAATAAAGAATGATAAAGAATACTTGAGTGTAAGTATACAAACTATAGCTCCCACCTGATGGGCATGTTACATAGTATACAAGTGATTGTGTAAGATCATGAATCAAGTAACCCCCATCAAGTGACAGTAGTGTCGAAAGCTATCAAGTGGTAGAGCTTTAGTCAAAGCATCTGCAACATTATCTTGAGTGTGAACCTTCTCAAGAATAATGCACTCAGTGACTAAGAAATCTCTAATGAAGTCATACCTCACCTCAATGTGCTTGGTCTTTGCATGATAGACCAGATTCTTAGCCAATGCAATGGCACTCTCACTATCACTAAGCAAACGAGGTACATGCTGAGGTAAACCCATATCACAAGCAAGACGAGAAAGCCACAATGCTTCCTTACATGGCTCACTTGATGCAACATACTCTGCTTCTATGGTGGAAACAACTGTACATTCTTGAAGACGAGATCTCCAAGAGATAGCACCTCCAGCAAAATGAAAAATGTACCCTGATGTAGACTTACGATTGTCTACACAACGAGCATAGTCAGAATCTGTGTAACCAATAGTGGATGCTTTCCCTCTACCTAAGCATAGACACTTGTCCTTAGTGCCACTCAAATATCTCAAAATCATCTTGACCGCTTACCAATGTTTCTTGCTAGGATTAGACATATATTGGCTCACAACTCCCATTGCACATGCAATGTCTGTTCTCGTATCTACCATAGCATACATGAGACTACCAACAACAGACTGATAGGGAATTTCGGTCATGAATTCCTTTTCCTCATCTGATTTGGGGCAATCATCCTTGCTCAATTTCACATATGTGGGTAAAGGTGTACTCAATGCCTTTCCACCTTGTATATTGAACATGTGAAGTACTTTGGATATGTAATCACTTTGAGCCAAGTATATGCATCTTTTACTCCTATCACGAGTAATGTGCATGCCAAGAATATGTTTGGCATCTTCCAAATGCTTCATATCAAATGTTTGACTCAACTTCTTTTTGAGAATTGACAAGTCATAAGAGGACTTCCCAGCAATCAACTTATCATCGACATAAAGTATCAAGCATATCAAGCTGGCATCTGAGCATCTCTTTGTGTAGAGACAATGATCCTCATTACTTGAGACTTCATAAAAGCATCAAACTTTTGGTACCATTGTCTAGGGGATTGTTTAAGTCCATACAAGCTCTTATTGAGCTTACAAACTAGATTTACCTTGCCAAGAACTACATAACCCTCTGGTTGTTCCATATAGATCTCATCTGTAAGATCTCCATGCAAGAAAGCAGTTTTCACATCCATTTGGACTAGCTCTAAGATCCATTGCAATGAATCCAAGCAACATGTGCAAGATAGTCATCTTGACCACTGGAGAGAAGATTTCCTCAAAAACAACACCATGTTGTTTCTTAAAACCCTTTGCAACAAGTCGTGCTTTATACTTTGGAGAAGCACTATCTGATGTGAATTTTAGCTTATATGCCCATTTACATGGTAAAGCTTTCCTACCCTTTGGAAATGTACTAAATCCCAAGTACCATTCTTGTGAATAGAATCCCAGTCACTCTTCATGGCACACTCCCACTTGACATGATCCTTTGTCTGCATAGCCTCTTTGTAGCAAGAAGGCTCATCGACATTTGTTAGCATAACAAAATCTAAACCTCAAACATATCTATCAGGTGGATGTGAGACATGTGCAGAGCATCTCAATGGTTGCTGAACAAGAACTTCTACAGACTGATCTGATCAGACATTCTCTTGAATGTCCTTATGTGCAACATCTTTATGCATGCTAACTGGAGGACTAGTTTCCTCAAACACCACTCTTCTCACTTCAACCTCCTTAATGGGCTGTTTATGCATCTTGGGCTCATTGAAATGACATCACTACCAATGATCGTGTTTCAGGATCCCATAAGCGATATCCAAATTGTCCTTCTTGACCATATCCAAGAAAAATGCATTTCTTCGACTTATGGTCCAACTTTTGTCTAAGATTCTTGGGTATATGAACATATGCTTCACACCCAAAACCTCGAAGATGATCATAATATGGTGACTTCCCTGTCCATAACTCTTGTGCCACTTTCAGACCTTTGGCAGTACTAGGTGAAAGATTAATCACATGAACTGCAGTCAATGTTGCTTATACCCAAAAACCTTGTGAGAGGCTTGCATGATGCAAATGGCCACACTAAAAAACCCCTAGGATTGCTAGAGAATGTAGACTTACAACATGCGGAGTAGATTTTGAGCACACATTAGCCAGTTGTCAATTTGAGAGAGCTAGTAATTATGAAATGATCTTGGGAAGACCCTTTATGAGACAACTAAGGGTAGTGCAAGACTAGGGTAGAGATGTTGTATATCTGCAACATAGGGGCACAATGACAAGAATAAACCTCCATATACATGTATCAAGATGTCCCACCTTTACAATGGAACTCGATACATAGAGAAGAGGATGACCTATCCATCCATAGTGCGGAATCCAAAGACCAATCTTGGATGCATGAGGATACCCAACTATGGATGCGTAAGGCAGCTAAGAGGGAGAATGAGAAGAGACTAACATGGCAACAAGGTTGTGGAGTCTCTCGGCCTATAGAAGATCCAGCGTATATGCCACAAGTATTCTCGGATGAAGAGTTCGAACCCCATGGATGGATGGAAATATTGGCCATGTTAGATGTGTGTCAATGAGGAAGTCCTGACCCTAAACGAGCGCATAGATAAGGAGAGGCACGACATAAATCTATACATGGTGGTGCTACAAGAGACAGAGGAAGGAGAGGGGATAGAAAAGGATTGGACAGAAGATTATGAAAGCATAGAAATGGAACCTGAGACTCGAGAAGAAGGACTTCAGTTAGGAAAAGAACACAAAGAAATGGAGATGGGAAACAACTCTTTTCCAAGAACAAAAAGAAAGTCCGGAAGATATCCATTTACAAGGGATTAGCAGAGAAGAGAATATATCACAAGAGCAGTTTGAGGTCCCTGAACATTTTAAAAAGTACGAGGTGGAGGAAAGGAAGATTTCTATCCAAATGCCTAAACGACAAGCACAAGAAGGAATAGCATACGATAATAAAGAACTAACTAAAAAATTATGGTGACCATAGAAGGAGAAGAGGAAAGATGTACTTACATAGGGAAAGATGTGTCTAAAATCGAAGAACGAGATCTTATAGAGTTGATTGGAGACTATAGGGACGTATTTTCTTGGACGTACAAGGACTTAAAAGGAGTGGATCCCTCCATTTGTTCCGATCGTATTCCCATGACTCCCGACGCTAAACCATCCAAACAATGAGCATACACATATAATGACATGTACTCAGTCAAAATCAAGGAAGAAATAGACAAATTATTGACAATAGTATTCATTTATGAAATCGAACACACCGAATGGGTATCACCTTTGGTAGTAGTGCCAAAGAAAAATGGGAAGCTTAGGGTGTGCATCAACCTCAAAAAGGTTAATGCAGCCACCATTCGAGACAGCTACCCCTTACCCATTACCGATCACCTCTTGGAAAGGGTGGTAGGCAAGTAAGTCTATAGCTTCCTCGATGGATTCTCGGGCTATAACCAAGTTGCAATTGCCCTATATCTTCACAAGGTTTGGACTACCCATTGAAATTGTGAGTGATCGGGGCACAAGTGGAGCGGTGAACCTAGCTACTTTGGATGGAGAAGTCTTGCCAAACTACATAAGTGGTTGTTGTGTGAAGAAATACACAGAACCCTTAACGGGCGAGATGATGAGTAGATTACTCAAAGCAAGACATCGGAAGGAAGAAGATGAGAGGATAAGAGAACAAGCAAGGCTCAAAGCATTGGAATGCATAAGGAAACAAAAAGAATGGATGAGAGAATGGGATGAAAGATACCGCCAAGGAGAGGAGCCGATTACCATGCTCAACTATAGGACCACAGAACCTACGACCATAAGACAACAAGTCAGACAACCCTACCTCAATTTGGGAGTAGGAACGGAGGAATACCTCCTGGTAGATGCATTGATTGATACCAGAGCAGCATTACGTTGCATACGCTTATCTTTAGCCAAACAATTAAGTGTGTCACTTAATCCGACTAAGGCCTACATGTTGGGTATAAGAGGAAACACCATTGAATGTGTACGGGAAGTCAACCTATCTCTACACCTGGGTAACAACTCAATGCATCAAAAGTTTTTAGTATGCCCAGATGATGATCTAGTGAAAGAGTTGGTGTTGGGTCAAGATTGGATATACGAATTCGAAGTAACAATCCAGTTAGCCCTAGGTTACATATCTGCGAAGATTGAACACAGAGAAGTCTTTAGTCTATTAGATGAAAAACCTCTAAAGATGATGGGTGTGAAATGTAACAGTGCTGAATGTGTGTCTACATGTGACCCTCCACTAGCTTTGAACCGTGATATCCCCATGTCCACATCTGTCTTAAATCTTGAAACCCCTACTCTTCTTACTCATGACACCCGACTCAGCCCTTCATCTTTACTCAACCAACTAGAGAGGACAAGTGAGGATCTTACTAGAAATCGGCTATAGGGAACCATAGAAACAGACTGGAAGTTGACACCAATACAGACAACTGTGAGGAGAAGGATGAGACAAATATGGGTCCGCAAAGATCAGTTAGATATCTATTAGTCTCTAGAAAAGGAGAATCAAAAGGAATCCACTCGAAGGAGGCACCGGCTTGAATCTTCAATCGTAGATAATTCCACAACAATAGTGCAAATATGGATACCAAAGGTATTGAAGGCAGGTCAACCATCAAGGAATCAAATATGGATACCCAAAACAACTATCAAGCTTACTAGTGAGCAGCCAACCAAAGTATAAAGGAATCAACTGCAACATAGATGACTCTTAAAAAGACACACGACTCCCATGAAATAGATGCCTCAACAGAAACAAGGACTTTCTACTGCAAGTTGATATGCATGGCAAGTGGAAGTACCACAAAACCAAATGTCTTCAGCAAACCATAAAAATCATAAAGTTAGAAACATGTGGATTCCAAAGTTCGGCATGCCATCATTATTGATCCAAGCAGGACATTCTGCTTGCACTCATAATGAGTCCTATGCACCTCCAGTAAGCATACTAGGGCCACATCACAAGGCCATGCATGAGGCACCAAAGTATCATCGTACTACTAAGTGAGCACATTTCCCACCTGGGGAATAGGATCACCATGTACCATAAATAATAAGCACAAATTGCTTCGTCTATATCCTTAATGTTTTTTGTTTTCATTGCAGCTTTAAAAAACAAATGTAATCCAAGACCAGGTATTATGTTCCTTACACACTTGTGAGTGGAGACACAACACACGGAACGAACGATAGACACACCACAATAGCTTACTTCATATTTGATGCTAATCATCAAAGACTTTGATTACATATGGCTTCCTCAAGTTTTGAAGCTACCAAGAACACATCATTTGATTCTAAAGCTGAAGTATTGGAGTTTCCTTTGGAATCTGCTATTAAGGCAAGGGGACATTTGTTCAGAGAAGATAACCCAGCAAGTGATCACTTGTTCCTCGTCACCAGATTCACACATGAGCTCGTCAAAATAGCATTCGATTGGACAGTGGATGGCCTTACAGATCTCAAGGATGAATGCCGTGAGGAAAAGAAAAGAACTTTCTTTGACATCAATAGAATAGACATTGAAGAGGAAGTCAGATTGGTGCATCAACACTTTTGTTTCCCAGTCGTAGTACAATTGTTATCTCATGATGTCAAGCAAATTGGGAATCAGGTTAATATGACACCCTACATTCAAGAGCAAATCTTTGAAGCCAAAAAGCAATGGGGCCACAAAAAGTTCTTAAATGGAAGTTCAGCTCTAACACTGCTCATCTATCAAGCATTGGAACATGAAGAAGCGTTTACGACCTATGATCTCGACGACTGAAATGGCAAGGTATGTGAAAGCGGCTATAGTGCCAAAGAAGAGGAAGGGTGTAACTCAAGTAGAGGAATTTGGTATGTGCTCCAAAACAACAATGAGAGGAGCAAAGCAAGCTCGTGTGGTTGAGGCATCGTAGACACCTCAATTCAAAAGAACACATGAACTTCCTAAGGTGTCGATAGCTACAACACCAGCTATTACACAGAAGAGATCTATCCACCGCACTGGAAGCCACACATGTTTACATGAGAGGTCAGATCAATCTGCCAGTACAGGGCCACCACTACCATCAAGGGGGAGAGCAAAGATCAACACACGTAGAGAGAAATGTATCTCACCAAGACCAATATAAAGAATTGGGACTTGATGATTCTAGTTTTGAGAGTGAAGCATCACATGATCATGACACACTTAATACAGACATACAAATCAACGAACACATGGGTGAAGACTGGGAGGAACTCAACCAAGTCCAGTAATGGACTGAAAAAGAAGAAGAACAAAGAGAGCAACCTCAACCTTTGCATGAAGCATCGGTAGTGGAAGAACATATAATACAATTAAACAAGCAAACGAAAATGTTCCTCAAGGAAGCTTCACCTCCCAAACACAGAACAATTATACATCCAAAGATGAAACCCAACACAATCGAGATGCAAGATAAAGAAGAACCTGTATTACCAATACGGTTTGTGGTTGAACCCTCACCATTGGATGTGGTAACTGACTCTCATAAGAGGCCTTCTGAAGAACTAGCAATGAAAAATTCCACCAACCTCATTGAGGAAGGTGAACCACATATTCACCTCCACATAAGGCAACCACCCCAAGACACATTACACATGGCACAGGGTAAAGATGTACAAATAGGAGAAGAGACAGTTATCTCAAAAACTTGGCTAAATGTCGATGTAAATCAACTAAAAGTTGTTGTCAGAACCATGATAGACACTGTCATGACAACTCAAAACATTTTGATGGATGAGGAAAAGGAAAAAGCAGAACTGTTCGAGGCAAGAAATCGATTCAAAACCTAAGTGAAGAACTTTCTACCAACAATATAGCCATGCAAAAAGAACTTGTTCAGAAGACAGTGGAATTGGTAGGAAACAGAGAAGAGTGTCGTCATGTACAAGAAGAGAATGCCTTGCTAAGAGGCAATGTACAAGAATTAATTGCATCTGTGTCGGTACTCCAAGATGAAGTGACGCAATTGCAAAAGCAACATGCAATGTATGAAGCTGAGAAAATGAGGATGCTCAACCGCAGCAAACTCCTAGAAAGTCAGATATAAGTACATATGGACGAGGCCGATAACCTACGTATGAGAAATACAGAACTAATGAAATTCCATTTTATTAAATCAACCATTAGAAAGCTCTGTTGACACAAGCATACAAGAGTTACAGGCCAAGTTGGAAGTATTAGAAGAACGGCTTATCCAAGAGAAACGCAAACAGGTAGAGATAGAGACCACCTGTAAAGAGGAAGCCAAATCTTGGGAAGTTAAATGGAATGAAGTTGTACACAAGTACATGGAGCAATGCAATGAAGATGCGGATCAGGTAAAACATCTCTGTGAAGCAAAGGCAAAAGTGTAAGAAGAGCTCAAGGTTAGTAAACAAGCAAATGACAAGAAGGATACAATCATAGCAGAGTTCAGGGCCCAAATAGACCAGACCAAGAACTTGGGGACACCAATAGTGCAATCCATGAAGGCTACTGACGAGATTGGGGTACACCCTCTTTCTTCCCCAATAGTTTATTCACCAATAACGGAACCAGGTATCAAGGACTATGATCATCACCCAATGTCGTATATTGCGGTGTCGTCAGACTATGGTCTAGGTGAATGCCTGAAGTGGAGCAGCCCGTGTATTCTTCATATTCTGAGTACTTTGTTATCTGTCTCTCTGTTAATTAAGTTCGGTGATTAATTAATTCATTGATGAAGTATTAAGTGATCGCCATTGCGGTGAATTGACGAAGTGCGTGTTTATGTTTCTGGCGATGAAGAATATTGTAATGTGCAATTAATTGTATTGTGCTGAAGCAGCGTAGACAGATAGTAGTTGCAGGATAATTTAATTCAGCGCATTAAGTCTGTGAAGTAGTATATACCGAAATCTGTAGACTTTGGGAAAATATAAGCAGGGCCTCTGTTTTACAGACCCCTAGCCATCCCAAGAACCCAGAATTTGATAACAGATAAACAATAAGTTTAACACTGGCGCCGTCTGTGGGAAATGGAGTAGCCAGTTGAAGAAAAGGTTAAAGAGTGAAGAAGAATCCGTTGATATATGCCAATAACACGTTCTGGTGAATCTTATCCCAAATATCAAAGTGATCCACATCCTTGGGCAGTTCCAAATTTGTTAGGAACACCCTCTGGTGGTAGAAGTGACGAACAATTAAGTTCAATCTCAGAAGGTTCAAGTCAACAAGCGAGCAGCAATTTCGGTGGCGGTTCGGTGTTGTGCATAAGCAGTTCGGTAGAATGCGGTGATAATCCGGTGTGTTCGGGTGATAGTCCGGTACATTCTGAAGACAGTACGTTAGTTTCTGGTGGTATTTCGACATTGTCCGGTGACAATTCAGCATTGTCTGGAGACAATTTGGTGATAGTTCAATATTTTCCGGTGACAATTCGGTGCTCTCAGTGATAATTCGGTGCTTTTCAGTGATACGGCGGTTCTGTTCGGAAGGAATTTACTGCATTCACCATTTTTGGGTGCAAGTCTAGCCGTTTCGATACTAAGGTTGAGAAAGAGTTGTTCGATGTTGAGCTAAGTAATCGGCTCAGATGGAAGTCACGGTGTTGCATATATATGTGTCATTGACCCATAGGCTCTCATAGATGCTCTTATTCTCTTGTATATCTCTCCTACCCTTTCCAAAGGGTGCTCCATTTCTGTAGCAGCCTGTTAGGACTTCAATTTCTCTTTGTAGGAAGCTCTATTCTGAGAGTTCTTGTACTTGCTAGAAAGTCTATAAAGCAAGGATTCTATTACAAAAATAATTTGGCAAAAGTCTTCTTGTATTGTGAGATATTGCTATTTCTTTGTCTATTGTTCTGTCCTAAAACCTGCTAGGAAAATTGGGCTGTTTTGTGTGACTCAGTTGACAGGTTTAAAGGTGCCCAAATCTAGTGATTCATAGCTCATTGGAAAGCCCTTATAGTCTAGTTTTTGTGGCTAAAAGGTTTTTTGGATTGGATTCGGGAATTGTGAGATATACCAGTATTAGCGAGTACTGGTCTGAGGGCAGATAGGTCTTGGGAAGGGTCCAAGCTTCTTGTTGTGCATTTGGAGGAGAAATCTTCCAACTGTGGTATCAGAGCTCCTTGTGGACATCACGGAGAGTACAAAGAAGGAGGCCAAGCCAAGGAATCAACCATTGAAGCCTTTTCAAAGCTTGAAGGAGGTTGCAAACTTGGAACCAAGGGGGAGCTTCATCTTCATCACACAAAGGGACTTCACTTTCAACAAAGGAGGTAATCCCACACCATATTTGAATTTTAGGTGACTCAAGAAGATGAGAGAGGTATCCAACCAGATTGAGAATTTGGACAAAGACAACTTTCAACCTTGGAAGTTTAGGATCACAAACTTCATCATGAGCAAGGACTTAGGAGGCATAATCAATGGAGGTGATGTCAAGCCAATTGCTGCGGATCCAACTAACCCTACCAACCAAGAAAGGAGAGCAATTAGAGAATGGGAGGTAAGAAATAGAAGGGTTATGTTTATGATATCTCAGCATGTAAGCAACACAATGATAGGTCACATTCAAAGCATGGAAACGGCCCAGGAGATGTGGGAATATTTGGAGAAGATGTTCACCACAAACACAAAGGCAAAGAAGGTACAACTCAAAATTGAACTCAACAACTTGAAGAAAGGAGATAACCAATCCATACATGATTACATAATTAAAGCCAAAGGTATTAGAGATTCATTGGCAGCCATAAGACATTCAATTGATGATGATGACATGGTTGCATTTGTACTTAATGGTCTTAAAGATGATGACAAGTGGAGGAACTTCATATCCTCGTTGTATGCTAGGGAGAACACGCTTGATTTTGATCAATTGAACACTTTACTGGTTAATGAAGAAATATTGCAAGGTGGAAGCAAGGGCAAAGGTGCCCAAAGTCAAATGTTATATGGAGGTAGAGGAAGAGGCAAAGCATCAAGAGGTAGAGGAAGAGGAAGGCAAAGCCAAAGCAAGAAAAGTGACAACCAAGAAGACTCAAATGAAGGCTCATCTTCAAATGGAAGAGGTAGAGGCAGGAACAATAGAGGAAGAGAAAGAGGATCAAGAGGCAATGGATGCTTCATTTGTGGGAAGCTAGGACATTGGGCAAATGAATGCTACCAAAGGAGGAACAATGCTCAAGGTAACTATGCCTCAAATGAGTCTAGTGATCAAGTTCTTGCCATAAGTCATGCATATGGGGATAGTAAACATGAGAAGGATGATACTTGGTACATAGATAGTGGTTGTAGCAATCATATGTCTTGTAGGGAGGACATGTTTTGCAATTTACAGGCTCCAAAGCAAAGAGGATGTGTAGAGACAGGTGACAACACCGAGCATGAGATCAAACACATTGGAGATGTCAAATTTCAGGATGGCAAGAAGAGCAAGACACTATCCGAGGTATTATATGTCCCTACTATTACAAAGAATCTCATTTCTGTTGGTCAAATGGTAGATAAAGGATACCAATTGAAGTTCAATAACAAAGGTTGCTTCATAGAGGATCCAAAGAATGGATTTCAGCTTGTGGCAAAAGGAGAGAAGCATGGAAGGATGTTTACTCTCAATATCAAGAAAAACCCCAATAAGGTAATGTCCATCACTTCAGGAAATAGGAGAATTGTATATTTGGATTTGTGGCATAAAAGGATAGGACATGTAAACATTGAAAGGCTAAAGAACATGGAGAAAATTGCATTGGTCAAAGGGCTTCCAAACTTCTCAACATCACATCTTCATGAGGTATGTGAAGCTTGTCAATTTGGGAAGCAAACTAGGTTGCCTTTCAAGTCAAGCAAGTATGTTTCTCCAAGGGTTTTGGATTTAGTGCATACAGATGTATGGGGACCTTCAAGAGAACCTTCACATGCAGGTAATAGGTACTTTGTTACCTTTATTGGTGATTGTTCAAGGAAAATTTGGTTGTATATAATCAAGCAAAAAACAGATGTGTTTGAATTATTCAAAAAGTACAAGGCACTTGTTTAGAATGAAACAGGTCATAGGATTAAAACTCTAAGGTCAGATGGAGGGGGAGAATATTTCTCCAATGAGTTCAAAAGGTTCTTAGAAGATGAAGGCATAAGGAGGCAATACACATGCAGGTATACCCCTCAACAAAATGGTATTTCAGAAAGAAAGAATGGACAAATTGCAGAGGTAGCTAGATGCATGTTGAATGAGATGAATGTACCTTTCTCATATTGGGCTGATGCAGCAACCACAGCAGCATATATTATGAACAGGATACCAACTTCAAGAGTTCATGATCTTACTCCAGATGAGGTATACTATCAAAGGAAACCAGATTTGTCTCATTTAAGGCTTTTTGGTTGCATATGCTATGTTCATGTCCCACAGGAAGTTAGAGAAGGTAAACTTGATGCTAGGGCTGAAAAATGCATTTTTGTTGGCTACTCAAATGAGCAAAAGGGGTACAGGTGTTATAACCCCATCACTAAAAATCTTACAGTGTCAAGGGATGTTGTCTTTGATGAGTTAAAACCTTTGTATGGAGGTGTGAATGATTTGCCGGAAGAAGACTTTGTACATGCAGATCAGGTACATGAAGAGCAAGTGCAAGTTAGCACTACATTGAGTGGACCAAGTATGCCAAGTCCTTCACAAAGCTCAACATCATGGAAGGGAAAGAAAAAGGAGTTAGAGCATACATCAGAATGTAGCCACAATAGAGGTAATGGAGGTAACTTGGTAAGAAATTTTCATTCAAGTGAAGATGAAGATGAATTTGAAGAAGTTGTAACTCCTGAAGTGCAAAAGAAACAAACATTGAAGAAATATCCAATCACAGGTAGTGAAAGGAGGTCAAAAAGGGTAAAACATCCTATTCAAAAGCTCACTTATGATAGCTTTATTGCAAATCATTATGCTTATATGACACAGGTTATCAAAGATAAGGAACCGTCAAGCTATGTGGAAGCTAGCCAACACAAGGAATGGAGAGATGATATGGATGAGGAGATTCAAGCTCTCAAGGAAAAACAAACTTGGGATTTGGTACCTAGAGAAGAAGGCATGAAGGTAGTCACAAACAAATGGGTGTACAAAGTCAAAAGGAATTCAGATGGATCTTTAGCAAGGTACAAAGCAAGGTTAGTAGCTAAGGGCTACACACAAACATATGGGCTTGATTATGAAGAAACTTTTAGTCTTCTTGCAAATAAGAATACAATTAAGACTTTGATTTCAGTGGTTGCTTCTAAAAGATGGAGAATGTATCAATTGGACATTAAAAATGCTTTTCTTAATGGAAATTTGGAAGAAGTGGTTTATATGTATCAACCCATAGGTTATGAAGATGAAAAGAAGCATGATTTTGTATGTAAACTAAAGAAGGCTTTGTATGGACTCAAGCAAGCACCTAGAGCATGGAATCAGAGATTGGTTGAGTAGCTAATGAAGTGTGGTTATGTTGCAAGTGATTTAGATCCTTCACTCTACATCAAAAGGGTTGATGGAGAATTTATATACATATGCATATACGTTGATGATCTTATCATAACAGTTGATGCCCAAAATAGTGATTCAAATGCAAGTGAAGAAGAGTATGAAGAAGTGATCACACCAAATGTAAAGTTGAACCGGTTGAAGAAGCAATGTTCAAAAGGAAATGAAAGGAGGTCTTCAAGAGCAAGGTATCCAATTGAAAGGCTGAGCTATGATAGTTTTATTGCAAAGCATTTTGCATATATGACACAGGTGGTCAAAGACAAAGAACCGGATGCATATGAAGAAGCATGTACACAAAAAGAATGGCAAGAAGCTATGCAAGAAGAGATGAAAGCTCTCAAGGACAATCACACATGGGAGCTAGTTCCAAAGGCTGAAGGTATGAAGATTGTCCCAAAATAAATGGGTGTTTAAAATAAAGAGAAATGGTGATGGTTCTCTAGCAAGGCATAAAGCTAGACTAGTAGCAAAAGGATGCATACCAGGAATCATTGATTCATGGTGGTATTTCCCAAATGAAGGGACATTGATACTTCTCCTATACACCCAATGACTTTTCCTCCGATTTCTATCATACAAAGTTTAGTAGGATTCATGGTCGGTTTGAGGTTGTTGACTAATGAGACTCGCATGCAACTTAATGTGGCCCCTGTGTCAATCAATGCATCCACTAAATAATATTCGTTCATGCTGATCCCTAACTTCAAGTATGGTCGAGCGACACAATTATTTACATTTTTTGAGTTACTTATTTGATAGTTTGCCATGGGTATAGGTTCTTCTCCTAGTATATTTCATTCATCCCTCTGTCTTATCCACTCTTTCCTCTTCTTGATTCTCTCTAGAGTTTCCATCTGAGCTTCTTCCCTGATCCTTTCTTCTTCATTTTTTTGGTTTTGTGCTCCTAAGATTCTTGCCAACATTTCTTCCATTAATGGCTCCATGTATCTTTTGACTCTCCAACCACTTATGTAATTAGGAAGTACGTCTCCATCTAAAGTGGCTAAGTTTACTACTCCACAGGTTGATATTTGATTTATCAAAAGTGGTCCATATCCGAATTGTTATAACTTTTTTTGCATGTTGTTTCAATGTGTATAACAACACTAAATTGCCTTCCCTTAAGCCCTTATCTTTAATGTGTGCATCGTAATAGGCTTTCTATCTTCTTTTAGCTGCATAGATTCCTGCCACTGCTTGTAGTCTGTTCTCATGCAAGTTTTCAATCTGATCCAATTGTTGAGATAGTTCATGACCCATCCATTCATTTTGTTGTGCCAATCGTAATGTAGGAACTAAGAAATCAACTAGTAGAATCGTGTTTTTCCCATATACCAAATTAAATGGAGTAGTTCCAATGGTGGTCTTGTAAGCCATGCAGAAGGCCCATATTTGTGATGCATTTGTTTGTCCCAATCTGACCTTCCAATGTTAACTATTTTAGTTAAGATAGTGCATAGTACTTTATTGGAACTCTCGGCTTGTCCATTGGCCTAGGGGTGATAAGGGTTGATTTCTTGTGAATCACCAAAAAATCATTCATTAGTGATTCAATCACTTCACTGATGAAATGTGTCCCTCTATCGCTAAGAATTTCTATTGGAAGTCCAAAATGCATAAAGATATTTTCAAATAGAAATCTAGCTATGGTTTGAGCATCATTCTTCCTAGTCGCTTTAGCTTCCACCCATTTTGTCAAATAGTCCATGGCCACACTGATATATTCAGCATGTGATCCTTTTGCAAGAGGGTGTATAGGTCCTATGAAGTCAATACCCCATTTGGAAAATGCACTTGCACAGATCATGGGTCTTAGAGGTATGTCATCTCTTCTGATAGGATATTTGGTTCTTTGGCACACTTCACAACTTCTTACGTATGTATTGGCATCCATATGTAGATTCGGCCACCATAGTCTTGTAAAGAGAATCATTTTATGGTCTTTTTGGCTGAAAAATGGCCTCCTACTGCACCTACATGTGCTGTCTCTAATATGGGTAAATATTCTCCTTCACGAATACACAACTATAGTTGATCATCCTTTCCCCTTTTGAATAATTATTTTCCAGTTATAGTGTAATCCTTACTCATCTCTTCTAAATCCTTCTTTCTATCTAGACTTGCTCCTTCCTCATGAGTTTGTGATTTCAAGAACTTTACTAATGTTTTACTCCATTCTGGTGCTATGGTAGAGAAATGTAGGGATGAATGGTTCTCACGGTATTCTCTTAGCATTCTTGGTAGTTTAGAATGTATTCATGTGCTTGCTTTTGCATGTCCTGCTAGTATACTCCTAGTCTTTTCAATTCCCTTGTGGTTCCATGAATGCCCTTATGCATTTTCCATTGGTTCACATGAGCTTGCTCAAGTAGATTTTTTAGTTTTGCATCTTCTACACACCTTAATAATATGCCATTAGGTTCTTTATAGTACAGACTGCCGACCACAATATGTAGATTTTGTGATTGTATAAATTACTTCCTGTTATCCCTATTGATCATATGGTGTGGTCCATGTGTGAGGATCGGAATCAATTTTTCTGCCCATTTAGGACACACTTCCAAGTTGAATAGATATGTGTGAGGTAGATCGTCTGCCACTCCAGTGGGTGGTTCTCTGTGTGTCATCCTAGATAAATGGTCGGCTCTCACATGTGTATTTCCTTTTTTGAATACCACTTCAAAATCGAATTCCATGAGTAATAGGAACCATCTCACTAGTCTTCTCATGTTGCAGGGTTTATTGACCAAGTACAATAGAGCTTGATGGTCGATAAAAAACTTGAATTTATTGGCTAGTAGGTAATGTTGGAATTTCTTAACTGCGTACACCATTCCTAAACCCTCTATTTTAGTGGCGGTGTAGTTTCTTTCCTTGGTTTAGTTGTCTACTCGCATATTCAATAGGGTGGTCTAACTTTCCTTCATCAATGGGTTGAGCTAATATGCATCCAATCACGAACTTAGACACATCTACATGGATGTGGAATGGTTTGTTCCAATTAGGTACTGTCAAGATAGGTGTTGAACCTAGTCGTAATTTTAACTCATTAAAAGCCTTTTCACATCCGTCCGGGTGAATTGTGTCGCTAAACCATACAATGGTTTTGCAATCATGGCATACATGTGGATGAACCTTCGATAATATCCATAGTGTCCCATAAAAGCTTGTACTTCCTTTGCATTTTTTGGTCTAGGCAAATCCAAGATGACCTTTATTTTATCCTCAACTGTGGAGATACCATTCTTGGATAGAATATGCCCCAAAATCTTTCCCTGCCTTCCCATAAAGACACATTTTTTTGGATTCAGGCACACTCTATATTGTCTGCATTTCTAGAATATCTTCCATAGCTCGGGAATGTGCTCAATCCTTTTACAAGATTATGTGCATAAGTCATCTATGTAAACTTCCTTGCTCTTTCTTAGAAATTCTTTGAATACATGAAACATAAATCTTTGGAAAGTTGTTGGAGTGTTTGTGAGCCCAAATGGCATCACTCGAAAAGCATACACTCCCCATTCAATAGTGAAGGTTGTTTATGTTGATCCTCCGTAGTGATGGCTACTTGGTTATATCTAGAGAATCCATCAAGGAAGTTGTAGACATCCTTGCCTACTACTCTTTCCAAGAGGTGGTCAGTTATGGGTAATGGGTAACTATCACGAATCATAGCTGCATTAACTTTTTTCAAATTGATGCATACCCTAAGTTTTCCATTCTTTTTGGGTACTACTACTAAGGGTGATACCCATTCTATATGTTCTATCTCATAAATGAATCCTGCAGCTAACAATTTGTCAATTTCCTCCTTAATTTTTGTAGAATATACATCATTATATGTGTAGGGTTGTTGTTTTGAGGGTTTTGCCTTAGGTGTCATTGGGATTCTATGGGAGCAAATAGAAGGATCCACTCCCTTGAGGTCTTTGTAGCTCCATGCGAATACATCTCTGTATTTTCGGATTAATTCTATCAATTCTTGCTCCTCCACTAGCGATATGTCCCTCCTATGTAGGTACATTTCTCCTCTTTCTCTTCTATATTCACTATCACCTTTTTGGTTTGTTCCTTGTTATCATGCGCCTCTCCTTCTTTGGCTTCTCTTTTTGGCATTTGGATGGCTATCTTTTGCTCTTCTATTTTATATCGCTTGAAATGTCTTGGAACCTCAAAAAGATCTAGTGGTTTCTCTGTTTGTCCTTGAACTTTCTCATCATCTTGTTTCTCATGGTACTTTCTGTAGCGAATGCTCCTTGTACCTCTATCTCTTTGTCAGACTTAATTTCTTTTAGGTTATGTTCCTCTGAATCAAATTTTGGCTCCATTTCAATAATCTCATAATCCTCTCTCCATTCCTTGTCCAATAATTTGCCATCTTTTCATTTCTTGAAGGATTACCATGTAGAGATTCACGTCATAACCCTCTTCATTGACACACTCATTCATGATCGGAACGTCCTCATTTACACACACATCCAGGGTGGCTAATATTTCCATCCATCTGTGTGATTCAAATGCTTCATCAAGAAATATTTGAGGCATGTAAGTTGGGTCGTCTATAGTTCTATAATTCTTGTGTCCTACTAGGCATAATTGTGCTTTCCTTTCCTCTCTTTTCGCTTCCTTACACATCCATAGCTGGACATCTTCCTTCATCCATGATTGGTCACTAGATCTTGTGCTATGAATTGATAGGTTGTCTTCCTCTCTATGGACTAAATTCCATTGCAAAGGGGGCATATCTCTATAGGCGAAGGTGTGTGTAAATTTATCTTGGTAGTTGTACCTTGGTGTTGTAAGTACAGTGCATCTCTTCCCCAATCTTGCACAACTCTTAGTTTTCTCATGAATGGTTGTCCCAAAATCATTTCGTAATGGCAAGCTTTTCCGAACTGACATATGGCTAAAGTATGTTCAAATTCCACTCCGCATGTGTTCAACATAATCTTTTCTAGGATTTCTAGTGGTTTCTCAACATGACCATCTGCTAGTTGGAGTTTCATCCATGTGGGTTGTAGGGTTGGCTTTCCCCATTTTTCCCAAATCTCCTTGGTGGCTATGTCTACGCATGCTCTAGTATCTAAGATCACTTTATTCATGTACTCATTAAAGGTGATGGGTAGTGTAATAAAGTAAGTCTATGATCCAAGGATCCGGCTAATTCACACAGATCTGAAATCAAACACCGTTTGGTTACTCGTGTGTATGACCAAAGATCTCGAGTCTAGAGTTACTAGAAGGTCGTTTACTCTTGTAACCAAGTGATCCATTTAGCCCAGTGGTTAAGTCTCATGGGTGTGAAGGAAGAGGTCTTGAATTCAATCCCCATGGGGTAGATGGGGAGAATGTTTTGCTCAAAGAGCTCGAGAACCTTCTAGAAGCATCCACTTGAGCTAACTTTGCTTAACTGAGACACTTGGTGCACATGCAGTTACATGGCTGACACATGGATGGTTAGTATCCACCTGCCCAAGCAGGCAGTCCCCTAGAGAGAGCTATATATAAATGCATTTGGTTGGGAGGAGAGTGATCTCTTTAGCAGGCGGTGGTCATAATCTTGCATTGGTATCAGAGCTCAAGGTTGAGCTTCCATGGTGACCTTCATAGGCTCATCATCATCTTTATAACTTCCATGATGATCTTGAAGCAAGCTTCGTCATTATTTTTCCGTGGGTTTGGTCTCTTGTGAGTGCTTTCTCTTGCTCACGGATGTGAATATATTCATCCCGAATTTTTTTCGGTGGGCCTACCAAAAGTTGGAGGTTAGGATACAAAAGGAAGAATCCTCTAAAACTGCACGCCAGGCTTGATCTCGCGACCTCTACATGCTCAAGTCTCACCTCTATTAAGTCCTCTTAGAGAGCTCATCTTTAAGTGTTTTCAATTTAAAAAATTATTGATTACAAACTCACGATCTGCGTAATGAGAGCCCAATGCCTTGCTACCGTAGAAGAAATAAAAACCATAGCTAGCATCGGTTTTAAATCGGCGGCAATATTCGAAGTGCAGTGATGAATATGGCAAAATGAACCCGATTTTGAGCATGTGCAAGCAGGAATCAAATGCCAAACGCCATCAACAAATTGTTTTCTTCTATCCACGCAGGCATCCCTGCTGACGGTTGTGTTTGCATCTTGATGTTGCACATATCCAAAGAAAAAAAGGATATAAATAGAGGATGGCTTGTAGAGCTCAAACTACTGGCCTTATCATATGAGATTATTGATCTATGCCACTCTAACAGTAGTATCAACCGTGAAATAGTTTCATAGCAATTAGTTTAGATGTGTCAAATCGGAGAAAACGCCTCAAGCATTAGAACAAAAAGCTTTTAGTATTTGAGCTTTGAAGTACTTAAATTTGTTCTGATCTTTCTCTCTTTTGTTATCTGGTATACCCGATTTGATGAAGCCCTGTGAGCTGGAAGCTATTTGTCGATTTGGCTTTTAGAGAGCTTTGAGTCTTGAGCTCTTTGTTTCATCTCAATTCTAGTTCACTTGAAGCATCCCTTCCACATCATCGGAAGGCATTTGAAGGGCCAAAGAAAGCATAAATCAAGGAAGGCGGGTCATGTTTTGGCTTTCATTTCTCTTGAGTGACAAAGGATGCTTGGACAAGGGCCTAAGGATGGAGAATGGTTCTCTTCGAGGATCAATGGAAGGACATAGCTCTATTTGGAGATAAGTATTTTCCAAAGTTAATGATTGGTTTCAATATTTGTTTTGCTCTATGCTTTCATGTAGGATGCATGTTATTATCATTGAAGTATAGAAGTAAACTTCATTTTTGATAATCTTGATGCAAATTATTGAAAGCTAAATGGAAGAGCACAAATGTATTGAAACACTCATTAAGCATAAGCATGCATCTATATGTCACCGCATGGGAGTAAAAGAATGTTTTTGCATTTCTCTTTTCAAAAGAATGTTTTGATGCACAAAAAACGTTTTCTTCTTGCTTGAAAACATAGTTAATGCTCAACTTTATGCACATGAATAGTTAAATATTTTTGAAAAGCTAGCAAGAAGAATGTTTGCACATGGATGATTGCGGATATGCATTTTCAAGCTCAAGAAATTGCTTGATTTAAGTTTGGTGCATGAAAGGAGAATGCCAACACGTGCATGCACTCACATGCATTTGCATACAAGAACAGACATTTGCATGCAAGAACAGGCATTCACATATGCATGATTGCTTGTTAAGTAGTTGAATACTTATACCTTTGGCACCTCGTTTTTCTAACTTGACTTAGATAGCTAGAGAAAATAGTAAACTAGGTAGTTGCAAGGCTCCTAGTTGCCATGCAACTCAAGTAGCTAGTTTGTTTTTTCTCTCAAACGTGATACTTAGGTATCACAAATTAGGAGTCTTGATTAGGAAAATTAGGCCTTTTGAAAGTAAAGTATTCAATTTTCTTGCTCATTGGAGTGGCAAGAAAATAGGGCTGCTTGAAATTTTCCATGATGAGTCTAAGTTTAGGAAAACTTAGAGAATCCTAACAACAAGCCTAAATGTAGTCGTTAGCTTGGATTTAAGAAATCTTACATCCAAGTAGGATGATAAGAGTTTTCTTAGATACTTGAGCACTTCTCATGAATGGTCTTATTTGATTTTATCCCAAGCCGTGATCAAAATCAAAATAAAGCTAAATGGAACTTACACTAGATGAACTTTTAAAGTTCACAAGGTAGTTGTTCTATTTGTTAAGTAGCATCTCTGGTAAGAATGCAAAGTGCCAAGAAAAACTATGAAGCTTTTATAAGTCTTCATTTGATTTCATCCCAAGGAGTGACGGAAATCAAAGGTTGAACCTCAACATCAATTGATCTTTGATGTTCAATAAAAGGATGTTAGGTTCTATAGTTGCATCTCTGGTAAACGATGCAACTTGCTAAACAATCATGGAAACATGAAAAAACTCTTTTAGAGAGTTAAACTTTTGGTTTCATTCAAGCTAATTGAAGCTTCAAGAGTAAACCAAAGTAAGTAATATTTAGGAAATGAGATAAGTTCCTAAGGACTTGAAGCAAGTGTGAACTTTTCATTTAGGAATAGAAAGTTTCAAGAAATGGATCTCCAATCCATGAACTTTTCCTAAACAAGCTATAAAGTTCAAAGTTATGTGTTCATAGTAGTATTACTATTGGATCAATCGTCAATAGATGATTGGACTTTAAACATAACTTTGATTGCCAAAATATGTTTAAAGTACTCTAATAACATTTAAAGATTGACCAATAATAATAAATATTGTATCAAACTCAAGAACAGGAATCAATATCACATAATAAAAGTTCAAGAGAAACTTATATAGTGGAATGGGAAACCATATCCAAAAGGTGATATTTATTCTTTAGTTTGAAACTCAGGAAATGAACACAACCAAATCAGTAAAGCTTTTGGATATTGTTTGAAAGTCTAAGAATTTCTTTCCAATATCCTTTCACCATTGCAAAAGATTCCAAGATGAATCCTTTGCCCAAGTTAGTTGATTCCCTGGAAAGAATCTCAAGACTTTGAAGAATAACATTCTCCCAAGTAGTGAGAATGAAATTCTTCATACTCTTTAAACAATAAGTAGTTCCCTAGACATCCCAAACCACCGGTATTGGTACTTAAGTCTAAATAATATATAACCTAAAGGTATATCAAAGATTCTTAGCTTTGGAATCTGAGAGGCATAAATATATGCTTGGATTGAAGTTCAGGGAAAGATCTCTAAAAATCCTGCAGGTAAGCAAAGAAGCTTTAGATAGTTAAGGAGATCTTAAAGATAAAGACTAAGTCTTTATTTTAGTCGCAAGGTCAACTAGACTTGATCAAGCTTGGCCATAATTGTCCAAGAATGTGCGATTGGAACTACTCTATAGATTGCGCAAGTATTGGTAATAAAATTCCTTTGGGGAATTATTCACTCATGTTCCATTTATCCAATGGAAAAATATGAAAAGATTAAGACTGTTCCAAGTCTGAACAGAGTGAAGGAATTCCAAGAATGTAGTCTGCAACCGTGAAGATGGTACTTAAGTCTGTGGAAGGTAAAACATAAATGTTTACCTATCCTTAAAGGGATTTTGGTACAAATCCAGAGACCATGAGCGGATGCTTAAGACTTAACCAGTAGAGAGATTCCTATATAAAGTCCCCGGGGTAGGTACCTAAAGCATCAGTAAAGAAAGGAATCTAAAGACAAGAAGTTACAAGCTCTTGTCACTACAAATTGGTCAAGGATAAACCAATTGAACTTGAATTTGTGAAAATTCAAGTACTTGGAATTCTGATTGGTTTTCATTTGAAAACCCTAGCAAAGAGGAATAGATATTCTATCAAGAGGTTTTCAAGTTTCCAAGGCAAAGCACATGATTGTAAGACAATCATGTGAAGGAATCAACACCTAGAAAAACTAGTTAGAGGTAATGCCTAAAACTTAAAAATTCCCGTAAAGAATTGAAGAAAGAAGGTACTCTATCAAGAGATGTTTAGACTTTAGGATAAGTATCACCCACACATTAATGTGAATATAAAATAGGGTGATATGGGACACCAGATTCTATACTCATATTAATGTAGGAAAGATGGTATGGGACATCGGACCGTGTATGATAATTATCTTTTAGTTCTAGATTGGATTTTGAAGTTAGGTTTGATCTTCAAGGGAATTACAAAAACTTCAAAGAAGGAGTTTAAAATTCAAGGAGGATAAAAGTAATATCTTAAGATATTTTAAGATAACTTCAAGATCAAGGAAACAGAAGATATGAAGTAAGTAACTTCCAAGATCTTCTTGAAACACTTCAAGATAAAGTGTTGTTAATTCGGAAATATTTCATAAAATTATGAAAAAGTTGGACTTTGATTTTGAGCTGATCTTTTCAACCAAGGATTTGATTGACTAAGTCAAAGCATCAAGTTCCTAGTGTAACTTGGTAAATTCACTCTTTTGACTCAAAGAAATGCAAAAGAATTGCATTCCGAGTAAGAAGTCAGAAAGACTGAATATGACCTGAACTTAGTCTCAAGTGAAGCATTATTTGAATACTAAACTCATCAACCAAACCTCAGTGGATCGACACAATGATGTTGGTTACCACACTAGTATCTTGTGGTTGGATGATGTTTTCGAGTTGCTTTGAATCTTTTTGAGAATCCAGCTTATTTCTCTTAAAGATAGAAAAAATGCTTCAATACCCAGTTGAAAAAAATCTTTGAGAAGTTAAAGTCCTGATTCATCTAGACTTTGACTCATAGCAAGTTTATCTTCAAAGTTTGAATTGGTTGTACAGAGTTTTAGTTATTTCTTTCCGCTTTCCAAATCTTTTGGAATTGGCTCAGATATGGTATCTGATTCCTTTTGCAAAAGACCAAGGTTCTCCAGTTAGAACTAGATAACTAAATTGAACATCCTAGATAGATGTTATGTACAAGAACCTTTTCAAATCTTCAAAAGATAATAAGTCTAAGTGGACTTATTTATTTGAGTTTGCTTCAAGTGATAGCATAAATGATTTCCTAGAGTCCAGTATACTCTAGAATAGACAAGTTAGGAATTGCTCATCAGATTGACAATTCCCAAAGAACTTCTAACTCAAGTCTTTGAGAAAGTGTCCTAAGTTGGACAATTTTCATTTTGAATTTGAATTGGTCAAGTTATAGTATGGTTGACTCAAAGAAAATGGTAAACTTTCTCCTACAGTTTACATAGGATTTTTCAAACTCATTAGGACAAAGCAGTCCTCTAGTCGGATGAAAAAATCAAGTAATTGTTGGATAGGAGTAAACCATTGCACAAACATCCAAGTTAGATGTTTGGGACAACCAAACTTCAAGTTCTCCAAACCAAATTCAAATAATCAAGAGTTCTCAAAGTCTTATGAGGGATAGTAATTCCACCCTAGTTTCTAAGTCCATGCACCAGTCATGCCCAGAAATGGACTAGAAATCCACCCAGTTCACATGTTTGTGCCCAGATTGCACCTAGTAAAAAACTATGAGTTGGCTAGGGATGTTTTTAGATCCACCCTAATTATTCATTCACTACTTTGAACTTTGACCAGTTTATCAAAGTGCAAACCGAGACAGTGTTTTGAATGATTTGGGCAAGGATGCCACCACAGAGATGAGACATGTTCTTCCAGTTCTAGAACATGACCATGTTCTTCCAGTTTTAGAGCATGAGGCTCGGGGGTTGCCTACAATAGATATATAGCTCTATTTTTGAGGACGAAAATATTTTCCAAGGGGGAAACAATGTAATAAAGTAAGTCTATGATCCAAGGGTCTAGCCAATTCAGACAGATTTGAAATCGGACACCGTTTGGTCATTCGTGTGTATGACCAAAGATCTCGAGTCTAGACTTACTAGAATGTCATTTACTCTTGTAACCAAGTGATCCATTTAGCCTAGTGGTTAAGTCTCATGGGTGTGAAGGAAGAGGTCTTGGGTTCAATCCCCATGGGGTACATGGGGAGAATGTTTTGCCCAAAGAGCTCTAGAACCTTCTACAAGCATCCACTTGAGTTAACTTTGGTTAATTGGGACACGGCGCACATGCAGTTACATGGTTGACACATGGATCATTAGTGTCCAGCTGCCCAAACAGGCAGTCCCCTAGAGAGAGCTATATATAAAGGCATTTGGTTGGGAGAAGAGTCATCTCTCTAACATGTGGTGGTTGTAATCTTGCAGGTAGACATGTATTTCCTTCATCTCCCTCACTGAATTCACCTACTTTATTTATTGGGATTTGAATGGTTGGCATTGCCTCTACCTCTTTGCTCTCCTTGATAGGTTCTTCCATTTCTACCTTCAACTCTTTAGCTAATTGTTTCCACAGTTGGGGTTTTGCTCGCAACAATTCCTTTATAGTTAATGAACATTGTATTTTCGTCTTGAGTTCTAGATTCTTTGGTAGTCTGATGAGGGGTCCTTCGCACCTTTCATTCTTGATGCTACTTCCAATCTGTTATAGCTTTATCTTCCTCTTTAATTTTCTTCGTCATCCATTTTATTCTTGAGTTTTTCTCTCCTAGCCTTCCACCTTTGTGACTTCCTTGTCTTGTTAGTTCCCTCTAGGTCCTCTGAGTCCTCAACTACTTGAATCTTTGGTTCTAATCTTTTATCCATCCCATGCTTGGATACTATTTCTTTTACTATATTCTCCTTAGCTTGGGCTCTAGTAATAGCCTTTACTGGTACGGTGTATTCCTTATCACTTCTTGATTCTTCGATCACTTCTATCACATTGATATGAGTGGTGATGGGACCCTTGTTGGGATTCTTAGGGCAATCTCTAAACAGATGTTCCTTGTCATAGTCACTACAATAGCCTTCCCATACTCGGGGGGGGGGGGGGTGTGGTAATTTGGATCCAAGGGGTTGGAACCAAGTCAAGGTTGTTCCTGTGAGGGTTAGCCCAAAGGATGCAATAAAGTCGTCCACTTGCTCTACTTGCAGCAATTGCTTGAATTTTGCTATGTGTTCATAAGGTTCTCCTATTCCATCATAATGATCCCACATGCATTTGGCTACTTGGATTGGTCTCAGTCTTCTCCCTAGCTCCGGGGGTCTGATTACTATAGGAACTACTGGTCTTAATGGGTGTATTCTTGGTCCTACACCTGGTTGTGGTCTTGCTCTAAAGGTTGGCCTACTCATATTTTGTGTCCCTGGACTAGTTTGGCTGTGGGGATTCATTCTTGGCATAGCAAATTGCACATGAGGTCTGATGGGAACACTGTGTTGGCTAGTTTGGCCTGAAGTCATATTTTTCGTCCCTTGATGGGTTCCAAATGGGTTTTGCAAGGTAGTTTCCTGCTCTTGAGGAGGGAATATAGGCAACCCCATGTACTTTAGCCGTGACCTATCCACTTCATCTACCAGCCAATATCTCCTTTGCTTCTGGTCTAGGTATGTAACTCTAGATACATCCTCCAGACCCTTTAACTCGTATATAATGACTAAATTGGTGCATCTCCTTCTGTCGGTGAATCACTTTTTAGGAGTAGGTCTGATCCATGGATCAAATACACATCCATCAAATAATCATCTTGAGGTATTAGATCCCCTCTCAATACTTGACTCACTATCGACTTTCCCCTTGGGGTAGTCACAATGGCTCCATGATTGATTCTCCCTAGAGTTCCTTGTCCCTCTAATTCCCCTCTATCGTTAATGTGGTCAACATTTTCAGTTAATACATAAATCTGGCCCATCTTGTCCATGTAAACACCACCTTCATACTTGACAGCTAGTCTCGAAACTATCTCAGATTCCATAGTGTTTATCATTCTTGCTACTGACCTATTTAAGCCATCGAGGTAGATGGGTACTCCTTGTGGGTTGGTAGACACATACTGTAGGGAGGTCCGGTATTCTCACTCCACAATAGACATGAAGCCTTTAATGGATACTAAACTATGCATGTCCACGGAAGCCATGGGTGGGGTAGTTCCTCCTCAAAGTCACTAGAAGTGTTCGAGTACATAGAGTGATGGCTTGGCTTGGCTGGACTGCACTTCCTGCAGAAGATATGACACTTCTTTGATTTCCTAACACTCGTCCAGATCTCAAGTTCATTCCCCACTTAGATGCAAGGTCTTCTCTAGTCTCTATTGGCTCCCCTAGCTTCTCCCACTTTTTTTGTTTTTCTCTCACTTTTCACTTTCAGGTTATTTTGGTTCCCATGATACATGATACTGCTCGAGGTGATACCACACCTAGACAATACATGATATTGACATGGGCGATACAATACTAGTTTCTTTGGTGATACGATACTTGTCTTCGAACAATACACGATACTATTCTAGGACGATATGATACCTTTGGATCAAACGATACACGATACCACCTTTGGCGATACGTTATCACTTTGGCTCACGATACACGATACCTTGCAGTGAGGATACCACCTTATTGCGATATGCGATACCACTTGACTCATGATACACGATACCACCTAGGACGATACGATACTTGTTCCACTTCGCGAGGCACAATACTCACTAAGAACGATACATGATACTAATCTTGTAGCTATACGATACATGCCTTCAGATGATACATCATACCATCTATAGATGATACAATATGTAGATAATACACGATACATCATGTATGCAACATGCGAGACTATTTGATACGATACGATACCGCTCCACTCACAATACACGATACCTCAACTTGATGATACACGATACCTTGTAGCTATCACGATACTCAAGGAGGCAATACACGATACTTAGCGAGTATCACGATACTAGGGAGTTTTGGTATCGTGATACCAAGACTCAACCGACCATGATAGTTCAGCCGAAACTGATCTAAAATTGAAAAATTTTTGTGTAGATTGTGCCTCATACTCTCCTCTTCTCTCTTGCCCCACTGTAGATGGCAAATCTCACTCCAAACCCCTTTTTTGCTACCCCGCTATACCAATATAGTGTCGTGTCATGTTTGTGAGTGCTTTCTTGATTTTCAAAGGGTTGTATAATGTAAATACTCACCTTAAGGAATAGGTCTTCAAGTGCTTGCACTCCACCAACTGCTAAACTCAGAGTTCTCCGCGATACCAAGCCCACGATACCGCACGCTGCTCTCTCACGATACATGCTTCAGAACAAGTGACTGGGAACTCAAATGATTTTGTGTTTTATGGCCTTGGGTGGCCAAGGGCCTGAATTGAAAGGAATTGATTCTTTCTTTTTTTCTATAGAATTTTTTTTATTTTTGATGGTAACCTACATGCCCTAATCCTCCCTCTCTCTCTTTCCTAAACCCTGACTCTTTCTCACTCCCTCACTCCTAATCCTACAAACTCATTACACACGGTCAATGAAGTGACAAAGCTACAATGTATGTGGCTAAGTTTAGCTAGCTCTCCTACTCATTAATCCTCTGAAAATGCACACCGCTATACTTGTAACGACAAAAAGCACAAACTCGGACTTTTCTCTCAGCTCAGAGCTCCAAATATGGTCAATAGCAGGGTGCTTTCGAAGCTTTTGAGGTATGCATCTAATGGTAGTGCTTACAGTCGAATCTAACAAACATACTTCAAGTTATGAGTGAAATAGTGAGTGGCGGGAAACACTACTTCTGCTCCACAACTCACCTAGCTTCGCACACACATTACAATCATGAAGACAAGAGGGTACATGATAGATAACACTGCTAAACATTTCAAGCATGAAACACACACAAGTGCTTGGATAAGAAGGTACTCAGCAAGGAAGAGGCAAATTCAAAAATTCAGCTTTGTTTCTCACAATGGCCAAAAGTCCTTACAAAGATTCATCAAGTGAGTTATATACATGTGCTCTAAAATTGGTCCTTTCACACAAGTGACCGGCACTTTTATTGAAAAACACTAATTTCCTATTATGTTACAAGGATTATGTTACAAAAACTAGGATTTATGCATCTAGAGGACTCCTCTAGTGCATTTACATGACTCATGATGTCTTTGAAGAAGAAAAAGTTTATGGGTCTGCTTTTGCTTGGTTCTTTCCTCTGCAAGAGTTACTTCTTACTTGATCAAGATGTCTTTAAATTTGAAAAAGTTTATGGGTCTGCTTTTGCTTGGTTCTTTCCTCTGCAAGAGTTACTTCTTACTTGATCAAGATGAACATGAGCTATAAAGCATCACTACAATAGAATCGGGGTTCTTTTATGTGTATATTGACTTGAAACATCAAACATCATGTTCAAATATCCATCACTATGAAAATGTCCATATACATACCAACATGGAAATATGTATTGAAATAATTATGGAAATGCATGTCCATGTATCAATCATAATGAAGGTATAAATGTGTGTCATGTAGCATTGGTATATCAATCATAATAGTGATCTGTATACTAGCCAAAAAGTAGGCCCAAGAAAATTCTAGTTTTTAATAAAAAAATACAAAATAAAGAACATTTCTATAAACATCAATATTTGTGTCACTATATGGGTCGATATTTAAGAAAAGAAAACTAAAAATTATTGTTTTTCCCAAGCTTGCATATGCACAAGTCTATAGAACATGAACCTGCATAAAGCTAAATCATCATGATACTGTAGAGATGTTTCATGTAAAATGGCCAACATAGGGATCTCTCTCCACTTTTTTTAAATCCAATTCCAATCTAGTTATCATCCTCCACAATTATCGAATATGTATCATCATGCTCTAGTACATCTTCCTAGGCTTATTGAGTATCCTCATGTGCTTGTTCAAGAGAAGGTTCTATAATATCATGTTGCATGTTATTTGAATGAGGCATACCATCAACAATAGTCAAAATGATCTTACCAACTCCCATTACAGAATATGAGGAGTTTTTTTTGCACATGTGATTTATTCGTTATAGGGGCAGGCTCAAGTGAACTTAAGAAACTACACTACGAGGTAATATGTTTGGTTGCCCCACTATCAAAGTACCAAACATCAGAGTCTACTATAGACATATACTACTCATGAGAAGATGGGCCACAACTGCATCCAATATTAAACACCCATTCTTCATTCTGCACAATATTAGTAGAATCTTTTTTTGGTGTAGAGGTCTCTGCAACAACCATTCTAGCCTCTTTCTTCTTTGACTCTTTTGCAACTAATTTTGGACAACTCATTATGACATGATCATTTCATCTCAGTATTTGCAAAACTGTTTCTGCTTCTTCTCATCTTTTTCTTCCTTCTTTGATTGTGCAACATACCCTTGACCTTCTAACTAGCTAAGAAAGTATGATCTACAACACACAGAATAGACATGTTCTGCTTGGATTGAAGTTCCTACAACAAAATAGAGACTAACTCATCAAATGTTAAGGCATTTGGATTTCCTTTCCTCGTCAATCGAAGAGTAGAAGCAAAACTTTGATATGCATCTGGAAGACCATTAAGAACAATCTACACAAGTGAACTATCTAGTAAGACTTCATAGAAAAAATCAATTGTCCCTTCAAATCTTTGATCTTTATCAAAAAAATTTCATAGAATCTCATTCATTCATCTAATAGCTCTCCAAATGTTTTCAGAGGTGAGAACCAGGAGGCTCATTTCTTGCCTGATTATAAAGTGGTAAGTGTATCCCAAGCATTCTTTGTTGTTTTGCAAGAGCGAATGTGAGGGATAATGGCATGTTTGACAAACAAAGCTATCAATGCATGTGCTTGAGCATCTGTGCCATCCCATCAAAGTTGCTCTATAGTAGGTGAAGAAGGAACCACAACATGAACAGGAATATGAAGATCATCAACTTCAATGCCATGTGCATCATCTTTAATAATTGTATTCATAGGTGTAGTAGGGCGTTTTTCAATACCTTAAACAATATTCCACATCCCTTTGCTACCAATACATGACACATCATATATGCCCATAATGGGTAATTAGTACCATCCAACTTGTCCTCAACAACCAACATACGAAATACATGATTGCTTTCAACCATGGCCACTGACTAAATACCGTGATGTAGAAAAATGACTATATCTCAAAAAGTTGAACAAAACTACCCTATCAAGCTCTGCTAAACTTCTAGCAGACTTCGAGGCGCTTGTACTAAAAAACTAAAACATGTATATATGTTTGGCACAAAGGGATAAAATTTCCTGCGTAGACACTATGATAGTGCATTCGGAGGCCAAAACGAGCTCATATCAAAATTTCGACACCACACAACAAAGCTGTTTTGAAATACTAATCACCTTGAGTATGCTCACCAAATCTCATGGGATTATGAGAATGTGAGGGGAGAGGTGTTAATGACACACTAGATGAAGCGACGACATGCGCTAATACCAATTGTTAGAGTTGGAGGTCTACGGAAGCACGCGAGCATCATAAGAAAGAAAAGGAAGCTTGGGGCAAAACACACAGTATTGAATGTATTACTAAGTAAAAATGTCCAAAGATAAGTGACCCATTAGGGTTATGGGCATATATATAAGCAAGGGAAAAAAACCTCCTAAAGATGGAAAAAAGTGCCTCGGTGGTCCTAAATGTGTTCACACACATCACTACCGAAATATATAAATAGTTCTTCAATCACGTCGAAAGAGAATTTGACCTTCCTTACAATACTTCTTTTCTTCTTCATATAGATCAAACCATTTTTGCATTGGTCTTGCATTTAACAAACTATATTTCATTATTTTTTATCTTAATCCTGCACCATTTTTCTTTCGATGCCTATACCTCTTCCATCTTCTACATATACTTTTGGATCTTCTAATTTATACCATAAATGTGGCATCTCGAAATCCGATAATGATGAGAATTCTATTGTTAATACTAATGCCTCTTATAGTAACCAACCTTCTTCCATACTTCCATTAGGTCGAGCTTTTTGATACACAAATATTTTTAATGTCTTCACAAAAATGCTCTAAAAGAACATCCATCTTGTTTCAATAGTTCCAGTAATTGCAACCTCATCTACTATAAAAAGCAAGTGCACTTAAATGTTCAAAAAATTTGTGGGTAAATATTTCTCTACAAGGTATATCACCTAAAACCTGTAAAGGCTGAGAAATTGCCTCATTAGGAATAGCACTAGACTGTCCACCAGTAAAAAGAGGCACCAAAGTATCATACATGTCTTTGGAGCTAACAGATGTCTCCTTAGTACATGAAAGTAAAGGTTGAATAACATCTTCCACAAAAACAACATCACGGCTAACTAGAATGCATTTTGTCTCTGGATGATACAAACGATAGACTTTTCTTTCAGAATTGTACCCAACATAAATACATTTTACTACTTTATCATCCAATTTCCTGCGATGTTGTTCAGGCACTAATGCATATGCCAGATAACCAAAAACATGAAGATGAGCAACATATGGCTTGCGATGATGCCAAGCCTCATATGGAGTGATAGATTGTAGTGCTTTAGTGAGACAACTGTTAAGTACATATGCTGCACACATGAGACCCTCAAGCCAAAAACTATGTGGTAAAGCCTGACTCTTGACCATACACCTCACCATCTCCATGAGTGACGTGTTCTTTCATTTAGCAACTCCATTCTATTGAGGTGTATACGGTGCTATACATTGATGTTTTATCCCACGTTCAACCAGAAATGCATTAAAGTCAGAAGACATATATTCCCCCCCTCGATTAGAACGGAGGGTGCCCATTTTACATGCTGACAAATTTTCAACCAAAACCAAAAACTTTTTGAAACACATAAACACTTCGGACTTTGCTTTGAGTGGATATACCCATGCATGCCTGGAAAAATCATCAATGAAAGTCTCGAAGTAAAGATAGTTTGCAAAAGAAGGTGTTTGCATAGGACCAGAGACATCACTATGTACAAGCTACAATTTCTGAGTAGCTTGAACTAAACCATCTTTTGGAAAGGAGGGACACTGAATTTTGCCCAAAATAAAGCCTTCACAGACATGTTTTCCAGGTGCCTCAAGTTTGGGCAAAGAGGACACCATTTCAAATTTCTACAGGTGTAACAAACTAGCAAAAATCAGATGACCAAAGCATGCATGCCAAAGCTTTGCATCTAACATAACCTGAGAATCATGTACTGCACATGGTGAATCATTCACAAATTTTTCATAATCTATGAGCTTATGTAGCCCACGAGATAAAATGCAAGAAGCAATAATCACGTTTCCATTTTACAGAGCATGAACTGTACATATGTCATCTACAAATTTCACAACCAAATCAATCTTTGCTAAGGCCGAAACTGATAAGAGATTCTTCTTGATCCCTAGCACAAATAAATCATCTGATAATGTAAAAGAACTACCATCATAAGTAGTCAAAATTATCTTACCAACTCCCATAACATGATAAGTGGAGTTGTTGGTGCATGTAATAGTATTTCTTGTAGGTGAAGGCTCGAGTTAAGAGAAGAAACTATGCTGTGAGGTAATATTTTTGGTCGCCCCACTATCAAAGTACCAAACACCTAAGTCTACTGCAGACATGCACTGCTCATGAGAAGATGGTCCAACACTGCAAATAGTAGTAAATGCCCATTCTTCATCCTGCACAAGATTAGCATACTTTGTTTTTTATGTAGAGGCCTCTGCAACAACCATGCCGACATCTTTCTTCTTTGCCTCTTTGGCAGTCAATTTCGGACACCTCTTAATGACATGATCATTTGCTTTACAGTATTTTCAAAACAATCTTTGTTTTTCTGATTTCTTCTTATCTTTGTCTTCCTTCTTCGATTGTGCAGAATCAGCAGATTTTTTGCTTACTAGCAAAAGAGCTCCATTTTCCTTTGCCCTTTTGACTAGCCAAGAAAGCTTGATCTGCAACACGCATAATAGATCTGTTCTACCTAGACTAATCTTCCTGCAATAGAACAGAAACTAACTCTTCAAATGTTAAGGCATTTGGATCGCCTTTCATCATCAAACAAAGAGTAGAAGCAAAACTCTGATATGAGTCAGGAAGACCATTCAGAACAGTCTACACAAGTGAAATGTCAGGAAGGACTTCATTAGCAAAAATCAACTGTTCCTTCAAATCCTTGATCTTTGTCAAAAAATTGTCCATAGAATCACCTTCATCATGTGCTCACTCTCCAACTGTTTTTGGAGGTAAGCAACATGAGCCTCATTCCTAGCCTAGTACAATATGGTAAGTGTATCCCAAGCATCCTTAGCTGTTCTGCAAGAGTGAATGTGAGGAATAATGGCATGTTTGATAGACAAAGCTATCAATGCATGTGCCTAAGCATCTTTGCCATCCCAACAAATTTTCTCTGCAGTAGGTGCAACATGAACCGCAACACGAACAAGAATGTGAAGAATATCAGCATCTTCAATGCCATCTGCATCAACTTCAATACTTGTATTTACAGGTGTAATAGGATATTTTTCAACACCCTGCACAATGGTCCACATTCCTTTTGCAACCAATACATGTGGCGTCATATAAGCCCACAATGGGTAATTGGTATCCAACTTTTCCTCAACATCCAACATACAGAATACATCACTAATTTCAGCCATGGCCACTTATTAAAATAACTTGATGCAGAGAAATGACTGTATCTAAAAAAATCGAACAAAACACCTTTGATGAGTTCTGCTAGACCTCTAGCAGACTTTGAGATGCTTATACTGGTGAATTGGAACTTGTATATATCTTTGGCACAAAAAGACAGAATAGCCTGCACAAGCATTGTGATAGTGCATTTGGAGGACTAAACGAGCTCAGATCGTGATTTCAACACCACAAAGTAAAGATGTTTTGATCTCCTAATCACCCTGAGTATGCTCACCAAATTTCATGTGAATCTGAGACTATGACCAGAGAGGTGTTGACGACGCCCTAGATGAAGCGAAGGCCTGCGCTGATACCAATTGTTGGAATTAGAAGTCTGTGGAAGCATATGAACAGCACAAGGAAGAAGAAGGAGCTTGGAGCACAACACACAATACTGAATGTATGACCACTAGAATGTACGAAGATAAGTAACCCGTTAGAGTTATAGGCATATATACAAGCCGGGGTGAAAAAACCTCCTAAAGAGGGAAAAAAGTGCCCCGGTGGTCCTAGTGTGTTCACACACATCACTACCTAAATATATCAACATTCATTGCTGGAGAGATCAGCTTGGCATATGTGCCTATGCTGGAGAACATTGCAGACCTTTTCACGAAGACTCTGCCTAGGGAGAAGTTTGAAGCTTTCTGCAAAGCTTTGGGCTTACTTCCTTTCATGGATTGATGCCACATAGCTTGGCACTTCCTGATACATGAGTGCCAACTCCTTGTTCACTGCATCACTCCTAGGGGGACCATAGTATATCATAAGTGTGGCCATTTACCAATTTCTTTCAAACCATCTATTTGTCCACTGGTATCTCTTTGACCTGTAATCATTTTCCAAAGAAACTCACCAATATTGTTGAAAACATGCATGGTACCTATCAAGTGATTTCTCAATAGTTTATCCCAATATGGAAGTGAATGCAAATTAGATAGTATGCTAATTTGCAAAAAAAGTGAACCTTCAATTCTCTCCCATATACTATGCTAATTGCATACATGCTTACTCAATTGTGTGTGTCATAAATGATGTCCATTTGGAAGATAATATAATAGGTATCACCTTGATATATCTTTTTATTTAAATCTTTATATTATCGAACATCTAATGAAGTACCACACATTGGACATGCATTATATCCAATTATTTATAATCGTGAACACGCACCATATCCACACCAATCATGCATGGTCCACATCAAAATACCTTGTATTTTAATAGTTCTTTGTGAAGGTACTTGTGATGAATCTATTTCATATTCCTTCCATAATTCCTAAAGCTCTTCAATCAAAGGTGCTAAGTAAACATCCATATTTTTCACTTTATATTTCCTTAGTACAATCAATGACAACATTGAATGTCCTCTCTTGATCATAAGTCATGGTGGAATGTTGTGTTTTCACATGAAGAATTTTTTTATCCATAGGATCCATTCCATCCATAGCTAGGCCTAAGTGTAAATTTCGAGGCTTAATTTCAAATTAAATTCATTGCTGCTCAATATGTTTCCATGCCATAGAGTCTATAGGGACATAACATATATCATCTTTAGATGTGTTTGATGCATGCCATTACATCAAACCTATTATAGAGGGACATTGGAATATACTCTTTATTCTAAGAACTATAAAAAAATGATGTAGTACTTTTGTTGGCACAAACTATCCAAATATCTTGTTTGTATCATTTTTCTTCGTATATGGGATATTCCTTATTATATATGATTTTTGTTCTATACAAAATACAATCATTTAGACTTTCGTGGATCTTGTTGTACTTTATTATGGTGAGTAATTTTTTTGCATCCACTCTAAATGGTGGCATTTCACTTTTTTAATACTTTTTTTTCTTAGTAATCTAAAGAGAGTAGGAACACTTGTATCTAGCCATTCATACACTACGTGTAAGTTCATAAATGAAAGCCATGTTTGAATAATAGAGACATTTTTATCTTTATATAATGGATGACAAGCCAACACATCTTCTGGTGGTGTTTCAATATGAGATTCCTTTTGTGTTAGAGTGATTTTCCGTTTTGTAGCACTTTTTTAGTTGTATTTAAGACCTTGCCATATAGCTTCCTTAATGTGCACATTCTCCTTTTGAGATCATGCTACATATGATGTTTGTGAGTACACTCTTTCCAAAGCTATATAATGAGACCCTTAGCCTCATTATACACTTGATTTCAAGGTTAAAAGTTGACTATATTCTCTTGACAAACTCACTTTAATCCATATGTGAGTCTTTTGATTTCAAAGTTGACTTATTCTTATTTCAAAGTGGATGCACTTCATTTTGCTTCTATGTGTGAACTTTCTACGTTAAAGTTTGCCCACAATAGAGATTTTATGTAGAACACTTATTTTTCATTTATCAATAATTCATGGAGTTTATTGAAATCATGTACGATGAACAATACACAAAAGGTGTATGATATGTACTTTATTATGTGGTAAAGTAATTTATTTGATTAGTGTGGATTCAAATAGGGAGGTAGCACCGACCAAAATTCCGATGCAACTCCATGTGGCAAAAATCCATTAGTTTGCTGAAACGTTAACTTGTTTTGGACCCAGAGAAGATTATGCCGGCTTCTACCCCCTGGAACAAAAAGTACGAGGGTGGAACATTCAAAATCGACAACCCGATTTTTATCAGATAATTTGATGAAGGAGATAATCTTGATATCTAATGCAAATGCTACTCTATGTGAATTTGAAAGTTGAAAGCACAACGTGATCACAAAAAAATGTAGGTGTGCCTTCGGAATAGTTTGAATCCACCCTAAGTCTCATACCCAATTGAAATAGTCATTGCACTTGTATGCCTTATACCTCTTCTTACATCCTTCACAATTGATATTCTTTGAGAGATCTTTTCAACCTCACAATGCAATACCATGAAAATAACTAAAGGTATGTGCTTTTCTACATTCTCTTGTTTCTAAGGCAGGTGTTACATAGTGTGGAGGCACTGGAAACCTGGGCTGACAAACCAATAGCTGTATACCATGTGGCACATGCAATTCGCATATGGGCGGGGCCCTTGACTGGTTGGAGTGCTAGCTCATGGAACCCTTCTCTGGAAAATGTGCCGACCCCTCTCCCCTCGCCCGCTGCTAAATTTCTAAAAAAATAAGGATGCATGGAATTCCACGTCATAGTCTAGAACTGAAACATTCAGAAATTTTACTTTCTATTGGCTTCACATAAGGCGGAGCTACAAACATACAATGCCAGTATTCCGATTTCCTATGTGAATAGAGCAATGGTGGCACATAAGTTTCTTGGATTTTTTCGGGTGGCACATGTATGTTTTTGACATGAATTCCAAAGGTACTGTGTGAGAAAAAAAAGGTCATCCATCTCTTATATGCTTGAACTCTTTCCTCTCACTACCCTTTTTTTTAAATGGAAGTTTGGCCGAAGCTTACTCCCCTAGACTTTAACTTTGAAATTGCAACTATACAAGTGAAGGAGCATAGTGTTGAAATGAAAAAGGACTACTCCTACTCTACTCACTTGCACACATCTAACAAGCTAAGGAGGAAGGAACAAAAGATAACAAAACATGATGAATGAATTAAAATAGAAATGGAAATGACTTACATAGATTGCTCTATGAGCATGGAGACTCCATGAGGAGTGGAAGCACACTCTTGGCAATGAGCTAGAGTGGAATGACTTATGTGGAGTGAAGAGAGGCCTTGCTTATATGGAGTTTGGGAGAATTCCCTTGCATGTGGGATAAGTGAGCTTGTATGAGAATGATTCTCACTTTGGAAAAAAGGGGGTGGAGCATGGAACTCTCAACACCCCCCCTCCATGTGATGACCCTTTTGTTTTTAGCATGGGGATTAGTGACATATGGAATCACTTAGTCCATTTGATTTTTAGGATCTAAGGACATATCAGATCCTTAGACATAACTTGGATATATGGCATCCAAGTGTGGGACATATGGTATCCCTAGGATCTTGGGACATATGGGATCCCAAGACATATACGTGGACATTTGGGATCCAAGTGGTTTTTAATGGGATCTAGGGACATATGGGATCCCTAGACATGTACAAGGGTTTACATCATGGGGTAGGTAGTGCTTATGAACCATTTGCCATCTCCTTTTGCTTTGTGTTCTTTGTTGATTTCTTTTGGATCCATCGATGGGATCTTTGGTAGGGTCCTCCTCCTTGTTGTTGATGTCCTTGGGTTTTTGCTTCATGAGAGAGTACATTTGGAGATGCATATTGGATGTGTGAGAGCATGAACATAGCCTTGGGAATTTTTTCATGGCATTGGGAAGGTCTTGCCACATATATATGGCAGTGTCTAATCCCATTACAAGAAGCCATATGATACTTGTGCATAATGTTGTACATAAATGACATTGAAAGTACGTTTGCATTCTCATGTTACTAAAAAAAATGTGTAGGTGAATTTCACATGGGAGGAAGGATATATCCATGTACGAAATCGGCTCTCCATAGTGTATCAACCATGTGAAGCACAAGAGCAGATATTTTATCGATGCTGAAACTGAGCAGGATCTCTCCGGAGTTAAGAGTCGAATAATTTTCAGATATGGCTCCTCTTTTTCGTCACTGGCCAACGCCAAATGAAGTCCATTAATTTCCGCTACTTCCTTCCCACCTTCTCTGTATAATGTGCACCTATGCCAGGTCACAAGGAGCGTGGGATTTCTAAAACTGACGATCATGAGTTGTTCACTCCAGCCAATTTACTGAATGCCAAGGCTTGAGGTTTTAATCAACAAGTATGCAGCGACTGCTCAGTGCCGAAGTTGTGAAATCGATGGCCAGACGAGCGTTGCCTTCATGAGTCGCTTCAGCGTCACAGAGGATCGTAAGTAGCGGGCCTGATTCCTTCCATAGCCACTCCGCATTTGAGCGACATGCTTCTTTGGGAGACTGGCGTTCTTTCAGTTCCAATCCTGTTTCGAGCCCTCCATCTTCTTCCAATCAGGGTCCAACTCAGACTCAGTCTTCAACACCAACTCCTCCCCCATCTTCTTCCAATCAGGCTCAATCTTTCTTACTCTGATTGGAGGCGGAACAGGCACTGATGCAGGCGCAATGCTTCTTTCATTCGATGAAGCTCTTAACGTTCACAGTGCCTTTCTCTCGAACTTAGTACTTCCATGCTGTCTTGTTACTTCCATGGATGGGCAGGTTTGCTTGGATGAGGTAGAAGCTTTGGTGCAAATGGGAATAGTCTGCCCAGTGGAGCTTCTCGCTGACTATTGCTGCAGAAATTCTACTCAACAAACAAATATGCGTGCAGTAGCACTCCGTCAAAGTGCATTGTTGTAGAAAGGACACACGTCTGTTTCTCATTGTAGTCTTCACTCAAGTTTGAATTCTCTTCTCAGAGCAGAAGCAGATGTACCATTGATTTCCTCCAGCATCTATCTCTTCTGTCGTGTCTACATCGCATGTTCATCGATCATGTAAGGCGACAGTAGCTCCCTCGTCTAAGCTCGTCTTTCTGTTGTGCTCCATCACGAGCTCTCTGCTGTGTAGAATTTGAGTCACCACCAGTAGCACGGCTAGCCTACAAGAACATCTGCACATCCAATAGTGCAACTCGTTTCCTTTGCTTCTACCGTAGCTTTCCTCTGTAGTATCGCACTTTCCAAGATGGCAGAATTCTGAAGCAGTGCTTACAAGCACTATTTATTGTGATGCAAAGTATTTGGAAGCACTTTATTTTACATAATGGAGATTATGACATGCAAAAGAAATAATAATGATGCAATTTTTTGATAGAAACTATATATGATAATGATCATAAAGGTTATAAAAAAAATGTTAATCATGCTCGTTGAAAAATGGTAATAGTGCTCAAAAGCACTTTTATTGAGAATGCATGAAATGGGAGGGAGGGAGGGAACAAAAGATTATGATGCTAATCAAGGTTATTGATGAAAAGAAGAAGTTAAACACAAAAAGAAAACTTAACCAAGAAAAGTTAACCTATGCTCTGATACCATGTTGAAATGAAAAAGGACTACTCCTCTACTCACTTGCACACATCTAACAAGCTAAGGAGGAAGGAACAAAAGATAACAAAACATGATGAATGAATTAAAATAGAAATGGAAATGACTTACATAGATTGCTCTATGAGCATGGAGACTCCATGAGGAGTGAAAGCACACTTTTGGCAATGAGCTAGAGTAGAATGACTTATGTGGAGTGAAGAGAGGCCTTGCTTATATGGAGTTTGGGAGAATTCCCTTGCATGTGGGATAAGTGAGCTTGTATGAGAATGATTCTAGCTTTGGACAAAAGGGTGGAGCATGGAACTCTCAACACATAATACCATGGGACTCCCTGTATCCCACAAAGCAGGTGTTGGATTGCCCAAAGGTGACACAAGATAAAACTAATTTCAACGGAAATATCATGATTTTACACTAGCGTAAGGTCCACACTGTCATGCGCTTCTGCCTCAAGAGACGAAAACCCCAGCCAATCCAAATAAACGCGCCAGGACTTTTCCTCTCACTACTTCGTTCACTGGTATATGGCAATCATTTGTGCGTTGGGTGTCATGGACTAGTCGGTCAGTAGTTGTTGCGTAGTAATCGTAACAGGAAGCACCTTCGGAGCCGATGTTTAAGGGAGGTTTTATCACGCAAGTCTCACCAAGCTATGGCCGTTAACCTGAAGGTCGCCATGAGAATGTACTATCACAGCAAGCGAACGGAACTTTCTGTAAATGGATTCCAGAGCGACTTTCTGAACTCTATTTCTCTGACCTCACTTTTCCTTCATGCCTTTCCTTTTCCCCCCCTCTCTCTCTCACACATACACAAACACACGCCCGGACACAACGCACGCACAGGTGGGTTTTAGTTTTCGGGTACAAAACAATATGCAGCTCGATACTCGAAACATTGATTGTGTGCCAGCTATCTTATTTCCACGCCTGTTTCGGGTACTGTGCTGTGATTTCCACTTCTAATTCTGTTCTGTATTGATTCACTGTATCGCAGTTCCGAAGGAGTCAATCAATGTCGACACAAAAGATCTCTTCTCGGCGTGGTCTATGGCTGGGCATACTGATTTCTTTCGTTCTCGTTTCTCTTATTGGCGGAGTTTTATGGACTTTTAGAGCTTCATCTTTCAATTCTATACTCCCGGAGAGGTTTTTCGAGCCGCTGTTGAAAGTCCAGGGAGTGAAACTAGCTCCAACCCCGCCTGCAAGAGTGAAGACAGACGAGGAAATAGCATCTTACGTTGTGAGCCTAGACATCTTGTCGCACCGACCTTTCCATTCCAAATCCTTCAAGATCGCATTTATGTTCCTTACAAGAGGTCCGCTACCTCACGAGCACATTTGGGAACGCTTCTTTAAGGTCAGAAGTTCGCCTGTGTTTTCATCACTTCCGTTTGTTCTCTCCTAGCAACCCATGCTGATTGCAAGTAAGTCCTTATTTGCAATCACAAAGTTCAGAAATAATTAGATCGTTTGGTCCGAAGTGGGTTCGACCATTTCCATGCTTGAAAAATTCATTCTACTCTTTCTTCATCTTCTTGCATTTTGATTTTAACATTCGGAGGGAATGACGCACGTTGGATCAAGCCTTTAAATGATTTTGGGGAGCTTCAAACCAATGTAATATTTATTTTTTCGTCCTAAAAGTACGGGCATCCATCAGTTCATTTTGGAAGCACACGGAACATTCTATACATGGTTGAAATAAATGTAATCGTTCTTGTGACAAGTTGGTACGTCCGAAGGGCGGAACGTGCACCGTATGATACTCATCCCTACGCAGTAGCATTCATCATCATATCTTTGTCCCTTTGGCCAAAAGGGTAAAACATGCACACTATCTTTAAAAAGGAAATGAAACATGAGCGACATGGTTTAATCCATCATTGATGGTGACATACATCATCACATCTTTGAAAGGCTTTCTCTTCCGCAACATCCAGATAGCATACAGTCCATGAACATTATAGTCAATACAAATGAATCAGCGACCATTGTACAAGGAATGCAGATTTTATTTGCTGTATCTATCACCATTGTTTCATTATTTTTATATGAATTGGAGTTCGAATTGGCCTTTCGCTCACCAAATTAAGAAAAAAATGTTGATAACCGAATTTAGCTTCAGCTTCCAACTGTGTTTGGTTCTATTCAAATGTCTACATAAATTGGAGCTCAAAATTGCCTTTAGGTCACAATGTTAAGCAATACGCTATCGGCTTACAACAGTGTCTGATTTCGTATAAGTGCTTGCAAGGTGAAATTTGACTCTCGAGTTTGGCTGATCTTGGTGATGGCGTTTTGAATGTAAGAATCCCTTAGAGACAAGTCTTTATGAATGTGCTATTTTTTATGTGAAAATTTAGATAATGTAAGATTCTTCTTCTAATCTTGGAGATAAATTTATACAAATATGCTATTTCATACGTAAATGTTAATCTTGGAGATATTAATATATCAAATATGCTATTCTATATGTGAGAAATTAGATTCCCCCCCTCCCCCCCCCCTCCTTCCTTTTCCCTGCCTTTTTCGCCTCTTCTTGAAGAAAAAGAAAAGAAATTTAAAAGCTCAATCAATGGCTTTTCATGCAGTAAAAGAACCATCAATTTGAAATCATCTTTGAACTATGCAACCTTTGAGCCAAAAGAATTAGCATCATGTGTGCCCTTTTAAGGTGAGTGAAGATCACAATGTCGTAACTTTCATTGTTTTTATTGTTTGACTATCAAAATATTATGATGAAAACTTTCTACATTGCATCAATAAAATTTATATTTGATATTTTTTGACTCTTTCTTTAAAACATTAGTGATTAGATGGGCTTATCGATTAACATTAAATTCTCATAAGGCATTGGAAATATTCATATGATAAGTTATGAGCATTATTTATACACTGGTTACTACAACAAATCATGCCATTAACAATGGATGGGTTTTTCTATGGAAATCACATTCGTTGAAAATTATCATCAAGCCATATATTGGGATGTAAGTTTCTACTTTTTGTACTGTTATGTGGGTCATTACAAGCTTGATATAGACATTTTTATAAGTGGGGGATAAATTTTATCAAACTTGCAACAAAAAATTATTAGTCTAGCATGTACCTATGAGGAAGAAGTTATCAATAGGTTCAAAGATTCCACTGTGTTTGGTTAGGCAAAGGCAACATTGGGTGAAGGCAACAATGCTTGCAAAAGGACCTGATGATTGTTTTGAGGAGTGTACATGTAGTACTTGATTTACCATGTGTGTCTCTATACACATTATTATGCACATCAGCATAGATAGCTAGCTACAAGAAAATCTGCAAATCTTCACATCCAAACAGCTACAAGGAGCTTCAAGACTAACATCAAACTTGTGGATGCTCAAGTGTGATTGTGAGATGTGTTAGAAGTGACCCAAGAGGGTCTTTATATAGGATTTGAAGTCTTTCACGAATTTCTTTATTAAAAAGCAACTTTGTGCATCCCATTAATGTGATTTTCGTTAGTTTGTATGGAATTAATTTGCATTTAAATTAAAAAACGAATTTGTAGAAATCTCTTGGAAAATGATAGGATACAGCTAAGGCATGGTGCTTTTCTTGATCTTGAGAATGAGTCCTACAAGGTGATGTATTTCATTTTCGAAAAGCTTAAAACTCAGAATAGGGTTAGGGTTTTGATGCCCTAAATGATCTTTGATGGTTAGGTTCCATATATATTAGAAAGCTCTTGATGAGAGCTATATGAATATGTAAAAACATTTTGATCATGTTCATCATTTTGACCATTTGGACCAGTTTTGAAAATTAGGGTTTGGTGGAAATATAAAGGGTTTGGATCCCTCAATGTGTCATTGTTCTTCCAACAAGAAGTGCATGGGCTCCAACAAGAATTAGTTTTTAGCTCCCAATTCATTCAAACACTTCATTTGAAAGTGTTTAAAAAAGAAACAATTGCTATGATAAATAACGAATTTCATTGATTATCTTAGAAACTTTGATAAGTAGCCAAAGTGTAAAACTCCACCATTTCATATGGTGTGAGGGAGGGCTTGTATAAAAGGCCTCTCTTGCTAATACAGATCATATGACAAGATACTTCTATTTATACGTGGTTTGGTATGTTCTTCTATGCTTATTTCTTAAATTGCATACATATAATTTAGTTGCAACCAAGAGCAAATAATACATGTCTTGGAAGGAGAAACGTGTAGACACCATCCCACATCCCATCTTGCAAAAATGGGATATGAGAATTCCCTATCAACTGTTTAATCAAATTGGAAAACCTATTGTCAGTATTTTCCATCAAGAAAGTTTCAAGACAAACAATAATATGTTTCACATTCGGAGAACTTGTCATTTCTTGGTCCCATGAAGGGATCTAAAGGCCAAAAGAGTCCTTGCCTGCCAAATTGTCACAATGAACCAGTCCCACCAAGCTATCAAAAAGCTAAGAGGAAGGCTTGGAAAGATTGTCCTAAGAATTTGTCCAAAGCAGCTTTACAAAGGCTTGATATAATGCTTGCATGTATCATCTACAAAGACTCATATCGAAAGGCCAAGAGGAAGGCTTGGAAAGATTGTCCTAGGAATTGGTCCAAAGTAGCTTTACAAAGGCTTGATAAAATGCTTGCATGTATCATCTACAAAGACTCATTTAGGATTGGTCTCAACAACCTTTCCAAAGTCCACAGTATTTGGAAAGCTTACCATTGAAAATGGGTATGAATAAGCTTCTTGAAGACCAAGAGGAACTATAGAAAAGAACAATTTGGACATGTGAAATAGCTAGCAACGAAAGGTGATGCAAATTCATTAACAACATGAAGTGTTATGACCCAAAAAACTATAAGCAAGTTGCAAACAATGCAAATTTTATTATTATTATTATTTTTTTTTTAAGGGCAAAGAAGGTGGTTTTCCAGTGATTAACATTGTGATACACATCACTATACATTCATCAAAATAATCTCAAACTACTTCTAGCGACCATTCAATGTAATTTTAATTTTGAACTAACATGTGATGTGGCAAAGATAATGCACTTACCCGATGTGCAAGTAGAGGAAAACTTAGCTCGAGCCTGATTCATTACGTTCAACATTGTCATTCTTGCCCTTGGCTGGAGGACAGGGCCTCTTGGTTGATCTTTGTACCAAATTGATCGTTAAAGATGTGGAACTGTCATCTGCATGACGTGGACCGCTGGACAGAGAGTTTTGTCTGTTGTGAGCCACATTCCTCAAGATTCGATTTCTATGAGAGCTCATATAAGTATGAAACTGGTGGTTTTGCATTTTGGCTTTGAGTCTAGGAAGCTGTTGTGACCCTATTCTTGTAATATGAACAAAAGCATCTTAAGTCTGATGGGAAAAAGAGGGTCATATTTATGCAACAATGAACAAACAGGTCATGGTTGCATCTATCTTAAAATAATAATTATTGAACATGTTTCTTTTATGACGGAGTTGTCAAAGATGAGCTGGTACTTCATGTTTCTGCAATGGTAGTCTTGTTGGGAGTCAAGTTGACATCCAGAGACAGTTTACATAGCTAAAGCAGACATGAGCTCTGCAATTTTATGTTTGCCTCATGATTATCAATGTTTAAAATGAATATAACTATAATATATTTATTTTGGAATTGCCGTGGAGAGGACAATGACCCCTCGTAATATTTGCCATTAGTATGAAGTGATACTAATGAAGATTCTCAGCCAGCTCTTCTCGGAAAACTGACTCGTCAAATGACCATCTGGAAGATTTTTGGCAACAGCTTCACACTGTATTTGTGATTTCCTTTTATTTGACTACACACAATGAAATAGAATCCCACGTCCCCCTCCCCTTTCTTCTCCCCAACTATCCCCTCCGAATCTCCACTAGAAAGGAAATAAGGGTGAAATTCCTGCCCTGTCTTCACATTTCTGTTTTCCCTCCATCCCTCTATAAAGATTGGAAGGGGGAAGGATGGAAACGATGGACTTCTAGGTTGAGCTGAGGTTCGGGTATCAGGATGATAAGGGGCTTGTGACAAAAGTTGTGACTTTTAATCATTGGCTTTGATGCAGTTTATTGTAGAATTGACACAACATCGGGTTCGTTTGCTCCTGCCATGGCCAGGGGCACGAGAGCATGTATTCGGTCTTTGTGCACGCTTCTGAGGAAGGACATTCTCGAATAAGTCCAATATTCATGGGTCGTGATATATGGAGCAAGAAGGTACCATCGTTAAGAGCTCCTGATTTTACTCAGTGACTTCTTTTCATTGTATTTGGTAACATACACCTTGTGAACAGGTTTTTTGGGGGAAAATAGATATGATAGATGCAGAGAGGCGTCTTCTTGCCAATGCACTTCTTGACAAAGATAATAAATATTTTGTTTTACTATCTGAGAGGTAGTGAATGGCAATGTATAAATCTTGTAAGTAATTACACATATTTTGTCATCCACTTACTGTCTTACTCGTTTCCAGCTGCATTCCTTTGTGGGATTTTAATTACATATATGAGCATCTCTCAAACTCAAGTATCAGCTATGTTGACTGGTAATAATGATTTAGAACTCTGTTTCATTTGTATTACTTTTGATTCAAAGTAATGGAACAATCCACCAAGTTTTATTCTGCAGCAGCTGTGCTAATTTTTTTTCTGTTCTTCTATATTCCTTTTTCAGTTTTTATGATCCTGGCCCTCATGGAGCTGGGCGCTATTTAGATGGAATGAAACCTGAGGTGCAGCACTCCGACTTCCATAAAGGGGCACAGGTGTGCAGTATATTCTATTTTGGTGGGTTTCTTTCAGAAAAGCATGTACATTGCTGTATGGTTCTCCCTGCACTACAGTATTTAAGGGAGTCATGTGTGTTTATCCGTATTTTTCCATTATACTATAGGCCAGAGATTTCTGTATCAAGGACAGATATTCCAATTCAATTTATTTTGCTTTATCCCAGTGGTTTGCAGTGCACAGACAGCATGCACTGCTGATTCTTGCAGATTCTCTTTATTATAGGAAGTTCAAAGAATTTTGTAAGGTGATTCTTCTTCTTTCAATGGTCATAAGGTTCTTCACTTCATCTGACCTGGATCAGATCTGCAATGCACATTTTGATTCCATGCAGCCAGGAGATGCAAACCGCAATTGTTACCCAGACGAACATTACGTACAGACACTCCTGCATGTAATTCACGTTCCCTATCATATAATGATTTCATCAATATTTGTTGCTATGACCAGTCTAATCATTAAAACGAAAAAAGAAACATGTCGACTTTTATACTAAAAGGAAAATGCTAATGTCTGTAAATTACTCCATACCAAATTATGATCAATAATTAGTTGCCACATAGCATTTAGTGCATGCCTTGAATGGTGATTTTTTCTTTCATATTAAGGGGCTCAGTTAGATGTGTTGGTTTGCTTCTCTTTCCAAATATTATAAACAAAAGCCAGAAGAAAAGAGCAGACCTGACTGGCAGAGACATCACAGTGATGATGGATCAGGTGTTTTGCCTAGGATTCATCAATGCGCCCAAAACAAAGAGTTAAACTGGACAATCCTATTCCTTGGAGATTTAAAGCCTCGAGTATAGTGCTATGTGAACTGTGTCAATGCACCCATACCTATTCTTTGGAGATTTAATGCCTCTAGTATAGTGCTATGTGAATGGTGTCAAATTCTCTGCTTTCACTTGACTGATGTGGCTTGCAATTTTGGTTCATGAGTGTGTTCATGTTGATGTTAATTATACCATATCAGGATTCAATATTTTCTGGGTGATTCTGTTTCTTGTTTCCTTTTTTGTTTTGTTCATTCATTAAGTGCTTTTTGTAACTTTATAAGAATCAAGTGATGAAAGGTCATAATGATAAGCTACTTGGCATTTGCTTAATCCTATTTATGATTGTTTTTGTTCCTGTTAAATAGATTATTGATCCTCAGGGCATATCAAACTGGTCAGTCACATATGTAGATTGGACGGATCAAAAAGCTCATCCACGTTCCTTCCATGCAGGAGACATTAACTTGTCCTTACTTGAAAAAATCAAGGTCTGTTTATTATTTTGGTTCTAATTTTTGGAGCACTATGCCTTGACATATCTTAACAGTAATTTTCTTAAATGTTACTCTCACAGAATATTACAGTCAGTTCCCATGTAACCAGTGATTTAAAGGTATACAATATTTGTTTTTGTCTTTGTTCTCTAGTTTTCTTTGAACCGAGAACTTCACCAATTTCAAATATTGTCCTTCGCACTATCCTTGATACATGCATTGTACATGCAGAAGCTAGAAACAAAGCAACCTTGCTTGTGGAATGGGGTAAAGTACCCGTGTTATCTATTTGCAAGGAAGTTCAGTGCAGACAGCAGTAATCATTTGGAAGCTATTCTATTTAACAATGCTCATCAGTCTGCTGATCAGCCCATTAGGGAGTGAATACATCAGTCCTTTTTCTTTTTCTCCATCCCAATTCATTGGTTTATTTAGTCATTGTTTTTTTCATGAGTGGCAATCTATCTGCTGGAATCTCAATAATGCCAAGGCTAATGGATGCATATCTAGTCAATGATATATTCTCCCATCCAACATACATTTTCCATGATATGGATATGGGCAAAGGATGTTGAGATAGAGGCCTCTCAAAGAAGAGTAAGAAGGTGACAAACACATTTCAAAAAACTCATTTGACCTCAGGAATTTTTGTAGTTTGCCTTCGAGTGAGGGTCTGTAATGCATGAAAATTCAGTGTCTAACAAACAGAGCTATCTTGAAGACTTTGCTTCCTTGTAATGATAGTGAAAGGGTGATGTTCCAACGAGCTAGCATTTTGGTTTTTATTTGTGTTTTGTTGGGATGATTTTCACAAGTATATTTAAATTTTATATATCCATAAAAGCTCGATAGTATTTGCTTGATATAGATGTGCTGTGGACATCATTTTCTTTTAACACAGGACATGGACCATCTGAAAGCAGCAAGAGTAACGGATTTGAGAAGTCTTTAGCTGAATTATTTGCAATTCTTGAAGGTAGATACAACTAAGACATTTGAATGCTTGGATCCATGGTCAAGAGGCATAATACATGCTATGTGTATGTATGCATTGTTACACTTATGTGTTCCTCGAGTAGCTTTTATGTGAATCTTTTTCTCTGTACATGGGCATTTTTTACTAGTGCTGGCTAGAGGATTTTCCCCCATGTTACCACATACATGATTCACTCGTATGTGGTGGTACTTTGTACTTAAGGATACTATTCAACTCTTACTTCAGTTCTGAACATCGTCAAGGTTTTTCCCCTTGTTACCACATACATGATTCACTCATATGTGGTGCTACTTTGTACTTGGAGATATCATCCGTTTTTTGTGTGTCTTGTTGCATTTGTGCTCCTTGTGTGTGCTTTTTGTGTGTGTCTCTCACTTCTACACACTTCTACAATGGTATCAGAGCAAGTTCAGTTCTTTCTCAAGTTTCGGTTTGTAATTGGAGATATCATCCGTTTTTTATGTGTGTCTTGTTGCATTTGTGCTCCTTGTGTGTGCTTTTTGTGTGTGTCTCTCAATTCTACACACTTCTACAATGGTATCAGAGCAAGTTCAGTTCTTTCTCAAGTTTCAATTTTTTCGTGTGGTTGCATGCATGCACTTTTAATTATACAAATCGATTTTGGAGCATAAAACAATGAATTTCAATCGTGAAGAAACATTTCCACCAGTTGCTTTGAGTTTTACTTCCATTTCAAAGCCATTTGTGTAGTCAGAATCGCCATCAGAGTCATAGATTGTGAGCTAAAATTTCAGCATTCATTTCAGCTTTCGTTGAAGTAAAGATTTTGTCACATTTTGTTCTTTCGTGAAATGGGGGACAACAATGACTTGTTTGGCATGCTTCAAATTGAAGATAAGCTTGATGGGACTAACTATCCAACGTGATCTTACATGATGATGCATGTTTGTTGCAAAACAACTTTGGAACATAGTGGAAGATGTAGATCGAAGATGTGCATAATCTTTTACTTTGCAGTCTACTGTCACAACTTGAGCTTCTTCTTCAAGTACAATGGTTACTCCTTCTCCATCTACACAGGAGAAGCTTAGATTGGATGGAAAAGATGCTCAAGCTAAAGCATCGATTACGCTTTTTGTGAAGCGTCATATAGTTCTACACATTCAGTCATATTCTACATCAAAACAGACATGGGACACTCTTTTTTCTTTGTATGCCGTGCGTAATGAAGCACATGTTGCATATACTTGAGCAAGAAACTTGAGGATGTATGTATGGTTGAAAATGACTATGTGGATCTGTATGTGACACACATCAAGGACTTGAAAGAGCAATTGGTAAACATAGATATTTTTCCGGATGCATCACTCATTTTTACATTGTTGAAAGGATTACCAAAATCTTTTTCTTTTCAAAGCTTTGTCATTACACTCTATTTGGTTGCAAAAGGGAATCCCAATATATATGCATTTTATGAAGTTGTCTCTTCTTTTGCAAGAGGAGCAATCTAGAGTCAATAGGAGTGGTTTGATTGAGGGAATGCAAACACTTGCTCTCTTAAAAAGGAGAAAAGCAAATATGGTTCAGCTTTGGGTTCATCAAAATTAAAGCCTCAGCCTTCCTCTTCCATTGATTCCTCTATTGATGTTGATTTGCAAAAAAAAAAAGAGATGCAAATATTATCGAAAGGTTGGTCATACTCTTGATGAGTGTAGAAAGCTTGCTAAGCACAATGAAAAGAAGAAGGAATTCAGCATGTCTATTGTTGAAAATCCTTCAAATGCAAAGAATGATGAAACAAACATGACTCAAGATTATTGGGAATGTGTTGTTACATATCATTATGATGCATCTTTGCATTCTAAAGGATTACCAAAATCTTTTCAAAGCTTTGTCATTACACTCTGTTTGGTTGCAAAAGGGAATCCCAATATATATGCATTTTATGAAGTTGTCTCTTCTTTTGCAAGAGGAGCAATCTAGAGTGAATAGGAGTGGTTTGATTGAGGGAACACAAACACTTGCTCTCTTAAAAAGGAGAAAAGCAAATATGGTTCAGCTTTGGGTTCATCAAAACTAAAGCCTCATCCTTCATCTTCCATTGATTCCTCTACTAATGTTGATTTGCAAAAAAAAAAAAAGAGATGCAAATATTATCGAAAGGTTGGTCATACTCTTGATTAGTGTAGAAAGCTTGCTAAGCACAATGAAAAGAAGAAGGAATTCAACATGTCTATTGTTGAAAATCCTTCAAAAGCAAAGAATGATGAAACAAACATGACTCAAGATTATTGGGAATGTGTTGTTACATATCATTATGATGCATCTTTGCATTCTAAATGTATGGTTCTGACTTCACTAGACAAGATTTCGAAAATACACTTATGATTACAAGAAGACCCACGTAGAAAAAATAATACAAGAAGACATAGCCGATACAATGCGTCCCACAACTCGAAACCAATAGGTATGGAAAACTGGACTAGAGATGATACAGGAGATCCCACAATCTGGGATCGTAGGTATGAGATAAGATATCTGGATTACAAGAACTCCCTTCTGGGAGATGAACTAGATACAAGAAAGAGCTCGACAAGATCTTGTACTACGAGATTACAAGAGGACAAGATAGGATGTCCAAGAACTAGACTAGACAACACTAGAACAAGGAACAAGATAAGAACTGGAACTGGAACTTGGAGAGTACTTGGCGGTCACGACTCCTTGAGCTCCCAAGATTGGTATTTGGTAAGACTGATTATGAATGTGGCAAACTCCTCTTTATATAGGTTTTCAAGGGCGGTTCATGAAAGGCGGTTACGAATTGATGATGTCATCAATTCGAAACATAAGGTCTGGATATCTGAATGAAGCAAGTAGACAGTCGATCTTAGGGTTTTTGCACGCTCCGGACGCAATGGAAGCATTGGTTTCCCCAAATTCTGAGCCAATCATGAGATACATAAGTCACATGGAATCTAAGATCTAGGATGGCTTCCTTGCCCACGACATCATCTCCTCAACCGACGAGGTCCACGAGGAGCAGTTATGATCTGTGGTCTCGGCTTCATTGGATTTTTCTTATGAAATTCTCGAACCTTGATTGGTGCTCTGTGAAGGTTCTTTGCAGGTTCCCAAGTGCGATCATTGATGTCATACCCTTTCCAATGAACAAGATACTCCAATCTTCCTTTGGATATGCTTGAATCTAGGACATGCTCGAGCTCGAATTCTTCATGATCATCAATCTCGATTGGTGATGAAGGACTTGGTCTCTCCCCCCTCAATCGTGAAATCTGATATGGTTCCATGCTGTAGATAGTTTAACTTGAACACCAAGGAGCTTGCAAAGACTATTCCAGAAGCCTGCATGGTCTCTTTTACATCTGGACTTCGTCGTTTCCCTGTTCTACAAGGGTGGATGCAACTCTAGAGATTGTTCTCTTGTTTGGACAATTAACTATAATATATCCAGGGTTTCCACAATAGAGGCATAACTTGTTAGCTCTCCCTCTCTGTTTCTCTTGTGGTGTTAGAGGCTTAAACCTAGTTACATCTATTTGCATAGGTTCAAGCATAGACTCATCTTTAGGAGTTGGCTGGAAGGGTTTCCACTGGCGAGGTTTTCCTTCTACTTGTTTTTCCTGTTTCCTTTCAAAAAGTCGGTTATCACATTGAGTAGCTTGCATGATATATTCATTCAATGTTTTAACCTTTGGCATCATGAGCAAAAGGTCCTTCACATCATCTCTTAAACCCCATCTAAATTGGCATATGAAATAATCTTCATGCCAAGTGAGATCACATATCAACTGCCTAAATTCAGATGCATAGGTAGAGGCAGGGCGGTTACCTTGATGTAACTTTCGAAGTTTTGTTTTTGCTACTCGACTTGTATCTGCATCTCCAAATGTGGTAGTGAGTTCTCAAAGAAACGCCTCATAGTCCTGAAGTCTTGCCATGTTCTTCTCCAAGATTGGGGTAAACCATGATAATGCTTGGCCACAGATCAAGGTTCCAATAAACCCGACCTTGGATGCCTCGTCAGTGTATCTATCAGGTTGCATACGGATGTACAATTTAACTTGCTGGAGAAATCCATAAAACTTTGTGCGATCCCCATCGAACTTTTCTGGCATGCGAATCTTGGGTTCCTTCATAAATGATGTACTAGGCCGTTGATTCACTTGAATACTCCCTTGATTTTCTTGAAGACTCCCGATTCGTTCTTGTATTTCTTGCAGGAGTGCACCTACATGCACCGTATGTCCCATCTCTACTTGTGTTTGCCGATGAGTTAGATCCTCGACTTGTTGTTGGAGACTCTGAAGTGATGCCACAATCTGTTCATAAGCGTTCTCCATGATGCCTCGCCTTGGATAGAAGCTAGTCTTGCCAAAATGTTAGGGGAGCACTAGATTGTGCTCTTTGACTTCACTAGACAAGATTTTGGAAATACACTTATGATTACAAGAACACCCACATAGGGAAAATAATACAAGAAGACGTAGCCGATACAAGACATCCCACAACTCGAGACCAATAGGTATCGAAAACTAGACTAGAGATGATACAAGAGATCCCACAACCCGAGATCGTAGGTATGAGATAAGATATCTGGATTACAAGAACTCCCTTCGGAGAGATGAACTAGATATAAGAAAGAGCTCGACAAGATCTCGTACTATGAGATTACAAGAGGACAAGATAGGATGTCCAAGAACTAGACTAGACAAGACTAGAGCAAGGAACAAGACAAGAACTAGAACTGGAACTTGGAGAGTACTTACTTGGCGGTCATGACTCCTCGAGCTCCCAAGACTGTTATTGGCAAGATTAATTATGAATGTGGCCAACTCCTCCTTATATAAGTTTTCAAGGGCGGTTTATGAAAGGCAGTTACAAATTGATGATGTCATCAATTCAAAACATGAGCTTTGGATATCTGAATGAGGCAAGTAGACAGTCAATCTTACGGTTTTTTGCATGCTCCGAACGCAATGGAAGCATTGCTTTCCCCAAATTTTGAGCCAATCATGAGATATAGAAGTCACATGGAATCTAAGGTCTAGGATGGTTTCCTTGCCCATGACAAAACTGATTCGGATTGGTTCTTTGATAGTGGTGCTTCAAAGCACATAACTTCATGCAAAAGATTTTTTGCATCTTTGAAAGATGCACCCAAAGGAGGACATGTGGTGTGTGCAAACAATGCCTATTATCCTATCATTGGAATAGGAGAAATTGAGCTTACTCCTGCAAATGGAGGTGTGATTGTCTTGAAAAATGCATTGTATGTACCCGGTAACAAGAACTTAATTTCAATTCCGTTGATTGCCAAAGCTGGATTTCATGTACGCTTTGCTGATGATAAGTGTATGGTTCATGATTTCAGCAATGGTGATATTATTGTGATGTTTAGTACATTATGTAATGGTTTGTATCACATGGATACATACAAGAGGGCTGCCTCGAACGCCTTGGTTGCACATACTTCTTCCATGGTTGTATGGAGCTTTGACATGACTTGGTTTCTTATACTTCTTTGAAAGATGCATCCAAAGGAGGACATGTGGTGTGTACAAACAATGCCTCTTATCCTATCATTGGAGTAGGAGAAATTGAGCTTATGGCTATATATGGAGGTGTGATTTTCTTGAAAAATGCATTGTGTGTACCCGGTATCAAGAAGAACTTAATTTCAGTTCCGTTTATTGCCAAAGCTGGACTTCATGTACACTTTGTTGATGATAAGTGTATGGTTCATGATTTCAACAATGGTGATATTATCGTGATGTCCGGTACATTATGTTATGGTTTGTATCACATGGATACATACAAGAGGGTTGCCTCGAATGCCTTGGTTGTTCATACTTCTTCCATGGCTGAAATGGAGCTTTGGCATGCTCGTTTTGTTCACTTGAACTTCAATAGTTTGCTTTACTTGCAAAAGAACGACATGATTTTTAGCTTGTCAACACTTGAGTCCATTGAAAAGCATGCATGTGAAGGTTGCATTCTTGGAAAAATGAATAGTGCATCTTTTCCAAAAGATAGTCATACACACACTAAAAGAAAATTGTAGCATGTTCATAGTGATGTATGTGGTCCCGTCAAGACTCCATCTTTTGGGAAGCATGTATATTTTGCTACCATCATTGATGGTGCTACTTGCCATACATGGGTGTATCCTATGAAAGCGAAGAATGATGTATTTTCTTGCTTCAAAGCATTCTAGGTATGGTTGATTTTTTTTTTCAAACAAGCTTTTGACTCTACGCATGGATTGTGGTGGTGAATACAGGTTACATGAGTTTAATACTTTTCTTTGTGAGAGATATTTCACACCAATGTACGGTGCCATATGAACCTTAGCAAAATGGTGTTGCCAAGCGGAAAAATAGAACTCTTCTTGAAGTGGCACGATGTATGGTTAAAGGAAAGCACCTTCTTGATAAGTTTTGGATGGAAGCGGTCATGTGTGCAAACTATGTGTTGAATCGCTGCACTACAAAAGCATTGAGATTCATCACTCCTTATGAGGCTTGGAATGGACATAAGCCTATGGTTAGTCATATGTGCGTGTTTGGTTGTTTGACATTGCTCTTATGCCATCACAACAGCGTCATAAATTTGATGACAAGGCAAAGGAATGTATATTTACTGATTATAGTGCTGAAAGTAAGAGATATCATTTGTACCATCCATTGATGAACACAATTATTGTGAGTCGAGATGTGGTATTTGCTAAAAATTCAATTTTCCTTTACTTGAATGCAAAAAACAGCCAACAATTAGCCTTTGTTCCAAAGTGGAGCACTTCACTTTGGCCATGTAGACCAACCAAGTGAGGCTCAAAGGGCTGAAAAATTCCAGCAAAATAGAGCTGAAAATGCAAAGAATTTCCAGCCAAACATGGTTGAAATTTTTTAGTAAAAAATTATCAAAACTACTGAAATCTCTAGCCATATATGTGTTGGAACAAATCCATGGCAAGTCTAAGTGGTGGCTTGAGTCATCAAAAGACATAGAAACTTGAAGGAAATGTCTAGTCTTTGTAAAGTTCACTTGTGAACTCACTCTTGTAATTTTTGAGGTTCTACTTGATGTAAAAGTGAAAGCATCTAAACTGGTTGAGTCCGCTTGATGAGTAGAAGGAGAAAAGCCACAAATTTGTGATTGAGTGAGTAGGAAAATCAATCATTAAAAGATTGGAGAGTGATTTTAGAAGATATTCAAATTCAAAATTTGGCTCCAAACATCACTATATATACATGACCTTCAAGTCTACACCTCCATGAGCAAGGCTTCATGAAAATTTAGAGTGTGGTTTCAAGACACACATATGTACTAGTAAGTCCATTGTAATTTACAATCAATATGCATTCATTTTCATGATCATTTGTGCCCATATCTTCATGCTTTTGCAAGTGTACTGTTCACTACCATACCTCTCAGTTTTCTCAGCCAGACTGCAGAGATGATTTCTCTGAGGTTGGTGCATCATTTTCAGTGATTTAACTTGGTAAAGTTGGCTCTCTAAATCTACTACATACTCACAAAGTTTCATTTCATTTGGAGTTCACAATTCTGAGATACATTCATTCGAAGTTGCCTATGTCTCTTCATATGCTACTTCTTTGTTAGTACTCTATCAAAAGAATGATTTTCTCAGAGCTTGTTCTCAGTGCGTATTTCCTCATTTTCCATGATTTAAATCGTTTTAGATTCATGCATACTGTCTTTTATATGCCCACAAAAGTTCATAAACATTGCGTCTTGGAATCTTGAGATATTAATAGATCTTTGCTCACTGGTTTGAGGACTGCTACAACGCGTGAAAATCAAGATGATGCTGTGACTTGTTAAAATCTTTTCTCTTCATGTAGTCCATCGTTTTTTATGAAATAACTCATGATTGCTAGCTTACTAAGTTAATAAAAGTTCCCCGAAAGGAATTAAGTCAATTGCTGCTGTGGCCAGAGAATTGTTCAAAACACCGAACATGCGTATGAACCAAAATAACAAGTTTTTTATGCTTGATTCAACTTCTACCTATCTGTTTTGATTTATCTTTTGAGAGTGATCTTCCAAGGTCAATAGGGTGTCTAATACATCATTTGGCAAGCTAAAAGGGCCCACTACATATCCCTAGAGTTTAATTGGCTGGTGTAGTGCAAAGTTTTTGCATCACCACTTCATCTTCTCCAAATTCAAAGCCATCTCTTCACAGTGGTATCAGAGCAAGGTTGGACAACATGGCAGATGGATTTCCTTCATCAATTGACAAATTGGATAGAGGTAACTACTCAACGTAGTCATTAAGGATGGAAGCTTATCTTCAAGGCAGGAATTTATATGGTTATATATCTAGAGATGAAGTTATGCCAAGTTCCAGGAACAAAGGTCAATCGACACAGGAAGAGTAAGAAAGATTGAGTACATGGTGCTCCAAGGATGCACTTGCAAGGTCTTACCTCCTGAACTCTATCTCAGATTTTTTGTTGCCTCACATTAGAAGCTGTAAAACATCTCAAGAAGTGTGGAATGCACTTGAAGCCTTCTTCTCTTCAAGTACAAAGGCCAAGAAGCATCAACTATGGCTGGACTTCACAACTCTCAAGAAAGCTCCCAAACAAAATGTGACTGATTTTGTCAGAAAGCTCAAGGATGTTGGGAAGCATTGGAGAGGTAATAGAGGAAGAGCAAATGGTAAGGCAGGTCATCAATGGCTTGAAGGCAGATGACAAGTGGGAAACATTTGCCACAAGTATGGATCTATACATGGATATGCATGTACTAGATTTCAATACACTCATAGGACAACTACTTACTCAAGAGGCCAAGCTTATCAAGAATGGAGAAAGCTCCAAAGGTAATCAATCTTCTGCCTTGTATACTGATAAAGGAAAGTCCAAAGAAAAAAATGGAAGAGGAAAGAAAGTGGATGATGAAGCAAATACACATCAAGCTAACTATGCAGGTAGAGGAAGACATGGTAGAGGTAGAGGTAGAGGAAGAAGACAAGGTAGGGGGAGATCCCAAGACTCTAATTCATGCTCTATTTGTGGATTAACTAATCATACAACTGAAAATTGCTTTAGGAATTCCAGGAATCAAAGAGGAAGAGGCTACAATAGAGGAAGTTATGGCTACTCAAGAGAAAGGTTCAACAATTACCTTGGCAACCACAACAACTACAACCATTCAAATTATCAAGAAGGCAATAGGGAAAGAAGAGACTTCAATAACTACACAAAAGACTCAAATCAAGATGACTCATTGCTAATCATGAATATGGCCATGCCACAAGGTAAATCTGATGAGCATGTTTTCTACATAGATTCAGGTTGCTCCAATCATGTAGCTAGAAATGTGGCACTCCTATCAGATTTAGAAGATCCAAGGAACAAGCATGAAGTGCAGACAGGTGATGATACAAGGCATTTGGTGGAAAAGATATGAAACGTGAAAGCACCTGATGGAAATATAAACCTACTTAGCAAGGTACTCTATGTCCCTATCATCACAAAGAATTTGATAAGTGTAGGACAGATTGTGGAGAAAGGCCTACAGGTTAGGTTTACAAAAGCTGGAGCATTTGTTGAAGATCCAAATCAAGGATTTAGGAGAATTGCAAAAGGTGAAAAGACAGGTAGATTGTTCACATTTGAATTACAAGACACTAGAGACATTGATCTCTTTAATTATGGTAGTTAGACACTCACAAAATTATAAGTATGGCACAAAAGGTTAGCACATATTGATGAAAGATCATTAAAGCAAATTTGCAAGGACCAAAGTGTACTTGGACTCCCTAACTTGTCAATACAACACACGGTTTATAAGTGTAATGCATGTCAAAGCACTCACCTAATTACTTATGGGCTGAGGCTGTATCCATAGCCACTTATTTGATTAATAGGTTACCTTCAAAATCACTTGATGGCACCATATGAGGCTTGGAATGGAAGAAGAACAAGCTTGGATCATTGTAAGATTTTTGGATGTATTGCTTATGCTCATGTTCCTTCACAGGTTAGAGAGAAGATGGGTCCCAAAGCAAAAAGGTGTGTATTCATTGGATATGACAACAATCAAAAGGGCTACAGGTTATACAACCCAACAACCAAAGGATTCGTGGTGAGTAGAGATGTAGTATTTGATGAGAATAGTTCTTGGTATGAAGATTCATGTAGAAAGATCAACTTACCTTATGATCTTGAAGAAGATTTTTCAAAACTTGTTAAGGATAATCCTTCTAAAGTTGAAGAGCAAGATACCTCACAAGATGATGAAGCAACTCAGTATGAAAGACTCAAAATGTGGAAATCTAAAGGTAAAGCAAAAATGTAGGAACTTGGACAAGAGGCAGAATCATCACATCATGGCTTAAGAAGGTCCACGAGCGAGAAAAGAAAACCAAAAAGGTATGGGTTTGCTACTTCTCTAGTCACTAAACATTCAATCTATCTAGCACAAGACATAAATCAAGAGGAACCTTCAACATTTGAGGAAGCAAAGAAGAAATCAGAATGGAGGAATGCAATGGAAGAAGAAATTGAAGCTCTTGAGGAGAATAACACTTGGGATTTGGTTCCCAAGTCTCCATCAATGAAAGTGATAGGCTCAAGATGGATCTAAAAATTGAAGAAGAACTCAGATGGCTCCATTAACATGTATAAGGCAAGGCTTGTGGCAAAAGGCTTTGCACAAACTCAAGGAATCGATTATGAGGAGACCTTCTCTCTTGTGGCAAAGATGCCTACAATTAGGTTTTTCTTATTATTGCCTCTTCCAAGAATCGGAAGATACTTCAATTGGATGTACAAAATGCATTTCTTAATGGATGGATAACAGAAGAGGTATACATGGCACAACCACCCGGTTTTGAGAGTCACATATATCTTGATTATGTGTGTAAACTTAATAAAGCTCTATATGGACTCAAATAAGCCCCAAGGGCTTGGAATACATGCTTATCTCATTCTTGTAGGACAAAGGATTTCAACCTAGCAAGGCAGATCCATCACTATTCATAAAAAAGAGTAATTATGAAGTCATCTATTTGTGTGTGTATGTGGATGATATTATACTAACAGGAAATGATGCAGATGGAATCAAGAAAGTCAAAGAGCAGATGAAAGAAGAGTTTAAGATAAGTGACTTAGGGTCACTCACATACTTCCTAGGATTGAAAGTGGTGTACAAGGATCATGGCCTATATCTTACTCAAAGAAAGTACATTAAAGACTTGTTGACAAAGTTGAAAATGCAAGATTGTAGGATTGCAGGTACTCCAATGGAGGTTAATCATAAATTGAGCTCACATGAAGGTGAACTCATAGAAGATGTGATAGGTTATCAAAGCCTTGTGGGTATGTTGAACTATGCCACATTGACAAGGGTTGATATATATTATAGTGTGAGTGTGCTAAGTCAATTTATGCACACACCCAGGAAACCTCACATGGAAGCTGCCAAGAGGATACTTAGATATCTCAAAGGGACCATGAATGAGGGTTTGTACTACCTTATGTATCTGATTTAAGTTTGACGTTATTCTCTGATGTAGATTGGGTTGGCTCCAAGGAAGATAGAAGGAGAACCTTAGGATATCTTACCTTTTCAGGTTCCAAACTTGTCTCATGGACATTTAAGAAGCAACCTACAGTTGCTCTCTCTTCTACTGAAGCTGAATACAGAGGTCTTGCCATAGCTACTCAAGGCAATGTGGATGAAGACACTATTCATAGATCTTGGATTGGAGATTGGAACTCCAAATATTTTTGGTGACAACATGAGCTCCATTCACTTGGCCACCAATCCAATTTTTCATGCAAGGACTAAACATATTGAAGTACATTATCACTATGTAAGAGAGGAGATTGTGAACAAGGAAATTCAGTTAACTTATGTGTCAACTCATCAACAATGTGCAAATATCTTAACCAAGGCACTAGATGGAACCAAACTCAACAAATTTAAAGGTTGATTGGCTTGCAGGTCATCTTGGAAGATTGAAGACATCAAGGTCACTTGACTTGAGGGGGAGCTATTGGAACAAATCCATGGCAAGTCTAAGTGGGGGCTTGAGTCATCAAAAGACATAGAAACTTGAAGGAAATTTCTAGTCTTTGTAAAGTTCACTTGTGAACTCACTCTTGTAATTTTTGAGGTTCTACCTGATGTAAAAGTGAAAGCATCTACAGTGGTTGAGTCCACTTGATGAGTAGGAAAGAGAAAAGCCACGAATTTGTGATTGAGTGAGTAGGACAATCAATCACTAAAAGATTGGAGAGTGATTTTCGGAGAGATTCAAATTCAAAATTTGGCTCCAAACATCACTATATATACATGACCTTCAAGTCACGGCTTTTACGCCTCCATGAGCAGGGATTCATGCCAATTCAAAGTGTGGTTTCAAGATACACATATGAACCAGTAATTCCATTGTACTTTACAATCAATATACATACATTTTCATGATCATTTGTGTCCATATCTTCATGCTTTTGCAAGTATACTGTTCACTGCCATACCTCTCAGTTTTCTCAGTGAGATTGCAGAGATGATTTATCTAAGCTTGATGCATCATTTTCAGTGATTCAACTTGATAAAGTTAGCTCTCTAAGTCTGCTACAGACTCAAAAAGTTTCATTTTATTTGGAGTTCACCATTTTGAGATATGTTCATTCAAAGTCACCTATGTCTCTTCATACTCTACTTCTCTATTAATACTCTATTAGAACAATGATTTTCTCAGAGCTTGTTCTTAGTGCATAGTTGGTCATTTTCCATGGTTTTAATCCTGTTAGATTCAACATATTGTCTATTATATGCCTACAAAATTTCATAAGCATTTCACCTTGGAATCTCGAGATATGAATAGGTCTTTGCTCACTTGTTTGAGGACTGCTACAACCCGTGAAAATTGGGATGATGCTATTGTTGGTGCATTTTGCCCAAGCCTACATGCTTGATATGCTTGATATTATCCTCATTTGTAAGTCACATGAGTAGTCATGTGAACACCTCTTGTAAAAGAGTACATTTTATCTCTTGTAAATGGAAAAAGAAAAAAGTAAAAGGATGGCTTACCTCATCCATGATGTAAAAGCAAATTCGTGGCTCCAACTACCAAAATCACGAATTTTTGAGCTGAGGGAATCTCTCCTAACTTTGGGGATCACTTTTAGGTGGAGCCATTCGAATTCGAATTCAAAACTCCCTCCAAGAATTGCTATAAAAGGAGCAAGAAGGAAGAGGCGATTAGCAAGCCTTGTACGTGACCACTTCATGTCATTTTGTAGAGATTGAAGAGCTTAATCCATAGCTCTATCATTCTACTCCCATTGTGCAAAGATTCATTGCCAATGTGGTTGTAATCATATGTGAATCTATACATTTATTATCATCTACCTCTCTGTTTTGTTCTCTGCTATACTCACTCAGAGCAGTAACTTCAGAAGGTCATATCTCGCGTTTTACTGAACCTTTTTCAGTGTTTTAAAGTGCGTTGGATAGCTCTCACTGTCTAGTTTCTACATATAAAGTTTCAAGGTCATTGGATTTATACTTTTGGAGATATCTGCATTTTACTGCTTACTGGTCTATCTCTGCAGAGCCCCGAGAATTGTGGGAATGTTCCAGAACTTGATGAAACTTGTTCTCAGTGCTCAGTCCATCATTTGAAGTGTTTTAACTTGGAATAGGAAGCTTGCTAAGTCTATTTGCTATGCCCAAAAGGAATTTTTCTAATTCCTTCCAGGTTGAGAGCACTGTTCATTTTTTCCAGCAGGTGTATGTCCAAAAATAGCAAGTTTTGGGAGCTAGTCATTTCACAACTAGCCTGTCTTGACTTAAACTTTTGGGATACATGTTCCAAAGTACTTGGCTGATATTTTGGTGGATTTAGGAAGCTCAAAGGGTCTACTAATCAACTCTGAAGTCTCAGTTGGCTGGTGTGAAGCTGGTTGTAGCGGCACCTACTCATCTTTGGATTGCATCCACCATCTCTCTTCACAGTGGTATCAGAGCATAGTCAAGCAACATGGGAGATGGATTTCCATCAACAATTGACAAATTGGATCGAAACAACTATCCGGCATGGTCTCTAAGGATGGAGGCTTACCTTCAAGGGAGGAATCTATATGGATTCATATCCGGAGATGAAGCAATGCCAACCATGAGGAACAAAGGGCAACCATCACATGAAGAAGTGGAAGGACTTTCGAATTGGTGTTCGAAGGATGCACTTGCAAGGTCCTATATTCTAAACTTAATCTCTGATTTTCTTTTACCTCATGTCAAGGGATGCAAGACATCAAGAGAAACCTGGAATGCACTTGCTTCTTTCTTCTCTTCCAACACTCGAGCAAGGAAGAACCAATTGTGGATGGAGTTCACAACAATGAAGAAAAGCCCGAAGCAAAATGTGACTGATTATGTCACAAAGATGAAGGAGATTTCCGACCAACTTGGAAGCATTGGAGAGGTAATTGAAGAGGAGCAAATCATAAGACAAATCATGAATGGAATCAAAGCAGACGACAAGTGGGAGTCATTCACAACAGCCATGGATTTATACATGGATATGCATGTACCCGACCTCAACACACTCATGGGCCAACTCTTCACTCATGAAGCAAAGATTAGCAAAGGTGGTGAGTCCTCAAGAGGTAATCAAACTTTTGCCTTATATTCTGATAAAGCTAAGGTCAAGGACAAGTCAAAGAATAGAAAGAATGAAGATGAAGGAAGCTCTTTCCAAGCAAACTTTGCAGGTAGAGGACGAGCTAGAGGAAGAGGCAGAAGTGGAAAGCAAGGCAGGGGGAGATTCCAATCATCTCAACCTTGCAACATATGTGGCTTATCTAACCATACTACTGAAGAATGTTTCAGGAACCCGAGGAACTCAAGAGGAAGAGGATTCAATAGAGGTGGCTATGGATCAAATAGAGGCAGGTACAATGGAGGCTACAACAACAACTACTACAACAACAATTACAACAACAACAACAACTATCAAAGTGGCCATAGAGGAAGAAGAGATTACAATAACTATGTAGAGGACCAAAGTCAAGAAGATTCATTATTGATTATGAATCTATCAACGAAGAAGGGTAAGGATGATGATCACATATTTTACATTGATTCGGGATGCTCGAACCATGTAGCAGGAAATGTGGCTTTACTTTCTGATTTGGAAGATCCTCATAACAAGCATGAAGTGCAGACAGGAGATGACACAAAGCACTCAGTGGAGAAGATAGGTAATGTGAAGACATCAGATGGGAATATGAACCTCTTAAGCAAAGTCTTGTATGTCCCTACAATTACCAAAAATTTAATAAGTGTTGGACAGATTGTTGAAAAAGGATTGCAGGTTAGATTCAATCGATTTGGAGCATATGTTGAAGACCCAAGGCAAGGCTTTCGAAGGATTGCCAAAGGAGAAAAGACAGGAAGGCTTTTCACTTTTGAAGTGGAAGATACAAAGAACATAGCTTTGTTTAGCTATGGATCTCAAACTCTAACAGAGTTGGAGATATGGCACAAAAGGCTTGCTCACATTGGTGAGAGGACACTCAAACAGATTTGCAGGGACCAAAGTGTACTTGGTTTGCCTAATATCACAAGGCAACACATGATTTATAAGTGTGAAGCTTGTCAACTCGGCAAGGCTCATAGACAACCTTTCAATAAGAAAGGATATATGTATCAAAATCCTTTGGATCTAGTGCACACGGATGTGTGGGGTCCAAGTAAGGAGCCATCTATATCAGGCTCAAGATATTATGTGTCTTTCATAGATGATTGTAGCAGGTGGACCATTCTGTTTTTCATGAAGCACAAGGATGAAGTGTTTAATTGCTTTAAGAAGTATATTGCTCTTGTTGAAAACCAAACAGGTAGGACTTTGAAACGACTCAGATCAGATGGTGGAGGAGAATACTTCTCTTTTGAATTTGATGCCTTCTTGCATGAAAGAGGCATTAAAAGGGAAGTCACTACAAGGTATACACCCGAACTCAATGGTGTAGCAGAGAGGAGGAACAGAGCTATTGTCGAAGCTGCAAGGTCCATGCTCAATGAAAAGGGATTGCCGAACTACCTATGGGCAGAGGCTGTGTCGACAGCCACATATCTCATAAATAGACTTCCATCTAAGTCACTAGATGGAACCACTCCATATGAAGTGTGGAATGGAAGAAGACCTAGTCTAGAGCATTGTAAAATCTTTGGATGCTTAGCCTATGCTCACATTCCTTCTCAAGTAAGAGGGAAATTGGATCCCAAGGCAGAGAAGTGTGTATTCATTGGTTATGATCAAAACCAAAAAGGATATAGATTGTACAATCCAACCAATAAAGGATTTTCTGTGAGTAGAGATGTAATTTTTGATGAAAACAAATCATGGTTTGATGATGACAGGAAAGTGAAGCTGCCATATGACTTGGATGAAGATTTTCCATCACTTCAACCAAAGGAGCCAAAGCAGATTGAAGAAAGTGATTCGGAGATTGACCTAGAAGACTTGGAAAGACTAAAGCTTTGGAAGAACAAAGGTAAAGCAAAGATGCAGGATGCTACATATGGACCCGAGAGCTCACATCAACCACTTAGAAGGTCTTCGAGGGAGAAGAAGAAACCAGAGAGGTTTGGTTATGATACTTCTTTGGTCACCAAGCACTCAATCTACATTGCAAAGGATTCAACCAATGAAGAACCTACCACATTTGAAGAAGCACAAAGCAAGAAAGCTTGGAGAGATGCAATGGATGAAGAAATGGAAGCCTTGAAGGAGAATGACACTTGGGAGCTTGTACCTAACAAGCCATCTATGAAGATAATCGGATCTCGATGGATATACAAAATCAAGAAGAATCCAGATGGAAGTATAAATAGACACAAAGCAAGGCTAGTTGCTAAAGGGTTTGCTCAAACCCATGGTATTGATTATGAGGAGACTTTCTCTCCTGTTGCAAAAATGCCTACAATTAGGGTTCTCATTAGTCTTGCTGCATCTAGAAATTGGAATCTTTATCAACTTGATGTAAAGAATGCTTTCTTGAATGGATGGATTTCTGAGGAAGTGTATATGGCACAACCTCCTGGATATGAGGATGCACATCATCCTAACTATGTATGCAAACTAAAGAAAGCTTTGTATGGATTGAAGCAAGCTCCAAGAGCTTGGAATTTCAGATTGGTTACTTATTTGCAGGACCAAGGATTCAAAGCTAGCAAGGCGGATACCTCTTTGTTCATAAAGAGGAATGGATCTGAAGTGATCTATTTATGTGTGTATGTTGATGATATTATTATCACAGGCAATGATCTTGAAGGAATCAAACAGGTAAAGAGTCAAATGAAGGAGGAGTTCAAAATAAGTGACCTCGGACCACTCACTTATTTTCTTGGATTGGAGTTGATCTACACAGATTCAGGTATATACATCACACAAAGGAAGTATGTCCATGACATGCTCGTCAAGTTCAAGATGGAAAATACCAAGTGTGCAGGTACACCTATGGAGCAAAATCATAAGCTTAGTGCTTATGAAGGAGAGCCAATTGAAGACATCACAAGCTATCAAAGCTTGGTTGGAAGTTTGAACTATGCAACACTCACAAGGGTGGATATATGCTATAGTGTTAGCATATTGAGTCAGTTTATGCATAAGCCGAGAAGACCACATATGGAAGCGGCCAAGCGAGTCCTCAAGTACCTAAAGGGGACCATGAATGAAGGTTTGTTCTATTCATATACTTCAGATATTGAGCTAAAGGTCTACTCAGATGCAGATTGGGCCGGATCTAAAGATGATAGAAGAAGCACATCAGGGTATATATCATTTGCAGGTTCAAAAATCATTTCTTGGTCATCGAAGAAGCAACCAACCGTGGCATTATCTTCTACTGAAGCTGAATATAGAGGTTTGGCTAATGCAACTCAAGAAATCATGTGGTTAAAATCTTTGTACACAGATCTTGGACTTCATTCTTCAACACCTCACATTTTTGGTGACAACACAAGCTCACTACATCTAGCAGCTAATCCGGTATACCATGCTAGAACCAAGCATATTGAAGTCCACTACCATTATGTAAGGGAGAAGCTAATGAGCAAGGATATTCAACTATCCTACGTCTCTACAGATATGCAATGTGCAGACATGTTGACGAAAGCTCTTGATGGTACGAAATTAAGTAGATTCAAGTTGATGATTGGTTTGCAGGAAATCAAGGACAATTGAAGACTTATTTGGAGGCCAAGCATGTTAGGCTTGAGGGGGAGCTGTTGGTGCATTTTGCCCAAGCCTACATGCTTGATATGCTTGATATTATCCTCATTTGTAAGTCACATGAGTAGTCATGTGAACACCTCTTGTAAAAGAGTACATTTTATCTCTTGTAAATGGAAAAAGAAAAAAGTAAAAGGATGGCTTACCTCATCCATGATGTAAAAGCAAATTCGTGGCTCCAACTACCAAAATCACGAATTTTTGAGCTGAGGGAATCTCTCCTAACTTTGGGGATCACTTTTAGGTGGAGCCATTCGAATTCGAATTCAAAACTCCCTCCAAGAATTGCTATAAAAGGAGCAAGAAGGAAGAGGCGATTAGCAAGCCTTGTACGTGACCACTTCATGTCATTTTGTAGAGATTGAAGAGCTTACTCCATAGCTCTATCATTCTACTCCCATTGTGCAAAGATTCATTGCCAATGTGGTTGTAATCATATGTGAATCTATACATTTATTATCATCTACCTCTCTGTTTTGTTCTCTGCTATACTCACTCAGAGCAGTAACTTCAGAAGGTCATATCTCGAGTTTTACTGAACCTTTTTCAGTGTTTTAAAGTGCGTTGGATAGCTCTCACTGTCTAGTTTGTACATATAAAGTTTCAAGGTCATTGGATTTATACTTTTGGAGATATCTGCATTTTACTGCTTACTGGTCTATCTCTGCAGAGCCCCGAGAATTGTGGGAATGTTCCAGAACTTGATGAAACTTGTTCTCAGTGCTCAGTCCATCATTTGAAGTGTTTTAACTTGGAATAGGAAGCTTGCTAAGTCTATTTGCTATGTCCAAAAGGAATTTTTCTAATTCCTTCCAGGTTGAGAGCACTGTTCATTTTTTCCAGCAGGTGTATGTCCAAAAATAGCAAGTTTTGGGAGCTAGTCATTTCACAACTAGCCTGTCTTGACTTAAACTTTTGGGATACATGTTCCAAAGTACTTGGCTGATATTTTGGTGGATTTAGGAAGCTCAAAGGGTCTACTAATCAACTCTGAAGTCTCAGTTGGCTGGTGTGAAGCTGGTTGTAGCGGCACCTACTCATCTTTGGATTGCATCCACCATCTCTCTTCACAGTGGTATCAGAGCATAGTCAAGCAACATGGGAGATGGATTTCCATCAACAATTGACAAATTGGATCGAAACAACTATCCGGCATGGTCTCTAAGGATGGAGGCTTACCTTCAAGGGAGGAATCTATATGGATTCATATCCGGAGATGAAGCAATGCCAACCATGAGGAACAAAGGGCAACCATCACATGAAGAAGTGGAAGGACTTTCGAATTGGTGTTCGAAGGATGCACTTGCAAGGTCCTATATTCTAAACTCAATCTCTGATTTTCTTTTACCTCATGTCAAGGGATGCAAGACATCAAGAGAAACCTGGAATGCACTTGCTTCTTTCTTCTCTTCCAACACTCGAGCAAGGAAGAACCAATTGTGGATGGAGTTCACAACAATGAAGAAAAGCCCGAAGCAAAATGTGACTGATTATGTCACAAAGATGAAGGAGATTTCCGACCAACTTGGAAGCATTGGAGAGGTAATTGAAGAGGAGCAAATCATAAGACAAATCATGAATGGAATCAAAGCAGACGACAAGTGGGAGTCATTCACAACAGCCATGGATTTATACATGGATATGCATGTACCCGACCTCAACACACTCATGGGCCAACTCTTCACTCATGAAGCAAAGATTAGCAAAGGTGGTGAGTCCTCAAGAGGTAATCAAACTTCTGCCTTATATTCTGATAAAGCTAAGGTCAAGGACAAGTCAAAGAATAGAAAGAATGAAGATGAAGGAAGCTCTTTCCAAGCAAACTTTGCAGGTAGAGGACGAGCTAGAGGAAGAGGCAGAAGTGGAAAGCAAGGCAGGGGGAGATTCCAATCATCTCAACCTTGCAACATATGTGGCTTATCTAACCATACTACTGAAGAATGTTTCAGGAACCCGAGGAACTCAAGAGGAAGAGGATTCAATAGAGGTGGCTATGGATCAAATAGAGGCAGGTACAATGGAGGCTACAACAACAACTACTACAACAACAATTACAACAACAACAACAACTATCAAAGTGGCCATAGAGGAAGAAGAGATTACAATAACTATGCAGAGGACCAAAGTCAAGAAGATTCATTATTGATTATGAATCTATCAACGAAGAAGGGTAAGGATGATGATCACATATTTTACATTGATTCGGGATGCTCGAACCATGTAGCAGGAAATGTGGCTTTACTTTCTGATTTGGAAGATCCTCATAACAAGCATGAAGTGCAGACAGGAGATGACACAAAGCACTCAGTGGAGAAGATAGGTAATGTGAAGACATCAGATGGGAATATGAACCTCTTAAGCAAAGTCTTGTATGTCCCTACAATTACCAAAAATTTAATAAGTGTTGGACAGATTGTTGAAAAAGGATTGCAGGTTAGATTCAATCGATTTGGAGCATATGTTGAAGACCCAAGGCAAGGCTTTCGAAGGATTGCCAAAGGAGAAAAGACAGGAAGGCTTTTCACTTTTGAAGTGGAAGATACAAAGAACATAGCTTTGTTTAGCTATGGATCTCAAACTCTAACAGAGCTGGAGATATGGCACAAAAGGCTTGCTCACATTGGTGAGAGGACACTCAAACAGATTTGCAGGGACCAAAGTGTACTTGGTTTGCCTAATATCACAAGGCAACACATGATTTATAAGTGTGAAGCTTGTCAACTCGGCAAGGCTCATAGACAACCTTTCAATAAGAAAGGATATATGTATCAAAATCCTTTGGATCTAGTGCACACGGATGTGTGGGGTCCAAGTAAGGAGCCATCTATATCAGGCTCAAGATATTATGTGTCTTTCATAGATGATTGTAGCAGGTGGACCATTCTGTTTTTCATGAAGCACAAGGATGAAGTGTTTAATTGCTTTAAGAAGTATATTGCTCTTGTTGAAAACCAAACAGGTAGGACTTTGAAACGACTCAGATCAGATGGTGGAGGAGAATACTTCTCTTTTGAATTTGATGCCTTCTTGCATGAAAGAGGCATTAAAAGGGAAGTCACTACAAGGTATACACCCGAACTCAATGGTGTAGCAGAGAGGAGGAACAGAGCTATTGTCGAAGCTGCAAGGTCCATGCTCAATGAAAAGGGATTGCCGAACTACCTATGGGCAGAGGCTGTGTCGACAGCCACATATCTCATAAATAGACTTCCATCTAAGTCACTAGATGGAACCACTCCATATGAAGTGTGGAATGGAAGAAGACCTAGTCTAGAGCATTGTAAAATCTTTGGATGCTTAGCCTATGCTCACATTCCTTCTCAAGTAAGAGGGAAATTGGATCCCAAGGCAGAGAAGTGTGTATTCATTGGTTATGATCAAAACCAAAAAGGATATAGATTGTACAATCCAACCAATAAAGGATTTTCTGTGAGTAGAGATGTAATTTTTGATGAAAACAAATCATGGTTTGATGATGACAGGAAAGTGAAGCTGCCATATGACTTGGATGAAGATTTTCCATCACTTCAACCAAAGGAGCCAAAGCAGATTGAAGAAAGTGATTCGGAGATTGACCTAGAAGACTTGGAAAGACTAAAGCTTTGGAAGAACAAAGGTAAAGCAAAGATGCAGGATGCTACATATGGACCCGAGAGCTCACATCAACCACTTAGAAGGTCTTCGAGGGAGAAGAAGAAACCAGAGAGGTTTGGTTATGATACTTCTTTGGTCACCAAGCACTCAATCTACATTGCAAAGGATTCAACCAATGAAGAACCTACCACATTTGAAGAAGCACAAAGCAAGAAAGCTTGGAGAGATGCAATGGATGAAGAAATGGAAGCCTTGAAGGAGAATGACACTTGGGAGCTTGTACCTAACAAGCCATCTATGAAGATAATCGGATCTCGATGGATATACAAAATCAAGAAGAATCCAGATGGAAGTATAAATAGACACAAAGCAAGGCTAGTTGCTAAAGGGTTTGCTCAAACCCATGGTATTGATTATGAGGAGACTTTCTCTCCTGTTGCAAAAATGCCTACAATTAGGGTTCTCATTAGTCTTGCTGCATCTAGAAATTGGAATCTTTATCAACTTGATGTAAAGAATGCTTTCTTGAATGGATGGATTTCTGAGGAAGTGTATATGGCACAACCTCCTGGATATGAGGATGCACATCATCCTAACTATGTATGCAAACTAAAGAAAGCTTTGTATGGATTGAAGCAAGCTCCAAGAGCTTGGAATTTCAGATTGGTTACTTATTTGCAGGACCAAGGATTCAAAGCTAGCAAGGCGGATACCTCTTTGTTCATAAAGAGGAATGGATCTGAAGTGATCTATTTATGTGTGTATGTTGATGATATTATTATCACAGGCAATGATCTTGAAGGAATCAAACAGGTAAAGAGTCAAATGAAGGAGGAGTTCAAAATAAGTGACCTCGGACCACTCACTTATTTTCTTGGATTGGAGTTGATCTACACAGATTCAGGTATATACATCACACAAAGGAAGTATGTCCATGACATGCTCGTCAAGTTCAAGATGGAAAATACCAAGTGTGCAGGTACACCTATGGAGCAAAATCATAAGCTTAGTGCTTATGAAGGAGAGCCAATTGAAGACATCACAAGCTATCAAAGCTTGGTTGGAAGTTTGAACTATGCAACACTCACAAGGGTGGATATATGCTATAGTGTTAGCATATTGAGTCAGTTTATGCATAAGCCGAGAAGACCACATATGGAAGCGGCCAAGCGAGTCCTCAAGTACCTAAAGGGGACCATGAATGAAGGTTTGTTCTATTCATATACTTCAGATATTGAGCTAAAGGTCTACTCAGATGCAGATTGGGCCGGATCTAAAGATGATAGAAGAAGCACATCAGGGTATATATCATTTGCAGGTTCAAAAATCATTTCTTGGTCATCGAAGAAGCAACCAACCGTGGCATTATCTTCTACTGAAGCTGAATATAGAGGTTTGGCTAATGCAACTCAAGAAATCATGTGGTTAAAATCTTTGTACACAGATCTTGGACTTCATTCTTCAACACCTCACATTTTTGGTGACAACACAAGCTCACTACATCTAGCAGCTAATCCGGTATACCATGCTAGAACCAAGCATATTGAAGTCCACTACCATTATGTAAGGGAGAAGCTAATGAGCAAGGATATTCAACTATCCTACGTCTCTACAGATATGCAATGTGCAGACATGTTGACGAAAGCTCTTGATGGTACGAAATTAAGTAGATTCAAGTTGATGATTGGTTTGCAGGAAATCAAGGACAATTGAAGACTTATTTGGAGGCCAAGCATGTTAGGCTTGAGGGGGAGCTGTTGGTGCATTTTGCCCAAGCCTACATGCTTGATATGCTTGATATTATCCTCATTTGTAAGTCACATGAGTAGTCATGTGAACACCTCTTGTAAAAGAGTACATTTTATCTCTTGTAAATGGAAAAAGAAAAAAGTAAAAGGATGGCTTACCTCATCCATGATGTAAAAGCAAATTCGTGGCTCCAACTACCAAAATCACGAATTTTTGAGCTGAGGGAATCTCTCCTAACTTTGGGGATCACTTTTAGGTGGAGCCATTCGAATTCGAATTCAAAACTCCCTCCAAGAATTGCTATAAAAGGAGCAAGAAGGAAGAGGCGATTAGCAAGCCTTGTACGTGACCACTTCATGTCATTTTGTAGAGATTGAAGAGCTTACTCCATAGCTCTATCATTCTACTCCCATTGTGCAAAGATTCATTGCCAATGTGGTTGTAATCATATGTGAATCTATACATTTATTATCATCTACCTCTCTGTTTTGTTCTCTGCTATACTCACTCAGAGCAGTAACTTCAGAAGGTCATATCTCGAGTTTTACTGAACCTTTTTCAGTGTTTTAAAGTGCGTTGGATAGCTCTCACTGTCTAGTTTCTACATATACAGTTTCAAGGTCATTGGATTTATACTTTTGGAGATATCTGCATTTTACTGCTTACTGGTCTATCTCTGCAGAGCCCCGAGAATTGTGGGAATGTTCCAGAACTTGATGAAACTTGTTCTCAGTGCTCAGTCCATCATTTGAAGTGTTTTAACTTGGAATAGGAAGCTTGCTAAGTCTATTTGCTATGTCCAAAAGGAATTTTTCTAATTCCTTCCAGGTTGAGAGCACTGTTCATTTTTTCCAGCAGGTGTATGTCCAAAAATAGCAAGTTTTGGGAGCTAGTCATTTCACAACTAGCCTGTCTTGACTTAAACTTTTGGGATACATGTTCCAAAGTACTTGGCTGATATTTTGGTGGATTTAGGAAGCTCAAAGGGTCTACTAATCAACTCTGAAGTCTCAGTTGGCTGGTGTGAAGCTGGTTGTAGCGGCACCTACTCATCTTTGGATTGCATCCACCATCTCTCTTCACAGTGGTATCAGAGCATAGTCAAGCAACATGGGAGATGGATTTCCATCAACAATTGACAAATTGGATCGAAACAACTATCCGGCATGGTCTCTAAGGATGGAGGCTTACCTTCAAGGGAGGAATCTATATGGATTCATATCCGGAGATGAAGCAATGCCAACCATGAGGAACAAAGGGCAACCATCACATGAAGAAGTGGAAGGACTTTCGAATTGGTGTTCGAAGGATGCACTTGCAAGGTCCTATATTCTAAACTCAATCTCTGATTTTCTTTTACCTCATGTCAAGGGATGCAAGACATCAAGAGAAACCTGGAATGCACTTGCTTCTTTCTTCTCTTCCAACACTCGAGCAAGGAAGAACCAATTGTGGATGGAGTTCACAACAATGAAGAAAAGCCCGAAGCAAAATGTGACTGATTATGTCACAAAGATGAAGGAGATTTCCGACCAACTTGGAAGCATTGGAGAGGTAATTGAAGAGGAGCAAATCATAAGACAAATCATGAATGGAATCAAAGCAGACGACAAGTGGGAGTCATTCACAACAGCCATGGATTTATACATGGATATGCATGTACCCGACCTCAACACACTCATGGGCCAACTCTTCACTCATGAAGCAAAGATTAGCAAAGGTGGTGAGTCCTCAAGAGGTAATCAAACTTCTGCCTTATATTCTGATAAAGCTAAGGTCAAGGACAAGTCAAAGAATAGAAAGAATGAAGATGAAGGAAGCTCTTTCCAAGCAAACTTTGCAGGTAGAGGACGAGCTAGAGGAAGAGGCAGAAGTGGAAAGCAAGGCAGGGGGAGATTCCAATCATCTCAACCTTGCAACATATGTGGCTTATCTAACCATACTACTGAAGAATGTTTCAGGAACCCGAGGAACTCAAGAGGAAGAGGATTCAATAGAGGTGGCTATGGATCAAATAGAGGCAGGTACAATGGAGGCTACAACAACAACTACTACAACAACAATTACAACAACAACAACAACTATCAAAGTGGCCATAGAGGAAGAAGAGATTACAATAACTATGCAGAGGACCAAAGTCAAGAAGATTCATTATTGATTATGAATCTATCAACGAAGAAGGGTAAGGATGATGATCACATATTTTACATTGATTCGGGATGCTCGAACCATGTAGCAGGAAATGTGGCTTTACTTTCTGATTTGGAAGATCCTCATAACAAGCATGAAGTGCAGACAGGAGATGACACAAAGCACTCAGTGGAGAAGATAGGTAATGTGAAGACATCAGATGGGAATATGAACCTCTTAAGCAAAGTCTTGTATGTCCCTACAATTACCAAAAATTTAATAAGTGTTGGACAGATTGTTGAAAAAGGATTGCAGGTTAGATTCAATCGATTTGGAGCATATGTTGAAGACCCAAGGCAAGGCTTTCGAAGGATTGCCAAAGGAGAAAAGACAGGAAGGCTTTTCACTTTTGAAGTGGAAGATACAAAGAACATAGCTTTGTTTAGCTATGGATCTCAAACTCTAACAGAGCTGGAGATATGGCACAAAAGGCTTGCTCACATTGGTGAGAGGACACTCAAACAGATTTGCAGGGACCAAAGTGTACTTGGTTTGCCTAATATCACAAGGCAACACATGATTTATAAGTGTGAAGCTTGTCAACTCGGCAAGGCTCATAGACAACCTTTCAATAAGAAAGGATATATGTATCAAAATCCTTTGGATCTAGTGCACACGGATGTGTGGGGTCCAAGTAAGGAGCCATCTATATCAGGCTCAAGATATTATGTGTCTTTCATAGATGATTGTAGCAGGTGGACCATTCTGTTTTTCATGAAGCACAAGGATGAAGTGTTTAATTGCTTTAAGAAGTATATTGCTCTTGTTGAAAACCAAACAGGTAGGACTTTGAAACGACTCAGATCAGATGGTGGAGGAGAATACTTCTCTTTTGAATTTGATGCCTTCTTGCATGAAAGAGGCATTAAAAGGGAAGTCACTACAAGGTATACACCCGAACTCAATGGTGTAGCAGAGAGGAGGAACAGAGCTATTGTCGAAGCTGCAAGGTCCATGCTCAATGAAAAGGGATTGCCGAACTACCTATGGGCAGAGGCTGTGTCGACAGCCACATATCTCATAAATAGACTTCCATCTAAGTCACTAGATGGAACCACTCCATATGAAGTGTGGAATGGAAGAAGACCTAGTCTAGAGCATTGTAAAATCTTTGGATGCTTAGCCTATGCTCACATTCCTTCTCAAGTAAGAGGGAAATTGGATCCCAAGGCAGAGAAGTGTGTATTCATTGGTTATGATCAAAACCAAAAAGGATATAGATTGTACAATCCAACCAATAAAGGATTTTCTGTGAGTAGAGATGTAATTTTTGATGAAAACAAATCATGGTTTGATGATGACAGGAAAGTGAAGCTGCCATATGACTTGGATGAAGATTTTCCATCACTTCAACCAAAGGAGCCAAAGCAGATTGAAGAAAGTGATTCGGAGATTGACCTAGAAGACTTGGAAAGACTAAAGCTTTGGAAGAACAAAGGTAAAGCAAAGATGCAGGATGCTACATATGGACCCGAGAGCTCACATCAACCACTTAGAAGGTCTTCGAGGGAGAAGAAGAAACCAGAGAGGTTTGGTTATGATACTTCTTTGGTCACCAAGCACTCAATCTACATTGCAAAGGATTCAACCAATGAAGAACCTACCACATTTGAAGAAGCACAAAGCAAGAAAGCTTGGAGAGATGCAATGGATGAAGAAATGGAAGCCTTGAAGGAGAATGACACTTGGGAGCTTGTACCTAACAAGCCATCTATGAAGATAATCGGATCTCGATGGATATACAAAATCAAGAAGAATCCAGATGGAAGTATAAATAGACACAAAGCAAGGCTAGTTGCTAAAGGGTTTGCTCAAACCCATGGTATTGATTATGAGGAGACTTTCTCTCCTGTTGCAAAAATGCCTACAATTAGGGTTCTCATTAGTCTTGCTGCATCTAGAAATTGGAATCTTTATCAACTTGATGTAAAGAATGCTTTCTTGAATGGATGGATTTCTGAGGAAGTGTATATGGCACAACCTCCTGGATATGAGGATGCACATCATCCTAACTATGTATGCAAACTAAAGAAAGCTTTGTATGGATTGAAGCAAGCTCCAAGAGCTTGGAATTTCAGATTGGTTACTTATTTGCAGGACCAAGGATTCAAAGCTAGCAAGGCGGATACCTCTTTGTTCATAAAGAGGAATGGATCTGAAGTGATCTATTTATGTGTGTATGTTGATGATATTATTATCACAGGCAATGATCTTGAAGGAATCAAACAGGTAAAGAGTCAAATGAAGGAGGAGTTCAAAATAAGTGACCTCGGACCACTCACTTATTTTCTTGGATTGGAGTTGATCTACACAGATTCAGGTATATACATCACACAAAGGAAGTATGTCCATGACATGCTCGTCAAGTTCAAGATGGAAAATACCAAGTGTGCAGGTACACCTATGGAGCAAAATCATAAGCTTAGTGCTTATGAAGGAGAGCCAATTGAAGACATCACAAGCTATCAAAGCTTGGTTGGAAGTTTGAACTATGCAACACTCACAAGGGTGGATATATGCTATAGTGTTAGCATATTGAGTCAGTTTATGCATAAGCCGAGAAGACCACATATGGAAGCGGCCAAGCGAGTCCTCAAGTACCTAAAGGGGACCATGAATGAAGGTTTGTTCTATTCATATACTTCAGATATTGAGCTAAAGGTCTACTCAGATGCAGATTGGGCCGGATCTAAAGATGATAGAAGAAGCACATCAGGGTATATATCATTTGCAGGTTCAAAAATCATTTCTTGGTCATCGAAGAAGCAACCAACCGTGGCATTATCTTCTACTGATGCTGAATATAGAGGTTTGGCTAATGCAACTCAAGAAATCATGTGGTTAAAATCTTTGTACACAGATCTTGGACTTCATTCTTCAACACCTCACATTTTTGGTGACAACACAAGCTCACTACATCTAGCAGCTAATCCGGTATACCATGCTAGAACCAAGCATATTGAAGTCCACTACCATTATGTAAGGGAGAAGCTAATGAGCAAGGATATTCAACTATCCTACGTCTCTACAGATATGCAATGTGCAGACATGTTGACGAAAGCTCTTGATGGTACGAAATTAAGTAGATTCAAGTTGATGATTGGTTTGCAGGAAATCAAGGACAATTGAAGACTTATTTGGAGGCCAAGCATGTTAGGCTTGAGGGGGAGCTGTTGGTGCATTTTGCCCAAGCCTACATGCTTGATATGCTTGATATTATCCTCATTTGTAAGTCACATGAGTAGTCATGTGAACACCTCTTGTAAAAGAGTACATTTTATCTCTTGTAAATGGAAAAAGAAAAAAGTAAAAGGATGGCTTACCTCATCCATGATGTAAAAGCAAATTCGTGGCTCCAACTACCAAAATCACGAATTTTTGAGCTGAGGGAATCTCTCCTAACTTTGGGGATCACTTTTAGGTGGAGCCATTCGAATTCGAATTCAAAACTCCCTCCAAGAATTGCTATAAAAGGAGCAAGAAGGAAGAGGCGATTAGCAAGCCTTGTACGTGACCACTTCATGTCATTTTGTAGAGATTGAAGAGCTTACTCCATAGCTCTATCATTCTACTCCCATTGTGCAAAGATTCATTGCCAATGTGGTTGTAATCATATGTGAATCTATACATTTATTATCATCTACCTCTCTGTTTTGTTCTCTGCTATACTCACTCAGAGCAGTAACTTCAGAAGGTCATATCTCGAGTTTTACTGACCCTTTTTCAGTGTTTTAAAGTGCGTTGGATAGCTCTCACTGTCTAGTTTCTACATATAAAGTTTCAAGGTCATTGGATTTATACTTTTGGAGATATCTGCATTTTACTGCTTACTGGTCTATCTCTGCAGAGCCCCGAGAATTGTGGGAATGTTCCAGAACTTGATGAAACTTGTTCTCAGTGCTCAGTCCATCATTTGAAGTGTTTTAACTTGGAATAGGAAGCTTGCTAAGTCTATTTGCTATGCCCAAAAGGAATTTTTCTAATTCCTTCCAGGTTGAGAGCACTGTTCATTTTTTCCAGCAGGTGTATGTCCAAAAATAGCAAGTTTTGGGAGCTAGTCATTTCACAACTAGCCTGTCTTGACTTAAACTTTTGGGATACATGTTCCAAAGTACTTGGCTGATATTTTGGTGGATTTAGGAAGCTCAAAGGGTCTACTAATCAACTCTGAAGTCTCAGTTGGCTGGTGTGAAGCTGGTTGTAGCGGCACCTACTCATCTTTGGATTGCATCCACCATCTCTCTTCACAGCTATGACTTGATAAACTCTTTTCTCTTCATGTAGTCCATAATTTTTTATGAAATCCCTCATGATTGTTATCTTACTAAGTTAATAAGAGTCCCCCAAAAGGAAGTAAGTCAATTGCTGCTATGATGAGAGAATTGTTCAAAACACTAAATAGGTGTATGAACCAAATAGCAAGTTTTTTACCCTTGATTCAACTTCTACCTATCTATTTTGACCTTGGCAAGCTAAAAGGGCCCAATACATATCCCTAGAGTTTAATTTGTTGGTGTAGTACAAAGTTTTTGCAGCACCAATTCATCTTCTCCAAGTTCAAATCCATCTCTTCACAATATCGCTGAACATTTGCATCAAAATTAGCTCAAAATGAGCATGAACTCAGCCCATGCATGATATACATGTTGACGATGTATTACATAATGAACGCATGTCTATCAAGAGTGCACAAAGTATGCCAAAAGGGTTGAAACAAACTTTGTAGGACAACAAATTGAGTGCACCTTTACTTGGTAGAACAAGATCAAGCTCTCACCATGCATCAAGTAATTTTGTGGATTATTCTCTTATTGCAACAACATGTAATGAAGAGCCACTTACTTTTGAAGATGCATGTGACGATCCACAATGAATGAGTGATATGCAATAAAAAATGAAATCCATACATAGGAATGATACTTCGGAGTTATGTGGAATTGCCAAAAGGAAAAAATGCCATTGATATAAAGTGGGTTTACAAGATTAAGAGAAATTCTAATGGTAGCATTGATCGCTACAAAGCTAGATTGGTTTCCAAAGCATATGAGCAACTATATGGCATTGACTATGAGGAAACTTTTGCACCTACTTCACACATGACTATGATTCGCACTGTGTTTGCATTGGCTACCCATCGAGGTTGAAAAGTACATCAGTTGGACATAAAAAAAGCTTTCTTAAATGGTGATTTCCAAGAAGAGGTCTATGTGAAGCAACCTCCTAGACTTGCCATGGAAGGGAAAAAGCATATGGTCTGTCACTTACATAAAGACTTGTATGGTCTCAAGCAAGCTCCATGTGCATGGTATGACAAAATCCATAAGCACTTGATTGCTTTTGGCTTCACATGCAATCCAATTGAAAACACACTCTGTATGTAAAGATGGGGTTAATCTTACAGTACTTGTTCTTTATGTCAATGACATACTCTTGACTAGGTCATGTGATGCACAACTTGATATTCTTATGACTAATGTGCAACATACTTTTGATGTCACTTATCTTGGTCAGAGAGAGAGGGAGGTAGGGAGGGAGGGAGGGAGGGAAGGAGAGAGAGAGCGAGAGAGAGAGATATATAGATAGAGAGAGAGGGAGAGAAAGAGATAGAGGGAGGGAGTGTAGAGGGAGGGAGTGTAGAGGGAGGGAGTGTAGAGGGAAGGGAGCAGGTGGGGGGAGAGAGAGATAGAGGGAGTGAGTGTAGAGGGAGGGAGTGAAGAGAGGGAGCACAGAGGGGAGGGAGCAGGTGGGGGTGAGAGAGAGAGAGGGGGGGAGAGGGAGAGGTAGAGAGCAGGATGGTGAGAGAGAGATGGTGAGAGCGAGAGGGGGGGGAGAGATGGTGAGAGTGAGAGGGCGAGAGAGAGAGTGACAGGGCGAGAGAGAGAGAGAGAGAGAGAGAGAGAGAGAGAGAGAGAGAGAGAGAGAGAGAGAGAGAGAGAGAGAGAGAGAGAGACAGAGAGAGAGAGAGAGAGAGACAGAGAGAGAGAGAGAGAGGAGGGAGAGAGAGAGGAGGGAGAGAGAGAGAGAGAGAGAGAGAGAGAGAGATTCTACTTTTTATTATTAACTATATTAATCCTATACCTTTCTAAATCTCTAAGTTTAAAATTTCTAATTGATAATTTTATACTTATAAAGTATCTTAATTTTTGAGAAAGAGTGTATGCCTTGATTTTTTTACGACACTATCAATTTGCAAAAATCAAGGCAACTCTGGTAGTTATACCTTACGGGTGATTATTTTATTTAAAATACCATTTTTATAAAAAAATCTTTTCGATAAAAAGTTGCCAAATTTTTATGCAAAAACTATTCATAGGTATCTGAATAAGTTGACATGGTAGTGAATAATTTGGTCGAATAATATGGGATCATCATAAAATTTTGTAATTATATTTATAGATATTTTCACAAATATATGGGTTGGAGTTTGAGGACTAGTGAAGCATGCAAATAACATGAGGAAAAAGAAGAAGAAGAAGCTTGGGGGACAACACAAAGTGTATTAATAAGTGAATTTACAAAACATAAGTAGTCCATTAGGGTTATGTGTGTATATATAAGCTAAGGGAACAAACTCCTAAAGAGGGGGGAAGATTTCCTTCGGGGTAATAAGTGTGTTCAGACATGTCACAACCATAATATAGTAGCAAATCCCCCCTGAGATTGATTGTGTCAAAAGGAACTAACACTTATGTATCCAATGTGGACTCAATTCAATCCACAAATGGTAGTTAGCCCAAATCTTTGTGAAAAGCTTCAAAATTCTCCCAAGGAAGAGCCTTAGTAAAAAGGTTTGCAAAATTATAATGTGTGGGCAGATACACAAAATTAATCTCTCCAATAGAGAGTCTTCCTTTGAAATAATGATATTTCAATTCAATGTGCTTATTGTGAGCATGGAGCATGAGGTTCCTTGAAATTTCCAATGCATTATGATTATTAGCAAATATGGTATTGAGAGAAGTTTGACCAACACCCAACTCATCCACAAGGTGTGTAAGCCACACACACACACACACTGAATAATAGTTTTGAAAGCTTCGTTATTCTCAACCTCACAGCTAGAAGAAAGAAAACACCACGTGTGGACACAAAGAGTGTCATAATAACCAACCCAATATTAGAAAAAATAAATAATGTAAATCTAGTGGCACTGATCCCCCATTGGGATAAAATAATCCAAGTTAATGGGTAATAAATAACTAGTGAAAGTTATGCTCAACTATTTGCCAATGCTTAAATCTTGCACTATGCATACATCTACTCATTTGAGAGACAAAAGAATTGAATATCAAGCTGATTCATGCATACATAAATGAGGCATCTGTGATCTTGTTGATGAAGATCAGCATAAAAAACATCTCCAACATCATGAAGACGCAATTATAGGCCGATTTCTATGAAAATGGCAATATATTTTTAATCTTCATAGCTAGAAAAATGCAATAAATTGCCAATGCATTTACTTTGATACAATTGAAGTTTTCATAAACTAAATTCCAAAATAGTGATGTAGATGCCCCAAATCTAACATTTCAAAAGAGGCATGCAAACCATCCTTAATATTTGAAATATACATCTCATTAGGACTAGTGAGCATCTCATCTATATAAACAAAAATGATAAGAAGTACATCATCTGCATGCTTCACATACAAGATGCTTTTAGTTGGAGTATTCTAAAATCCATGTGCTACCATATCAAGCATGTGGTGGTCACTTTAATTCATACAATGCCTTATTTAGCATGTACACTTTGTTTTCATGACCTTTCTGCACAAAACCATGGGGCTAAAATACATACATTTGTTTGTGAAGATCACCATTCAAAAATGTGGTTTTAATGTCTAGTTTATGTTCATTCCAACCATTATGAGTTGCAAGTGCACATATGCTACAAACAATTGTCATGTGAAACATAGGGGCATATGTCTCATCAAAATCAATGCCCTTATCTTGAGCATAAATTTTTGCTACAAACCTAACCTATTAGCAAACAATACTGCCATTAGGTTTGCATTTCAACTTATAGATCCAATTACTAGCAATGACCTTTTTTCCAAGAGGAAAATCACATAAATAACAAGTATCATTCTTCATAATAGCATCATATTTTGTGCATAGCAACCACCCAATTTTCTGAATTATATGCCTCATAAGAAGAGATAGCTTCATTCTTATCAAAAAGACTAGAAACAGCCATTGGATAATAATTTGATGCAAAGGAATCAGTATGAGAGCCTGAACATGTACAATACGACAAAGATGCATCTAACTTGCTATCTCTAAAACCCTCCACCAACCATTTTGGCATAGTGTTAGCCTCTTCAATGTCAACTCTCTCATCAACAAGTGCATCATGTATGCCAACATAAAAAAGAGAATGATCATTGTGCTCATTGGAAACCTTCATAGGCTAAGTTATTGTCTCACTGGAAGATACACTTGACTACCCACCAATGAACAAAGGCAACATTGTCATACACATCTTTTGAGCTAATTGGTCTCCTTTACAAACAAAAGTAGGGATTGAACTACGTCCTCCACAAATGCTACATCTCATCTAACCAATATCCTTTTGGTCGATGGATGATACAAGCAATAACCCTTACTTTTGAGAACTATACCCAAAAAAAAAAAATTTAACAACCTAATTATCCAATTTTTTGCATTATTGTACAAGACTAATCCATATGCCAAGCAGATAAAAACATGTAGATAAGCAACACATGGATTGTGACAATGCCAAGCCTCCTAAGGAGTGATAGATTGCAATGCTTTAGTGGGATCTTTGTTAAGTACATATGTTGTACACATAACATCATCAAACTAGAATCTATGTGGTAAAGTGTGACTTTTGATCATTAACCTTGCCCTTTCCATGAGAGACCTATTTTCAATCTTAACAAAAATCCATTTTTTTGAGATGTATATGGCACCATACACTAATGTTTTATCCCATAGTCATCCATAGACACATTAGACTCAGAAGACATATAATTTCCCCCTCAATCAAAATGGAGGGGGCTCATTTTACATGTTGAAAAATTTTGAACCATAAAATAGTAATTGTTTGAAGAATATTAACACTTTCAACTTTGCCTTCAATGGCTACACCTATGCATGCATGTATAAATCATCTATGGAAGTCACAAAGTAAAGGAGATTCCCAAAAGAAGGTGTTTGCATGGGACCACAAACATCACAATGTGCAAACTACACTTTTTCATTGAGATCTTAACCTCAAGTTTGGGTTAAGAGGATGCCATTTCAAAGTTTTGTAGGTGAAGCAATCTAGAAAAGATCAAATGATAAAAAAGTGCGTGTTAAAGTTTTGCATCTAAAATAACCTAAAAATCTTCAATTGCACATGAAAAATCATTCTAGGATTTGGCATATTTTGTGCGATTATACAAACCATTACTTAACATTCTAGATGCAATGTTTTTTTGACCATCTGAGAGTTCATGAAGTGTACATTTTTCATTAACCAATTTCACTACTAAGCTAATTTTTGTAAATGCTAAAGCTAACAACATATAATTTTTCATCCCTGGTAAATATAAAGCATTTGATAAAGTAAATGTGCTTCCATTGGAAGGTAGATCAGGGATTGGTCAAGCCAAAGGGCATGACACAAAAAGGAAGACTACCCCATTTGCTAAAAAAGGCCTTTTTATGCTAGTCCATAGGAGCAATTTTCACTTGATTATAGCCTAAAAAGCTATCCAAGAAGCTATAAATGCCTTGGCATGCCACCCTTTTGAGCAGATGATATGTGATAGGCAAAGGATAATTATCATTGATTTTTACCACATTGACCTTCTTGAGATTTATGGATACTCGTAACTTCCCATTCTTCTTAAGCACTACCATGATGGTCAATGCCCACTCCATATGCCTGATCTTGTAGATGAATAGGTCTTCCAAAAGTTTCTCAATCTATTCTTTGATTTTGGTAGAGTACACATCATTATACGTGTATGTTCTTTGTTTTGTGGGCTTGATGTCACTTGTTATCGACATCCTATGTAAGCAGACTTTTGAGTCTACACCTTTTGAATGTGCCCACTTATCATGAGCATGAATAGAGTTCATTACAATCACAAAAGTTGTCTATTGAGCTCTTGGGGTGACAAGGATAATCTTTTAAGAAAGAATATATAACACAACCAAGAGAGTGAGGGTATTCATATGTTGTGGGTGATGAAGATTTCAGTCCCTTATTTGGCACTACTTGCAAGCATGGTTGGTTTGTCACTAAATGATTTCTTGTAGACCCTAGAGCCATGCCACTAGATGTACTTTGGATATCACACTAGTTAGCATGACTCATGAATGTCAATAAATATTGTTGTTGGTGTGGGACTTTCCATCTGTCCATCTATGGAAGTCCTTGAGGGTGCACATATGGACTAGTTTGCCTCTATGGAAGGGAAGGGTAATGTTGTATGACCCTTGCAAAGGGTAATGTTGTATAATCCTTGGAAACCCTCGGTTTACTTAAATGGGTTAGACCCTTGAAGTTGGAGCTCAAGTTCTTAAGTTTAACCATTGACAATTTATTTAATTGAAGTCCACCTTGACTCGTACATGAAGGGAAGGCTTCAATTTAAATAGAAACCATGTGACTAGCCTTGGGAAAGTGTCCACATGAAGGACACATGGAAGGACATGGAAGAATCCTATGACATGCACCCCTTGGACCTTTGGTATATATATGGGTAGAGTTGGATGGGTGGATAGGTACTGACTCACTGTCTTGGTGGATATTATCCTCTAGCATGGAAGCTTTTACAATAGTAGTAATCCGAGTCTTGGTTTTTTCAATTGCAAGTACTTGTACTTCCTGATCTTTGTGGAGGACATTATCTTGAAGCTTTGAAGCTTGGACATTTCTCTAAGATTTTCGAACTTCCACACCAACTTCTCACCTTGGAAATTCTGCTGACAGAAAGCCATATCTCGGATATCATGCTCGTGTGGGAGTGTGACTCTCTGCAAAATCTTGGCATGGAAAGCCCAAAGGCTCATCATTCACGTGCCCAAAGACTCACTCAATAAGTATCTAAAGAGGAAATGAGAGTCCAGAGGACCCCCCCCCCTTCCAAGGAAGCAACCTCCCCCAACTGACTAGCGACTAGAAGGAGGCACCTCCCCATCACACTCATCTAAATAATGGAGCCTGCGTGCAACATAGAGAATGTCTGCCATTCACTCTCTCTCTTGTGAGAGTTGGAGGGAACATGAAGAACATCTTATTCTTATACTCCTCCCTTGAGCCAAATAATTTTGTACATGGGATATTCAATGCGTGCATGAGTTGATGACACAAAAATCCACTTTTGTAACCCACATTCTTGCATAATTTGAGACTAAAACCTGAGAGTTATGAAAAAGGTTTGAAGAGCATCATGAAGATCACAAAAAGCTATCTTTCCCAAAATTTTGGGCAAAGGAAGAGCATCCCTTGGACTACTAGTGAAGATTTTGTGATGCTTTGTTCAAGAAGATAATCCTTCCAAAAGGAGTCTTGAAGAAGGTGGCCATTCACTTTGTGCCCACTCTTTTTATCAACAAAGAGTGAAAAGATTTTGAAGATTGGCAGGTGAAGGAAGGTTCGAAAAAATTCATTGTTGTTCATGGAAGGATAAGCGGATTAGCAAATTGTCTAAGGCAACCCAAGGCGACCTACAATTGGAAGGAAATCTCTAAGAAGATTGGAGTAATCTTCTTTCAATTCCCATCTGCTTTTTCTTTGAAATTAGGAACGACATTTTCATTCCATTTGATTTCCAGATTATTCAATGGAGGGGAATTCATATGCTAGCAACATGTTGTTAGACATACCTAGATAGAAAGTAGATTATGCACCACAAGAAGGGTTTTGAGAGGTAGAGTATACTCCAAGTCTTTTTGAAGTAGGAAAACATGAAAGACAAGAAGTTAACATTTTTAAAGAACTTACGGGTTGGATGAGAAGATCAGTGTATTGAAGTGGATATGTTCATCATTAAAGAGATCCAAACTGAGATGGGGACCTACACACTTCAATCAATGAAGTGAAAGGGAAGACGGAAAATATCTTGAATATGCTCTGTCCAACTTTACCCCTATGTGCCCAAATGGTTCACTTGTCAATTCAACCAAAGAACCTAATGATGAGTAAAGGATCGGATGCTTCTTTACCCATCCAAAGCAACTTATCTCTTAAGAATAGAACCGATGAATACTAAAAATCCTAAGCCTACTTCTATTATGTCTATAAGTCCTTTGCTCACGAAAGAGATAAAACCACCTTAGTTTTCAGGGAAGGACAAACATCATAACAATGATGCAGTCTTGACCTTTTGGGAAAAATGGAAAGACTTACATCAATTGAAAAACAGCCCTGAAGCCTACCATCTTAGAGGCGAGCCTGCCCCTTGTATGAGGCTAATAAATAGTGGATGAGCCTAAAGGAATCTCAAAGAATTCCTAAGACTTGGAAATAATTTGAAGAACTCATCAAAAAAGAGTTCCTAATGAAAAATAAGGATGAACAAAATTGGGAAGAGTGGGACAAGGTCCTTCAACAAGGATGTCCCCTCTCCTTGTATATTTCTCATTATCAAGAAATAGTTCTCAAACTTCAAAACCTAGATGATTTTCATAAAGTCAAAGGTTTCATCCATGGCCTCAATAAGCAGATCAAACATGAAGTGAAGAGAGTTGCTCCTAAAACTTTAGCAGATGCTATAAATTTAGCACAAATCTATGAAGATCATGCTAAAAGTGAAACATAACCACTTCATCTTATCGGGGAAAATAAAAAATTCAAAAGAACTAAATGAAAATTAGAAACTTTCAGAAAATAAGACTCGAGAATCCTTGATTTTTATGGCCAAGACTTGACCTTGAAGTCTGGGAGAAAGCAAAGAATGAAAATCTTTGCATTAAGTGCCTAAACCCAAGACATCTTAGCAAAAAATGTACTTCAAGGGGGCAAAAAAAAAGCCACCCATGAGGAGAAAGGGAAAGAAAAGGCATGATTCCACTTAGTCGAAACTTTGAACCTTGAAAACAGCAAAGTTTGGGAAAAAGTTGAAGTCATGCACGAAGACTGCATACATAAATCTAATTTATCTTGTTCCATGTGGATCCAAAATTGGTTTGGACCACATGAAAGTCAAACATCATGCCTGCATAAGAGGTGAAAAGGTCAGAGTCATGATTGATGACCCAACCATCCAGAATTTCTTAAACTACTCACCATTGAATAGATTAAAGTTACCCCAACAGAAGTCTCCACATCAATATATAGTGTCCATGATGCAAGGACAAGACAAGAAGGTCTGGGACACTATGATCTCTGATCTGGAAAGTGGGTTTCCAAGGATATAAAGATAAACTTGGGTTCTAGATCATGCACATGGAAAGAACTGATGTGGTGTTGAGTAGGGAGTGGTTGTGGGGCTTAGGAAAAACACTCAAAAGAAGTTACCTGTTGAACAGTTTGGAATTTGAAAGGAATGTAATGTGTTACGTGACTCAAGGGGAACATGATGTGCCTAGTACCCCCTTGATTTCAAGTATGGAACTAAAGAAAACTTGTAAATACACCAAAACGTGAAAGTTTATATGATACTTCCAACTGATGTAAATAATGTTATGATATGAATGTATTTCCATGTCTCGTCTCCTTTGTCTGTTCATGAAAAGTTTAAATTTAAGTGTTTTAATGAATAATTATCAGGATGTTTTTGTAGAAGAACTTCCCCATGGCTTAGCTCCTTCTCGTGGGCAAGTCGATGATGCTATAAACTTGCTCCTAAAAACTAAGGCTATATGTAAACCCCCATATTGACCACCATGTTTCCACAAGAAAAAGTAGAGAAACAATTGAATGAATACCTGAATAAGGGATTCATTCAACTTAGTAAAAAGATGGTTCAATGAGATTATGTATTGATTGTTGAGCTTTGAAAAAAGTTATGATAAAGAACAAATATCCAATTCCATGAATTAACATGAAGATGTTTCTAAAACAGCTTTCAAAACCAAATATGGGAATTTTGAATTTTTAATCATGCCTTTCGGACTAAAAAATACCTTTATTATGTTCATGAATCTAATGAAGAAAATACTAAGCCCTTACTTGGGAAAGTTTGTAATTGAATTCCTTGATGATATTCTTGTCTATAGTCAAGATACAGTTGCTCTTCTACTCAAAAAAATTATTCTACCTGTGAGAGAGAGCTTTATGACATTCTCCATGCTCTAAAGAAATGGAGACATTAGTTGTTTGGTGCCAAGGTAACCATAGTTTTTGATCAACCAAGTATGCAAAACAATCCGAGTTTATCAGGTAGAAAAGCTAGATGGGTTGAGATACTTCAAGAATTTGATTATGAAAACATTGTTGGAGTTTAAGGTCTTCGGAAGCACGTGAACAACACAAGGAAGAAGAAGAAGCTTGGAACACAACACACAATACTGAATGTATTACCAAGAGAATGTACAAAGATGAGTGACCCATTAGGGTTATAGGCGTATATACAAGTGGGGCCAAAAACCTCCTAAAGAGGGAAAAAGAATGCCTCGGTTTTTTCCCAGTGCCAAGGCATCACCAATGGTACCAATTTTGGGAAGAACAAGCTAATGGATAGCTAAAAAACAATGGCTCAATTTTTTGTTATTACTGAGCCTCTCTCATAATTACATACCCATTGAAGAATATAGGGTTTGGACCATAGAATTTAGTCTCTCTCGATATGCTTCTATTCTAGATTTAACAATCAAGGTGACCAATACAGTACTCAACATGATTCCAATAGTTTTGAAAGTGTTCAAACATGCAAAGTACACCGTTTTGAACTTCACCGGCATTGCCTTGATTTGTGATCTTTTGTTTATGCCACATCGCCTTATAATAATGGAATTTTACTCCCGATTAATGTTTTGCCAAACTCTTATATCCAAACATTTGAAGAAGCATTGTTTAACCCAGTGTGTGAATATGAGGAATACAAGGGGCAAAAGAAATAACAAATAGAGGATTGGATAGGATAAGGTAACAAATCTGAATCTTGATCTCTTCCTCTAACATTGAATGCGTGGTGGCAACTCAAAGTATTGTAGCAACCCTAGTGTATGAATGAAAGGAATATCAAGGGTGAGATGGAAGCATCTGACTAAGGCTCGAACAAGGTAACAAATTTTCTCTGAGTCTTGAAGGCTTCCTCGACCACTAGTAGCATGCAGTTAAAAGCAATATACACAAGAAAATTATAGCATCAGTCAAAGAGAAACAAGTTAGGAAGAGACGGTTGATGACAACAAGCCTAATTTGTCATATGTATCCCAGGTTCATCCACTAGTTGTGCATCGGGAAAGCCCTCTAATAATGTGTCAATAAAACCCATAGAAGTCTGTCAAGGGACAACAAAGATTAAGAGGGGGATATTGTTGTAGAGGACTGAAGACAAGGAAACAGAAGAAAGAAGTTAAGAAAAGCAAAATTTTCAATAAATGATCCATTTTCTTTTTCCAAAGCCCATTGTAAAACCTTGACAAACCATGTAAATGCTCTAGAGGGGTCCTCTAGATGTATGATCCTTGAAGATTGTAACATTACTTTTGTACATTACTAGGAATTTAGTGATTTATAGGAACAGTGCCGGTCTCTTATGTGAAAGGAACATTTTTAAGCCACATGTATACAAGTCACTTTGTGACTCTTTGTAAAGACTTTTTGCCATGTGAAGAGCTAACAAGCAGAATTTTGAATTCGCTTCTTCTTGGCGGTGTATCTTCTTCCCGTTGAGCTTTTATGTGTTTTTGATGCATGAAATGTGTCCCTAGAGGTGTTATTTTCCCGTTCTCCTTCTCTTTTCACCATTGTAGTGTGCGTGTGAAGATTTGAGTGTGTTGGCATGAGATTTGGAGCTTTCCACCACTTTGTATTTTACCCCTAACTTGAAAGATGTTTATGAGATTGAGCCAAAAATATGAAGATTGGATGCGTCTCATCGAGAGCTTCAAGATGAACCTGGTATTGACTATAGTCGGGTATCTGAGCTGAGAGATATGGTTTGATTTGTGCTTGTTGTTGCAACAAGTGTCGCGATACACATTTTTTGTGAGAGAGGTGTTTTGAGGGAAATCCATTACTTGAACATTCACTTCATTAGCTATCATGAGAGAATATTTCTTCATACACTTGATGTGGTTTAAGTCCTTGAATTGATTGTTTAATGAGTGTATCGAATCCACCACTATACACACTTGTTGATGATTGAGGTATAGTCTCCTTTATCACAAGTCCCTAAGACATTGTGAGCTTAGGTACACACATGTATATTTTAACAAAACACTTGCCTACGTTTTAGAATATGCCCTTTCAATTGGTCAAAGATGTTACCATTTTCTTTAGGATAAATTAATGATTGATTATTTTCTTTGAGACGGATGCCTACCTATGCCAAGAGATGACACCTAGTATGAGGAAATTATATTTATTATTAGATGACATAGAAATGATCCTTATGACTTTGTTTGAACGAAGAAGTAACTCTTCATTAAAGAAGAAAAGTCTTATCAAGTAAAATTAAGGCTTGGTAAGGATAAAAATTACAAGTCTACCAAAACATTTCAATCTATGCTTTTGAGAAAACCCTACTTGATTAGAGTAAGAGGGAAATAATTTTTCCAAAAATGAGATCAAACTAATACCTTAAAATATAGCATTGAAGTATGATCCAATGAGAAATCTGAGAGAAAGCGCCAAAGCTATCTTGATTGAGGGGGGAGTGTTAAACAGATGGTATGCGATTTCTAGGGTTATGCCACTAAAATGAATTCCTGGTATGCAACTTCAGATTTATAGATTATCAAAGCTTGGACTTAGGGATATAAAGGAACATTGAAAGACTTGTTTAGAGAATTTGGAAGAAAAGAGGATGATGATTTTCCTGTAAGTTGGAAGAAAACATATGAATTGAAAGAGCCATATAATAAGTTATCTCGAAGGATTATTAAAAGAGATAAAATCATAGTGAATGAGCATAAAAAAAGCTCCGAATGGTTTTGCAATAAATTAAAGCACTCAATAAATTGGCTGGTTTGAAGGAAAGGGGAACACCGATTTCATTGAAGCTTACAATTTTCATGGAAAAAAACTCTTATGAAGGGGAAGAAAGGTATCATTGGCATGATACTTCTAAGCAAAAGGCACATTACTTGACAAGTATTAGCTCTTTTATGAAACTTGAGTACTTTTGGTATCAAATGCATTACATTTGAAGATTCAAAACTTGAATGAAGTGATCACGAAACATGCAAGGATGGAATTCATAAAGTAATTTCAACTCGATAATAAGCAAAGTATGAGCAAGTCAAGGACTTGAGCATATCCATAGTATGACAACTAATAAAATCTAATTGGAAAATATGACAACATGCTTAAGGCATACTTGAAAGTGGGAAAAAATTATCTCACTACCAGTAAACTTCGATTGGAAATTATGACAACTTGTTGATCCCTAGAGGAAGAAAAGTTAAGGCTTTGAAAACATCGATAGGATGTTAAAAATTAAGCATGATATGACTCATGAAGGTATGAGTTGTAGATCCCAAATAAATCCCATGGTAAACATCAATGATGAGGAAGGAATCTAAAGGAGAAATACTTGATCTTATCTCTAACTGATTTGGCTAAACCTACATTGGTCAAAGGGATCAGACCTTTTATGTTTCGATAGATCACGCCAATAAAAATTTAATGGTCAATTGGAAAATATTTGAATTTTAAGGTTAATTGGCATGTGAATCAGACACCTTACTCCTTGCTCTCAGTTATATGGTGCCAAGAAATTCAATGATAGAATTTGGGATCAGAGAGGATGATTAGAGAGCATTGAGGGGGATAAAGAAGTTGGAAAGATAACGGATGTAGTTCTATGGATCAAAGAAAGGACCTAATGGTATGGGATAGTAGGGTACTGACTCAAAGTCTTAGGTTCATAAAGAGGTGAAGGGATACATCTATTTAACCATTTAAATATATGTGATTATATTTACAAAATTGTAGATGGAATGAGGTGACATTTACTTTAGACAAGGCTATCCTATATCCTCTTAAGAAGATGTATTATTTTGAACAGAATGCATACTCAACTTTAGATTGTGCAATAGATTTGGGTAAGAAAGAGGATAACAACTTTAGGAAGTTTGAGAGTAAAACCCCAAAGTGGGGAACTTGTTGAAAGTCAAGCCTATTCAAGTAGAAAGCTTTGAATATTAGATCCAAAGCAAAATGTTCTATCAAATATCATATTTTGGATCTTTGTATGATTTAAAACAAATGATCCAAGCATTTGCAATTATCTCTTATAAATTTATAGGGTACGATTTTAAGAAAGAGGTATTTTCAAATCTTGCAAAACCTTGAGGAAACAAAGACTTAAACCATTTGACTTGAATGTGAATACATTAAAAAATTAGAGGATCTAACAAAAAGTTTTCTATGATTAAGAAAAAGCATCATGATGGCTTTGTAAGTATTGTTCCATCAAGTAGTCTAAAGATTTATATGAATTGGTTAGGTGAGAATGATTTGTTCCTTCTCACAATGCATTGGTGAACTTTGAGGCTAGTCTAAATAAATATCCTTGATGTGAACTGAGTTTGCTTCAAGATAGTAAGTGTATTCTTTGGAAGAACTTTCCAAGCTGGATAAATAGAGAACTCAGATAAAAAGGTACAAGAATAATCTACCAAGTAAATCGAGTTCCTAAAGTCATGCTAAATAAATTAGTCTATGAATTCATGAATACTTGAAAACCAAGATTTTATAGAAGGATTTTCCAAAGGAAGGAAAATTAAGAATGATCAAGATAAGTACCCTCTCAAATAGAGGATGAGCTTTCAAATTGAATTTATGATTTGTCACGCAAAATACTTCATTATTATGTTTCAAGAAAAGCTGAATTATTGGCATAAGTCCACCTAGCTTGCCAAGTATTGAGACGTTCTACCCAAGGTATAAAGTGTTGAGCATATCTAGGTAGGGACTAAAGTTCACTCATTTTGCTAGTTCTACAATACAATAAAGTCCATTTGTATTATAAAGGGACTATAGATGAGTAATTCAAGCAAAGAACATTTGAAATTTCTTCTCTTGTGTATTGAGAGTGGAAGATGAATCTAGTTTCCAACCCTTTCAAAGATAGATGTACAAACTCTACTAAGAAATACCCTTGAAAGCTCCTAAAATTTATACATTTTTAGGAAAATACAAATTGTACTAAGATGTAAGATTTTATGGATCTCGAGATTTGAGAAAGGGAAAAGGGAAAAAAGTAAGCTATGAATCATTTCACTAGTCCATAGATACAAGGCATACATATACATCTAGTTGAAGTAAGGGAAAGTAATTCGGATAGGGATATTCATGATTGAGTTGCTTTCATATTAAGATAGTTTGTAATCCTTATTTGATTACAGAGATGAATTTAATGAGAGAGATTATGATTAATCTTTGCTTTGAGATTAAGATAGGCTATAATCCTTATTTGATTATAGAGACGAATTTAATGATGGAGATTATGATTCATCATTGGTTTCACATTAAGACATGTTAAAATCCTTATTTGATTACAAAGATGAATTTGATTGGAGAGATGACATGAACATAGATCATGGTGCATGGGAAATACTCCACATAATTTACTTCCATACATTTTCGAGGATGAAAATGCTTTAAACGGGGGAAGAATGTTGAGCTACCCTTTGCACATGCATAAACCCTTGGTTTGAACCCTTGAACTATCTATTTCTTCATTAAAATCCCAATTGAATGGTTGCAACCTATAGGATTGATAACCTTAGTCTTGGGAGAAGCTTCTCCAAATGCCATCTTGGGATGTATGTGAGAGGAGGAGCCCCATTTAATTAAGAAATCATGTGCTACCCATCTGATGGACCTTGAAGAGTGCTAGGCCATGCATCCCCTTGGCTTGGAGGTTTAAATATGGGTGGGAATGGGTGGATACATACTCTCTCTCTCTCTCCCCTTATGGTGGGCTTGGTTGATTGGGGATGTTGTTCTCACAACACTTAGATATATAAATAGAGCATATGGAAAAAAACGTAGTTATAACACAATCAAAGGAAGCATCCAAGAAGGCCACGCTAAAATAAAAATCATGAACCATACTTCTCCAAGCCTTATAAAGTAGCATAAAACAAGGGGAGAGAAACTTCTTGAAGACAGCAAGTGAGAACACATTAGGGAGGAAATATTGTGGATGGATGGCTAATCTATACAATGTTGTGGTGTATTGGATTTGCATGGGAATATCCCTTGTGATTATATTACGTCCGAGTTAGGAATCTTCAAATGCTGTGTCAATTCACAATGTAATGCCCAAGTTCTATAATCAAAACTAAAAAAATCCAAATTTTTGAATTCGCGTAACCTAGTGGTTTGATGCCTTGAATCTTTGAGAGGAAGTCCTGAGCTCAAGTCTTGGCTGACCATAAGTCTTGGCTGACCGTACGGGTGCCTATAGCTTACGAGGTTGGGTGTGTGAGTGTGTTTCCAATTCATTGGACTCTCGAAAAAAAAAACTGAAAAAATCCATGAATTAATTTTTATGATTCAAATTGGCGAAAAAAAGAAAAAGCGACTGTTATGAAACTGCGCTATTTGTAGTTAGCGATTCTTAGATGGAATTTGAAGCTTATCGTGCTCCATCGCTCGGCGACTCGGCGTTGTTCGTACGTTTTTTTTTCTTAGTGTCTTTCTTCTTAGGCGTCCGTGCTTGGGACGTCCTTGTGCGAACCATACCGTGATGATGGGAGACGGCCTTCTGCATCAACATCATAGGACGACGCACAGAGTTATCTGGCGGCCCTGAGTCCTCACAAGTTCTCAGTCACCCGTCAAACGGAAGTTCCAGCTTGCAGGAAGTTTCTCTCTGCGACTTGACTTCTCCAGCTCGCGTTGACGAACTAGTTTTTATAATCTCTTATTTTTTCAAAAGAACAGCTGTAAACAGAAGCACACACACACACACTCATCTTATAGTACAAGAGCCATTCATAGAGACCGTAGGCGCTCGCTTCTCAGGTAAGTTTTCTCTTTGACGACATACGGTCCGGTTGACGTTTGCGGCAACAGCTGCAATATTGGCGTGGTGTACTTTCTTCCAGAACTGCAATCACAGTTGACGGCAACTATCATATATTTGAACCGATTGGGGACGCTGGTGCGTACACATTCGTCTACTGAGTGTGGTCCTTTGGCGGCAGCATCTGGTGACGGCTAGTGCAGCAGCTCTGCCGACGCTCCTTGCAGCAACGCCAGGTATGTAATTTGTGTGTTATTACGCCATACATTATCATTCGATTCACAAATCACAACGCAACTTATATTATTCAGTTTAATCTATTCATAGATTTTACATGAATAGGTATATTTTCTTGATTATAAATAAGCATATAACAAGATTATTAGAACATATCAGTGTCTATCTCTCACACCTTTACCTTCTTAAATATTTGCGTACTTATGTAGAAACTGCTAGACCCCACCTATGCTAAAAAACATGATTAATTTTGAAGGAACTTTGTGATGTGCCGCTCTAAATTTTGGTATGGTGACGAAGAGGTTTAAACAAATGGATCGACAACTTTTGGTGATCAATACGAGCTCTTATGTTTGTCAACTTCTACAATACATACATACATACGTACATACATACATACATACGTACGTACGTACATACATACGTACGTACATACATACATACATACATACATACATACATATAGTTGCATTTGCAACACAAAGCGACACATTAAATGTGGCCAAAGAGGCTATAACTTACAGGGCTGCCTTCTGAAGGCCTAACCCCCAACCTTCATAACCTCCATGTCTCTTTGGATGAGGGATAAATCCCTTCATGAAGAACGTACAGCTAAAAAGATGGGAAATTTCTTCTCTTCCTGGATTCTTCCAGCTATATCCTGGTTCTGACACAATAGGCAAGGTTTCTTCCCCCACTCATGATTCTTTCCTTGCTTTCTCCATGGGCAGCCCCCAGCTACGAGAAAGCTAGCTTCTCGAGGCAGGCTTCGGAGAAAGATGAGGAGAAAATTCCAACTCAGCCTCCCATCAACCTGGACACTAAAGAAAAGGAGAGAATTTTGCCTTTGTGTCCAACCACTGGCTTGCATGTGCCCCCTTGCCCTTGTCTCCTACTAGAAGCATCCCATACCACACCATGTAGGGGATTGGAGAACATGTCATGCTGATCTATCCCCTCCATTAGCTCTGGTGGTTTTGTCCACGTTTCTTTGCCTCGTTCCACGACTAGGGAGAACTCTGAAGCTTTGATACCAATTTTAATGCCTCACTATGCTATCCCCGCCATTTTTGTCCACGTTTCTTTGCCTCGTTCCACGAGTAGAGAGAACTTAGAAGCTTTGATACCGATTTTAGTGCCTCAATATGCTATTCCAAGATTCTCCTTGCTAAACAAGACAAAACACAAGCCATATCCACAAACATTAAAGGGAGGACATCAGACTCACCTCCTTGCCATAGGGTCCATAATGACTCACCCTCGAACATAGGGTCCATAGGGTCCATAATGTCCCGTTGCCATGGGGGACTCCAAGTGCCAAGAGTCAAAGAGCCTCATGTGAGGAATGAATAACAAATGAGCCAAAGGTTTTATGTATAGACTCTTTTAAGGAGCTGGCCCAATTCACACTGGGTGGGCACTCAACACTTGGCCAGACATTTTAGCTACAGGTGCCCACCCACACGTCCTTTGGGTTTGAGGATGCAATACTGTGCCATCCACGGGAAGTGGGTAGACCATCTTTGGAAATCCAAGCTTCAGTCATAGTTGTTGGATGCTGTTTGAAGGAACCTCTACCGTATGTGAGAACTATGCAAAAGCTCTCTTTTTGGACATATGAATCTCCTTGAGTCTGCATTGTCTGTCATTTTTGGAGTCTCAATGTCTTTGTACATGGAAAGCTCTCACTACATTGCATAGGCGTTTTGCATTAGAGTCCTCCAAACATATAGGACTTCCTTCTGATTGAGAGCAGGCTGCAGCACACTGCAAACACTCTTCAAAAGTTGTCATGACTTGATTTATCAGAAGTGTGAGATATATATATTTTATGATTAAGTATCTACAATCTTACTCTCATAACTAAAATGTAGGAGTGATCTATAATTCTTCATAAAAGTACTTTGACCCTAAAAAGAGTGGTATGGAAAACATAAAACCGTCAAATTGAGTTCACTAAATCTATAGAAAGCAGTCAATTTCAATGAAAAAAACTAATCTGCCAGAAGTCCAAAATAGTGGTCTACATAATAGACTCTATTTTTCTTTTTGTCCAATTTCAGTTTTTATAACTGGACGTAGTTTTTGGTTGATTAGGATTACACAGTACACTCCAAGGAAAGGGTATTACATTATTGTTCTGCTCGTGCACTTTTATCTCAGCTCATGCCACCATCAGTCAACATGTTCAACCTTTAGATCAAGTAGTTCAACAATCAGTTGCCATCTGCTCAGGAATAAGGTATTTTATTACAGTTATTCAGTTCATTTGTTGTCTGTATTCAGTTCATTATCATGAGGCTGTGCCAGTCAAGTTCAACTTGTGTTTTATGCAGTCTACAAGCTCTATGAGTTTGATTCAGTTCTCTTAACATTATCTCATCATGAATATATTACTTTTTGCTTGTGGCCATCTGAGTTCCCTTCGAATTAATTTTCAGGTCCCCTCAGGTAAATGATGTGCATTAGCAATATTCAGCTGCAATTCAAATCAGTTCATGCTCTTTTTCATATTTAACTACCTGAGCTTGAGCCTGTTCAATTCATCAACATACTCATTTTCATAGTTTTCAGTCCATCCGATTTGTTCAAATTTTCTCATGTCTCATGCTGTTTGAACTTTGTTTTATGTGGTTATATGCTATATGATGAATCATTGAAATATGCTTCGCCATTGAACAATTTTTGGCATCTCATTAACTAATTCAGTTCATGGTCATGGAGATGTTTTTGATTCAGTGATGTTTGGATCAGCTCATCAGATTTGGGCCTCAACATGTTGAATACTGATTATTGGACATCTAGAGGTGGACGAAGAATTCAGTGATCTACTTTTTTAAAATAGAAAAGCAAAACTTTAATTCAATGAATGTTTACATGATCATAATCTTTCAGAGTTATTTTCTCTATTTGCTCGTGAGAGCAAACCTATGTCTATTCTTTAATCCACTGCAATTATGGTGTTGGGAATTTTTGTCCTTTTTCAACAATTTGAGTCAGTTTAACTTGAGTTTCCAAGTTAGTTTTGGAAACAAGGTTTTCTCAGTTCAGTTTATTCTGTGTTGCTGCCACTATTAGTGCCATGGACCTCATCTAAATTTCTCCATTGAGCTTAGTAAGTTTCTCCATTCACTTGCTTAGTCAACTCAATTATGTCCATTGTAATCTGAGTTTCGGTTCCAACTTTCAAGTCAGTTATGCCAATCATATTCATACATCATTCATACATATACACGATTCTCATCGTCTCTACTGAGGATGATCTTTTGATATGAGAGAAACTTAATAAAATTATTGCTTTCAGTTATTCCATAATGTTTTTATCAATGACAAATTATTGAGACAGTTGCCTATTAGGTAGTTTTATATAGCTTCTTTTGCCAAGAGAACCTTAAATGTTTAAGTAATTCTCTCCAAACCCCTAAATTCCACTGATTTTACTTAAATACTTGATTCTTTTTCTCAAAAATTCACCCTAACTTTTTCGTAAAAGAGCATCCCAAAACCTAATGCCTAAACAATTCAAATCTGTCTCTCCAACTTCTTCAACAAAGATGCCTTTGTTTGTACTTGTTCCAACATTGTTCGCAATTCCCATGGCATCACTATTGGTTAGGATGGAACCACATGCAAGAAATCACATAGATATACCCTTGCCATTATCTACGACATCACCATCCATAATTGAGATTACATCACACATAATTGGAATCACATGTAGTCAGTTAATCAATCATATCAACACAATCGAAGGGTTTGTCACTACTCATGATTGTGTAGTCATTAACATGCTTACTCATAAAGTAGTACCCTTCAATCAATCATAATGACGTGTGTTTCAAGAAGATACAAATAACATCTACATAGAGTACCACCAGTTCTCATAATGTCATAATCAGTCTTAGATCTTAACCGGGACTCCTATAACTTTGATTCAACGCGTAATCTCAATGGTGGCACTGATGAGTGCATCCGTCATGATGCTGTTATTCAATAAATCGACATTACTTCATGAAAGCTTCTTCAGGCTGTAAATTTTGATACAGAGAAGCTTCAAGATTGTGCTGAAAGTAATGTTCTGAGAAATATTTGTTAGATTTTGTGAATAATACATGTTCTTTGAGTTTTTAAGAGGTTGATAATGCACTTCAATGTTTCCCAATAATCTTTTAACGACTTTATATTTCCTCTCAATTTCATCAATTTAATGGCTTGTTATAGGTCCTTAATTCAGCATCAATATAAAGGGATGTTGTCATTCTTTTGCTCCATGCTCATAGTTGGTCTCACACTCTTTAGTGTTGACAAGGCTGACTACGTAGTAGGACTCACATCCCACATTGACAAGGCCCTTGAGGATGGATTCACCACAATTAACGTCTTTGAATCCATAAGGGGGATAGAGAGACAGCTTTGTGTTGATGATCCTCGAAAAAACTTGAGACAATACTTGATCATGATCTATCAATTGAAGGCAGAACTTCATGTCATTGAGGATGCATATGCTGCTTCAATGAAGCAGTGTGACAATGTCATTTCGTGTATCACGAAGTTCAATTTCTTAGATGAAGTTAGCGTGTCAAAACTCATGAATGCACTTGCCGAGGTGATGAGATTTGATCCTCGGGAAGAGTTAATGAATGTTTACAATGGTAGCCCTCTGAAAATCCCTCTTAGCAAGATCGTTGATGAATTTAAAAGGATTTTAGCGAAAAATTCCACTGTATTAGATCTCACCAAACACATGAAATCATTGGAGGTCGCAATGAATAGTCCAAATTCATCAAGCTTTAATATATCTTCAACAGTGGAGAATACTGTTTCTTTGATGAAGCCCAGAGCCATAAAACGTTTGCGGGCAATAGCAAAATGCCTTTCTGTAAGTGGCAACCTTAATGAGTGCCTAAAGACGTATAAAGACACAAGGGTACGAATCCTCAAGGACAGCATGGCTTCCACTAATCCTAACTACTTGCGTCCCTCATTTATAAAGTGTCTCAAGAATGAACCATGGGGAGAAATTCGTGACCATTTTTTACCCGAATTCCAGGTAGATTTTTCAGTGGTGATGAAAGTTTGCTTACCTAGTGAGAGGAATTTGTGTATCAAAATATTCAAAAATCTATTGGATGATCGTCTTGCATCTATATTTGAAGAAATTGTGTTGTTATCAAGATTCTTGCTTTTCCTCAGATTCTTAGAAACCATAGCCCGTATGATGCACATCCCACAAGAACAATTGGTTTCCTTATTATATTTAATCAACATGCTTTTGCACATGCAAAATGACATCGGCAAAGTATTTGATGGTTGTTTGGAGATTCTAGCTCAATTCGCTGTCTTTAAGAGAATCCTTGCATACAACGTATGTACAACTTTCAGGGAGCTTATTCAGATTTTGGAGACTCTTGATACACGCCCTCCAACTGATGGTGGAAAGGAGCACAGGGTAATCTTCATCATCAAATATATGGACATGCTGCTTTATGATTATCACGATGCCATGGAGCTTGCATTTACTTCAGAATACACCCCAACTCATGCAGTGCATATGTTATCGAACACAGTGAAGAGCATGATGAAGACAATAGAAACTAACCTGGAAGTTGGAGCCTCAAAATATCAAGGCAGTCATTCCTGCCTGCGTCACATCTTTCTTATGAATAACTACAAGCAAATCTTGGTCCAATTAGAGGGATGCAAAGCATTGTCAAAGATCCTGGGGCAAGATTTCAAGGAACATCTGGAAAGAAAGGTGCAAGAGAATGTACATAACCATCTTCAGCATACATGGAAGGAGATGATAATGCTAATCGGAAATCAAGACCCAAAAAGTTCGTCGAGTGCAAGTAAATCCTCCAAAGACAAAATGAAATCCAAAATGAAAGCATTCAATGCGGCATTTGAACAGAGCCATGATCAATATTGCAAAATAGTTATTTTTGATGATGCATTGCGAGCAGTTGTGCAGCAGTCCATATCTCAGCTGCTAATTCCAGCTCACCATGCATTCATTCAATCATTAATAAAGGAGCATCGTGCATGGAAACTCAACAGTATAACGTTGAAGTACACTACAGATATGCTAAGGACTATGGTAGGGGAGATGTTAAATTGTAAGGTGGAATCTGATACGGTGAGTGGGCTTTCACAAAACTAAGAAGTGAAGCGGTAAAACCCTTTTTCATGTACAAAACCACAATTGCAGGCCATGCACTTTAACGTGGAACAGTGTTGGATGATCCCTTTTTTTCCTATCCAGACCGACAATGAACTTTTACTTGGCACCTTTTATTATACCATGAGTGATCAATTTCATGGTCTCATGGTCTCATATGATGAATAAACCATGATTGAAAAACAAAACTTCTATCTTACAAGCTGCACAAACAGGGGATCAATCTTTTTCCATGCACGTGCACACACGTGTGTGCACACACGCATGCACGCACATTTTTAAGGAAGTGAACCTCCAATTACACACATTGATTTTTTTTTTTTGGGGGGGGGGGGGGGGGTGTGGACTTTCAATATCTATGATCTTGCCATCAACACCCACAGAAAGGGATATATATCTATGGGGAAATGCAGCCCCCAATCTTCATGTTCTGTGATCAATCTGAGAGTAGGCGGCCCATATTCTTGATGTAATAGTTCATTGCCTCAATGGACGGGAAGGTTTCCATTTCTTCTTCTTGATTCTGGCACCGAGCTGTACAGCTACTCGGAGATCTACCCCTCCTGTCTCTTCTCTCACGCAGCACACAATTGTAGATAGCCATGCATGGAAAGCTGTTCCTCTTGAATTGTGATTTGAATTTTGCATGGACAGTCATATGTTGTTCACTTCTGACCGGTGTCAGTCAGACCGGAACCCATGATCTGGGCTCCAGATTCATGGCACTTCTAATTGGTAACCTGCATTTGATTACAAATCTATGTGGGGTGTTTGTGTGCATATCCTTCTGGCATCGTCTATATTGTGGAACATGAATTATGAGGAACAGAAGAGGCGCGTTGTTGAGGACAATGTGCAGCGCTTTAAGCAACTGATGTTTTCTAGCACCTACGCAATTCATCAACCTCATGCCCTAAATAAGATATTGCAGATTCTGTCTGTTGCTGCTCAGGCAAGTGCAATTTCTTAGCGAAGGACTTGGAATTACTTTGTTCTAGTCTTTCCCTTTAGGCTCTGATTCGTAGTTGTTTCTTTCAGAGTTGTTACTTGTTCAGCATGTATCACATAATCGAGGAATGAGAAATGAGGGTTACAGAATCCATGATTGTCTGTTGCAACATTAAAAAAAAAGGAACTATTTTTGAGATGTACTCTTTCTGATAGCTTGAATTAATTTGAAAGTACAATGAAAGGCATAGCACCCATGTGACCCCCTTAATTCGACACGAGCAGGGGTTGAATGCCTAGCATATACTACGATACAGAGCCTGAAGGCCCACTAAGGGTAGAAACTTGGTATGAACGGCCCTAAGGATACAAGACCTGGTTTTAACGAGTTTTCGCCCAGAGGCCCATAGATTCCCGAAGGGGCTGGTTTATCTTCTCACCAGATTAAGTGGTGAGGGAATCCAGGAGTCCTGAAATCAATGCCCACAGGGGTTGAACCCTATCCTCCAGCCAAGAGAGGCGAGAACCCAACCGAATGAGCTAGTAGTCCTGGACTATTGCAACATTTTTGCTCATACTGGCTTCCTATTGAATGTTTGGTGAGTAACTTTGTCAAGTGTAGAGCCCTTTAGGTCGATGACCTTCAAAAAACAAAAATAGTTGGGGATTCATTTGGTAGTCATAACCACTTGGACTCGGGACTGTGAGGTCCACGGTTCAAAACCGGGAGTAAGACAATTACCGAACTTCCAAAAAAAGAAGGCATAGAGCCCTACGATAGATCATTAGTATCAAGGTGTTGATCAATAGCAGGTAAGGTAATTGTTTTGGTTGATCATGCAAAATGTGGAGATCTTGTTGTGTGCTGCAAAGAAAAGAATGGATGTATGCATGTGCATATGTATATATGTGTCCTTTGAAACCCTTGGATAGAAGCTTCTAAAAATAATGTATATCATATTGCTCAATATGTGTATGATTGAGTAGTCATAAAGATGTTTTCCACAAAAAATATGTAGGTATATATGGATTTAATATAGAAGGTTTTATGGAGAAATTTTTATTCTTGTTGCCGAGCATCAATTTCTGCTTCAACTAAGAAATACATTGCCTTGTGTGTATGCTGACTACTATGCTTATCTTGTTTGCAAAAATTGAGGAGACTATGGAGCATGTGAGGGACTCCATAAGCATATTAGTGTCAAAAGTGCTTTTTAGGGAAGGTTGGAACTAGAGGACATTTAGGACAACACAAGGGCATTTCACTAGACAGGACTTGTCCTCTGTTTCAAAAGAAAAGTACCACTGGTGATTGAAGTTGCCTAAAATTTGATAGATGTTTCTGGCATCAAATGGTTTATATGACGTACTATTTAGGAAAATAATTATTTGAAATCCTCTTCAAAGATTGTTGGATTGATAGAAGTTAGTGAAAGAGCTTTCACTATGCGTGCTTGATTAGATGTTCCACATATTTGAATGGAAGTGTATCACACATGGCATAAAAGAATTGCTCTCTGAGTGCTTGGTATGGAAGTTAGAATGGATCAATTAGTTTCTAATTTGGAAGTCTAAATTGGTTCTCTTGCAGGTCAAAAGGGAAAGAATGTGATTGAAATATCACCCACTTTGAGATTAAAACTGAATATGGAAAATTTATATTCAAGCAAAAGCATATGATGGTGAACGATTATTTTTAGAAGCTTGGAACATAAGCTGAATGAATTTTAGGAAATAAGAAATATGTTGATAAGACGCTAACATTGTATTTATATAAGGGCCTAAAGTCTATCTTAAGGAATGACATGCCTAATGTAGAAACTAGATGCATAATCGATAGTTTGTTTCAAGATGAAACCAGAGTAGAGAAGAGGTGTGGGAAAGCAATGTTTGGTAATGAAGTATGCTTTGAGTTAGAGGATGAATCTAAGATAGTCTCATGAGTCATTAAACCATGATTGAAAATCAGAACCAATAGAGAAATTGGACGAAGAATAGGGTCTATTTGGAAAATTATGAAGCATTTCAAGATCAAGATTGTGAGAACAAACACTGACTAACAATTTTCACATAAAACACAATCAAAATATGGTCATTTCTAGGAGTTAAAGGCATCAAACATGGTTGAAATGGAAAAAAGTTGGTTGTAGAAGAAATACCACCTCTTGATGTGATTCAACCTCACTTTTAGACATTTATATGAATATGATTGGTTTAGGGTGGTTAGTGCATGATCTCCTAGGCCTCTAGTGATTCGTATTGTGTCTTTTAGTCGTGGATATGAGTTTCTAAGCAAACCCCCTCATAGATGTCCTTTGTGTATTGCATAGAGATTTCATTCTTGTTGATATATTTATGTAGTGATGTGTGTGAACACACTAGGACTGCCCCGGCACTTTTTTCCCTCTTTAGGAGGTTTTTTTCCCTTGGCTTGTATATACACCTATAGCCCTAATGAGTTACTTATCTTTGTAAATTCTAGTGGTAATACATTCAGTATTGTGTGTTGTGCTCCAAGCCTCATCTCCTTCCTTGTGTTGTTCGCGTGCTTCCGTAGATATCTAACTCCAACAATTGGTATCAGAGCAGGTCGCCACTTCATATAGGGCATCATCGACACTCCTCCGGTCACACTCGTAGAATCACACAAAATTTTTTGAGCATACTCAGGGTGATTAGGAGATCAAAACAACTTTGCTGTATGGTGCCAAAATCTCAATCTAAGCTCGTTTCGGCCTCCAACTCACTATCATAGCGCTTGTGTAGGTTATTTCATCTTTATGTGCTAAAGATATATACAGGTTTCAATTCGCTAGTATAAGCATCTCAAAATCTGCTACAGGTCTAGCAGAACTTGTCAGGGTAATTATGTTCAACTTTTTCAGATACAATCATTTTTTTGCATCAGGGTATTTTAGTCAGTGGCCATGGCTAAAAGCAGTGATGTATTCTGTATGTTGGCTATTGAGGATAACTTGGATGATACCAATTACCCATTGTGGGCTTATATGATGCGACATGTATTGGTTGCAAAAGGACTGTGAAAATTTGTGCACCGTGTTGAAAAACGTCCTATTGCACCTGTAAATACAAGTATTGAAGCTGATGCAGATGGCATTGAAGATGTTAGTATTCTTCAAATTCCTGTTCATGCTGCGGTTTTTGCTACACATACTGTAGAGCAAATTCTTTGGGATGGCAGAGATGCTCAGGCACATGCTTTGATAGCCTTGTGTGTCAAACATGCCATTATTCCTCACATTCACTCTTGTAGAAGCTAAGAATGCTTAGGATACACTTACCACATTTTACAAGGCTAGGAATGATGCTCCTGTTGCTTACCTCTGAAAACAATTGGAGAGTGAACTGGCTGCTGTCCAAAACTATCTAAAACTGGCGCATGTCATTAAGAGCTGTCCAAAATTGGTTGCTAAAGAGGCAAAGAAGAAAGAGGCCGGAATGGTTGTTGTAGAAGGCCTCTACACAGAAAACAGAGTCTTCTAATCTTGTGCAGAATGAAGAATGGGCGTTTACTACTATTTGTAGTTTTGACCCATCTTCTCATGAGCATGGGTATATCCACTCAAAACAAAGTCTGAAGTGTCTATATGCTTCAAACAATTTTTGGTTATGGCGAAAAATCTGTTAGTATGTAAAATGGGCACCCTCCGTTCTGATCGAGGGGGGGAATATATGTCTTCTGACTTTAATGCATTTGTGGTTGAACGTAGGATAAAACATTAGTGTACAGTGCCGTATACACCTCAATAGAATGGAGTTTCTGGGCGGAAGAACAGGTCACTCATGGAGATGGTGAGGTGTATGGTCAAGAGTCAGGCTTTACCACATAGTTTCTGGCTTGAGGCTGTCATGTGTGCAACATATGTACTTAATAGGTGTCCCACTAAAGCACTGCAGTCTATCACTCCATACGAGGCTTGGCATGGTGGCAAACCATCTGTTGCTCATATGCGTGTTTTTGGTTGTCTGGCATATGCATTAGTGCCTAACAACATTGTAGGAAATTGGATGATAAAGTAGTAAAATTTATTTTTGTTGGGTACAGTTTGAAAGCAAAGGCTATCGTGTGTATCATCCACATACTAAACACATTTTGGTTAGCCGTGATGTTGTTTTTTTGGAAGATGCTATTCAGCCTTTACTTTCATGTAGGAAGGAGACATGTGTTAGCTCCAAGGACATGTATGATACTTTGTTTCCTCTTTTTACAGGTGGATAGTCTAGTGCTGGTCCTAATGAGGCAACTTCTCAACCATTGTAAGATTCATGTGATGATGCAAATCATTCCATTTTTTATGCAGATTTGAATGATGCACTTGTTGATGAGAGAGCTGATATTGAGGAGGCAAAAACTATGCCAAAATGGCTAGTGCAGACTTTGCGTGAAAGCAAATTAGATGCATCTTCATCATACCGTACTCGTTCAGGCTCTCATAGTGCCTCTTTTGCATTAGAGTGCTATGTTATGGTTGCATGTAGTCTCTGTGATGAGACTGAGCCTGTTTCATTTGATGACGCACAAAATTTTGAACATTGGATGGCTGCAATGCAATCTGAATATGATGCTATCATGAAAAATCGTACTTGGTCTTTATGTGACTTGCCTCCTGGCAAGAAGACCATTGGCATTAAGTGGGTATACAAGCTGAAGCGTAAACCTGATAGAACAATTATAAGGCTAGGTTTGTTGCAAAGGGTTATGTGTAGGAAAGAGGCATTGATTTTGATGAAACATTTGCACCTACTTGCGGAATGACTATTGTTCGTAGCATCTGTGCATTGTAGCTCATCATGGTTGGAATATACATCAATTGGACATTAAAACAATATTTCTGAATGATGACTTGCATGAAGAAGTGTATGTTTTTCATCCCCATGGCTTTGTGCAGAAAGGGCATTAAAACTAGGTGTGTTGGTTAAAGAAGGCATTATATGGTTTAAAGCAAGCACCATGTGCTTGGTATGAAAAGATACATGCCTATCTGATTGCACATGGTTTTGAGAACAATCCAACTGAAAGCACCTTATATGTTAAGCGTGCTAATGATGTACTTCTGATCATTGTTGTGTATGTTGATGACATTCTACTCATTGGTCCTCATGAGAAGCATATTGCTGATTTTAAGGCTGATTTGCATGCCTCATTTGAGATGTCTGATTTGGGGCATTTGCATCATTATTTGGGCATTCATTTTATGCAAGTTGATGGTGGAATGGCTTTGTGTCAAAGGAAATATATTGACACATTATTGCAGTGTTTTGGCCTTGATGACTACAAACCTATTGCCACTCCTATGGAGACAGATTTACGATTGAGTCTTGATGATGCTGGAGATGCATCTGATGCTGTTCTCTATCAACAGGCTGTTGGATGCTTGATTTACTTATGCATTACTCGGCTAGATATTCAATTTGTTATCTCACTAATGAGCAAATTTATGCATTGCCCATGTTTCAAGCATTGGCAAGCCATTAAGCTCATCTTTTACTACTTGAGAGGTATCCAACTATTGGATTGTTTTATCCCAAGGGGGGATCAATAATGCCAAATTTGCATGCTTTTTCTTACTCTGACTTGGCTGGCTGCTATGACACTCGTGTGTCTACTAGTGGTTTTTGCTTCATGCTTGGTAGCTCATGCATGTCTTGGTTGAGCAAGAAGCAGATTACTCTGACCACTTCCAATTGTGAGGCTGAGTATAGGGAACCTTTCACAATGATTGTTGAGTGTGTGTGGCTCAGACGCCTTATGACTGATTCGGGTGTTGGTCAGTCTTCTGCCACCACCATCTTCACTGACAGTCTGAGCGCATTGACAGTTGCGAGGAACCCTCTGTTCCATGCTCGCACTAAGCATATTTAGGTGCATTATCATTATGTCAAGGACAGGTTCTCTGTTGGAGTTAGATGTCTGTTGAAGCACGTGAATAGCACAAGGAAGAAGAAGTAACTTGGAGCACAACACACAATACTGAATGTATTACCAGTAGAATGTACCAAGATAAGTAATCTATTAGGGTTATAGGCATATATACAAGCCGAGGGAAAACAACCTCCTAAAGGGGGAAAAAAGTGCCTCGGCGATCCTAGTGTGTTCACACATCACTACCTAAATATATCGACAAATCCCACCTGGGAGTGATATTGTGAACAAGGAGCTAGCACTCATGTATAAGGAAGTGCCAAGCTATGTGGAATCAATCCACAAAAGGAAGTAAGCCCAAAGCTTTGCGGAATGCTTCAAACTTCTCCCTAGGCAGAGCCTTCGTGAAAAGGTCTACAATGTTCTCCTCCGTGGGCACATATGCCAAGCTGATCTCTCCAGTAGAGAACCTCTCCCTGACATAATGATAATGCATCTCAATGTGCTTAGTGCGAGCATGGAACATAGGGTTCCTTGCAACTGCCAATGCGCTCTGACTATTACTAAAGATGGTGATGGCAGAAGACTGAACAACACCCAAATCAGCCAGAAGGTGTTTGAGCCACATACACTCAACAGTCGATGTGAAAGCTGTTGGAGAAACAATCACTAATTAGACATATATTTGAAGGTCAAATCTTAGAAAGAAAACCCCATGCCTATGTGAAGGGACAAATTCACAATTGTATCATACTTGTAAAGTTAGTTCACTTTAGTTCTAGAAGTTTTTTAAAAATCACGGGAATGAGAAAATCTATATAAGTTAGTTTGTATCAACTGACGCGGAGAGAGAGAATAGAGAGAAAGAGAAGAAGAAGGAGGAAGACAATGAGAAAGTGAGAAGAACTCATTTTTGTATGACTGAGTATAGTCGGGCTTCTCTGAGTGAGAAAGCATCTGTAAAACTTCTGAGTTTTTATAGTTATGAGAAGAACTGAGTAAATTTTGTGTATGAGCCTCTCTCCATCATCTCCATGATTACCTACTGTGTGATGAGTTACAAAGATCAAGTTTTCCAAGCAACTCGATGCCTGGCATCGAATCTCTGTTGATAAGTCATATTTTCTTTTATATTTTTCATTCAGTACTGAAGTGTTTGAAAAACATGATGTTGTTGCAGCAACTCGATGCCTGGCATCGAATTCCAGTTGATAAGTCATATTCTAAGTGTGCATGAAATCACCTATAGTTTTGGTGTCCAAAAGATCAAGACTTTATGCGGGAAGTCGATGCCCGGTATCGAATCCCTGCTGAAAAGTGGCCAAAAACATCCCAAGTCGATGCCTGGCATCGAATTCTCGTTGCAAGTCGATGCTAGGCATCGAATTCTAATTTTAAACAGGCGCTCTTACTAAAACAGGCAAGTTTTCCAGTTTTGGAAGGTCATACAGGGTCATCTTGTGAGGGCCATAACTTGAGTTCTAGAGCTCCGTTTGATGCATATGATAGCTTGTTGGAAAGATCTACTCTTCTAGTTTCAGCCTATAAAGTTTCATAGAGAAATAATATGTGAGCTAGGAGAAATTAGCAAAATACTGAAGGTATATCATTTCGGTGACTAGAAATTTTTGTAGAAGCAAAGTTCTCAATTTAGGCTATCATTTCTCAAAGTTTGGAGTGACAATGAGTTAATGGTGACCATAGAGGTGTTCTAGTGTCACATTAATTCATTTCTTGTGGTGTTTCATACATCAACAAGTGGTATCAGAGCAGAAAGATTCTCGAGAGCAGAAGACGACAAAGGTACGAGAAGTTTTGTAAAGTTTTCCATTAAAGTTTGAAAGGTGAAGCATTTGAAGACACAAGGTATCAAAAGGTTACTTCAAAAGTTTCCTCATACACAAAGAACTTCAAAAGGTATTATCCTTTATCCTTTAAGCTCACAGGTTGCAGCAGAAGGAAAGAACTATGGCAGATCATATCTCCATTGACAAACTGGACAGAGATAATTACCCCGCATGGGTAATGAGAATGGAAGCCTTACTTATGAGTAAGGATCTCATGATATATGTTACAGGTGAAGAAGAGAAGCCAGTATTCGAAGATGAAAGCCGACCAAAGAAAGAAGAACTAGATGCTTTAAAGCATTGGCAGAAGAAGGATGCAAGTGCAAAAGCCTACATCTACAATACAATCTGAGATCATTTGCTACCACACATCAGAGGATTGGAATCATCAGAAGATATATGGAATGCATTGGAATATCATTTCCAAAGCACTACTAAAGCACGGAAAGCAAGTCTATGGTCAGAGTTTACAACATTCAAGAAGAAGCCAAGTCAAACCATTAGTGATTATGTCACTAAGATGAAGGATCTAGCAGATAGTCTTGGATCCATAGATGAAGATGTTGAAGATCACAGATTGATTGCTCAACTACTTGCAGGCTTGAGAGGGGATGAAAGGTGGAAACCTTTTGTCTTATCAACAGAACTTTCATTAAATCATTATGTTCCAGATTTGAACCAGTTGCTTGGTTTGATGCTCACATATGAGCAAGACTTGAAGGGAGATGGAGATAAAGGTCAAAGTTCTGCAATGTACATGAAGAATAAGAAGAAAGGAGATAAAGGTAAAGCAAAGGATGAAGAGGAGTCTAATTCTCAAGCTTATTATGCAAGAGGTAAAGGCACTAGCAGCGGAAGAGCAAGAGGTTTTGGAAGAGGAAGAGGTAATCAAAATAACAACAAAAAGGCTTGCTGGATCTGTGGATTGAGTAATCATTTGGCTCATGACTGTTGGCACAACCAACAAGGATCAAACCAGAATCAAAACAACAATAGCAAAGGTCGAGGTGGAAGATATCAAAGTAATTTTCAAAGAGGTAGACAAAGTCAAAGAGGAGGCTATGGTAGAGGTGGAGGAAGAAGTTGGGGACAGAATCAATCCTACAACACCACCTACTACAACTATGCAAATGACACACAGAATGAAAGTCATACATCATTGATGATGAATTCAATCAGCACATCAGACAAAGAAGATCTAAAGGTATTTTACATTGACTCTGGATGTTCTAATCATTTGTCAGGAAACATAGAATTGATGTCAGATTTGGAAAAAGGCATTTCTAGTCACACAGTTCAAACTGGTGATAATACAAGACATAGTGTACATTCAATTGGAAAAGTGAAATGCAAGAGTGGAGCAGATTTGCTAACCAATGTTTTGTATGTTCCAACAATACCTAAAAACTTGATTAGTGTGGGACAGATAGTTGAAAAAGGTTTTCAAGTCAGGTTTACAAATGAAGGAGTATTTGTGGAAGATCCAGAGAATGGATATAATCAGATTGTCTCTGGTAAGAAAGAAGGTAGACTCTTTACTTTAAGAGTGCAAGGAAACATTGGTCAAGCTTTGCTCACACATGGTGAAGCAATGATTACAGAACTTGATCTCTGGCATAAGAGATTAGGTCATTTCAATGAAAGAGGAATTAAAGCTATGGTTGCTAATCAGTCTATACTAGGATTACCAAATGTGCAAAGTCAACATATGGTTTATAAATGTGAAGCATGTCAAATGGGTAAAGCACACATGTTACCATTTCAAAAGAAAGGATTCAAACATGATGGAGTACGTGAGCTCATTCATACAGATGTATGGGGACCAACAAAAGAAGGATCTATCAGTGGCTCAAGGTACTATGTTCTTTTTATTGATGATGCTACAAGATGGATAACATTATATGTTTTGAAGGAAAGATCAGAAGTGTTTGGAGCTTTCAAGCATTTTCATGCATATGCAGAGAGAGTCACAGGTCAAAAGCTTAAGAGACTGAGGTCTGATGGAGGGGGAGAATATTTCTCCCAAGAGTTCAATGATTATCTTTGGAATGCAGGTATTAAGAGAGAAATAACTTGCAGGTATACACCACAACAAAATGGTGTAGCAGAAAGAAGGAACAGGGCTTTGGTTGAGTTTGCTAGAGCTATGCTAAAGGAGAAGAATTGTCCAAATTATCTTTGGGCTGAGGCTGTAAATACAGCTACATATCTTGTGAATAGATTACCATGTGCAGCTCTGAATGGAATGACTCCATATGAAGCTTGGTGGGGTAAGAAACCAACACTAGATCATTGTAGAGTGTTTGGATCAATTGCATATGCTTATGTGCCATCACAGCTTAGGCATAAACTTGAACCAAAGGCAGAAAAATATGTGTTCATTGGTTATGATGAAAAGCAGATGGGTTACAGGTTGTGGAATCCTCTAACAAAACAATTTCTTGTTTCTAGAGATGTTACATTTGATGAACAGAAAAGTTGGTATGCAGATCAAAGTCATACAGCTGAAGAATTTGAAGAAGAGGTAAGAAGATGTGAGAAAGGAAAATCAATTGTGCAGGTGAATAGAGATGAAGACTATATGCAAGCAAGTACATCCAGAAGTGGATTAACAAGAATGAATGAAGAAGCTCCTATATTCGATGAAGAGGTGTATCCGGAAACTTATGAAGAATGTGAACCAAGAAGGTCAAGCAGGACAAGGAGACAACCAGAAAGGTATTCTTATGATACTTCTTACATAACTCAGAAGAACTATGCATATATGGTCAAGGATGATGAAGAACCTCAGAACTATGATGAAGCTAAAGGTAAGAAGCAATGGGAAGAAGCAATGAAGGAAGAGTTCAATGCACTGGAGGAGAACAAGACATGGGAACTTGTTCCTAAACCAAATGGTAAGAAAGTAATTGGAAATAAATGGGTTTATAAAGTGAAGAAGCTTGCAGATGGAAGTATAGCCAGATACAAAGCTAGATTGGTGGTGAAAGGCTATGCCCAGACCTATGGCATAGATTATGATGAGACATTCAGTCCCGTAGCCAATGAAAAGCCCAACCATGATCCAACTTAGGACATCCCACTCAAGAGGAGTTGGGAAATATGATAACCAATACATATGCTTGGGGGGGGGGGGGTGTTTTTAAATTTTGAGGATTTTACGGGCTCTACTAGAAGTATCAATAGGAACCCTCTCCACCACCACCCCAAGTGGTATAGGAATAGCCCAGCAATGTACCTCTTAATCTATATAGTCCATGCTTAGGTTCTCCTCCTAGATTCCTTGCCCTATCTACTTTGGAACCTAAGAAATTGGACTATTCCTAGCAAGCCTGGAGCCTTATAATCCAAATCCATTTGCAAACCCCTCCTCATAGGATTCTTCCATGTGTCCTTCCAAGTTTCCTTCATGTGGGCACTTTTCCAAGGCTAGTCACATGACTTCTATTTAAATTGAAGCCTTGCCTTCATGTACGAGTCAAGGTGGCACTTGGAGAAGCTTCTCCCAAGTCTAAGGTTCTCATACCTTGGGATAATGATTCCTAAGGGTAAAAACCCTTCGATTGAGATTTCAATTAAATAAATTCCCAAGGGTTTAAACCAATAACTTGAGCTCCAACATCAAGGTTCTAACCCATTTAAGTAAACCAGTGGTTTCCAAGGATAAATGCCATTATCCAAGGGTTATACAACATTCTTTCCCTTTTTAACATTTTTTTCCTTGAAATGTGTGTTGGTATAATATGTGGATTATTCCCCCATGCACCATGATCTAACTCATCAATCATGGACTCACTCTGAAAATATTTGCCTGTTTCCTAAGTTAATGTTGGAAAAGAGGGAAATCCTTTATTGATGGAACTTACTATCACTAACACAATGGTGAGAACCAATGTGAGGAGATCCACCTTATAATTTTCAACGTGTGGAGATGTGAGGATAGTATGAAGAACTTGAGCGAGTGGAATGCACAAGTGAGTGAGTGAGAAGCACACTAGCATGCACACACATACACACACATGCACACACTAGACAAGACAAAGAGAGGAACAATGGAATCTTCTATTTCACTAATTTCAAGATACAATCCAAGTCATACATGCTCAATTCCCAAATAAGCTAACCTCTAGAACGAGCTCTCTAGCTCTCTTTATAGCTTTTGGACTAGTTTTGATCTAGTTCAGACCTATTGTCTAGCCTCGTTAAAGTTTAGGTTCCTAGGCTATTTTGGGGGCTCAAATGAGGTTGAAAAATTATGAAAATTGATAGGTGGTTTCCTCTAACACTCCTCAATCTCAAAGAATCCTTGGCTTGAAGAAATGGAGCAAAAAATATAAAAAATGAATAATTGCAATGGTGTATAGTGATTAAAATAATTGTTTGAATACATGATTGATTTTGAAAAAATGTAATTAGGCCTATTCCTTTCCGGATCAGCATTTACTACTCTATCTGCTTGGTACTCCTTGTTCTTCTCTTTCACTCTTTTGTCTTTGACTCCCCTATCGCATACTTCCTTGATGGCTTAGTCCACCTTGATTGCTAACACTCCCCCTCTCTTGCGACTATCATCCTTGATAGAACTTTGTTGGGGAGAGTAGTCTATGTAGACCAAATACTAGTTTGAATATGACCACATACATATGGATGACCTTTGATAGTATCCACAATGGTCCATAAAAGCTTGAACTTCTTTGATCTTTCAAGCCTTTGTAGGTTGAAAATAAATTTGATTTTGTCTTCATCCATGGAAATGCCATTTTTGGAGACAATGTGTCCCAAAATTGTATCTTGATGATGAATAGGCATTTCTCTAGATTGAGTCACACCGGATACTATCTACATTATCAAAAACATAAATTTAAGTCAACTATATGCATAATGTATTGCTTTGCATACATATAAAGGTCATCTAGGTACACTTCCAAGAGCTTTCATAAAAACTCTTTGAATACATGACATCTTAGGCATTGGAAGGTAGATCAGGGATTGGTCAAGCCAAAGGGCATGACACAAAAAGGAAGACTACCCCATTTGCTAAAAAAGGCCTTTTTATGCTAGTCCATAGGAGCAATTTTCACTTGATTATAGCCTAAAAAGCTATCCAAGAAGCTATAAATGCCTTGGCATGCCACCCTTTTGAGCAGATGATATGTGATAGGCAAAGGATAATTATCATTGATTTTTACCACATTGACCTTCTTGAGATTTATGGATACTCGTAACTTCCCATTCTTCTTAAGCACTACCATGATGGTCAATGCCCACTCCATATGCCTGATCTTGTAGATGAATAGGTCTTCCAAAAGTTTCTCAATCTATTCTTTGATTTTGGTAGAGTACACATCATTATACGTGTATGTTCTTTGTTTTGTGGGCTTGATGTCACTTGTTATCGACATCCTATGTAAGCAGACTTTTGAGTCTACACCTTTTGAATGTGCCCACTTATCATGAGCATGAATAGAGTTCATTACAATCACAAAAGTTGTCTATTGAGCTCTTGGGGTGACAAGGATAATCTTTTAAGAAAGAATATATAACACAACCAAGAGAGTGAGGGTATTCATATGTTGTGGGTGATGAAGATTTCAGTCCCTTATTTGGCACTACTTGCAAGCATGGTTGGTTTGTCACTAAATGATTTCTTGTAGACCCTAGAGCCATGCCACTAGATGTACTTTGGATATCACACTAGTTAGCATGACTCATGAATGTCAATAAATATTGTTGTTGGTGTGGGACTTTCCATCTGTCCATCTATGGAAGTCCTTGAGGGTGCACATATGGACTAGTTTGCCTCTATGGAAGGGAAGGGTAATGTTGTATGACCCTTGCAAAGGGTAATGTTGTATAATCCTTGGAAACCCTCGGTTTACTTAAATGGGTTAGACCCTTGAAGTTGGAGCTCAAGTTCTTAAGTTTAACCATTGACAATTTATTTAATTGAAGTCCACCTTGACTCGTACATGAAGGGAAGGCTTCAATTTAAATAGAAACCATGTGACTAGCCTTGGGAAAGTGTCCACATGAAGGACACATGGAAGGACATGGAAGAATCCTATGACATGCACCCCTTGGACCTTTGGTATATATATGGGTAGAGTTGGATGGGTGGATAGGTACTGACTCACTGTCTTGGTGGATATTATCCTCTAGCATGGAAGCTTTTACAATAGTAGTAATCCGAGTCTTGGTTTTTTCAATTGCAAGTACTTGTACTTCCTGATCTTTGTGGAGGACATTATCTTGAAGCTTTGAAGCTTGGACATTTCTCTAAGATTTTCGAACTTCCACACCAACTTCTCACCTTGGAAATTCTGCTGACAGAAAGCCATATCTCGGATATCATGCTCGTGTGGGAGTGTGACTCTCTGCAAAATCTTGGCATGGAAAGCCCAAAGGCTCATCATTCACGTGCCCAAAGACTCACTCAATAAGTATCTAAAGAGGAAATGAGAGTCCAGAGGACCCCCCCCCCTTCCAAGGAAGCAACCTCCCCCAACTGACTAGCGACTAGAAGGAGGCACCTCCCCATCACACTCATCTAAATAATGGAGCCTGCGTGCAACATAGAGAATGTCTGCCATTCACTCTCTCTCTTGTGAGAGTTGGAGGGAACATGAAGAACATCTTATTCTTATACTCCTCCCTTGAGCCAAATAATTTTGTACATGGGATATTCAATGCGTGCATGAGTTGATGACACAAAAATCCACTTTTGTAACCCACATTCTTGCATAATTTGAGACTAAAACCTGAGAGTTATGAAAAAGGTTTGAAGAGCATCATGAAGATCACAAAAAGCTATCTTTCCCAAAATTTTGGGCAAAGGAAGAGCATCCCTTGGACTACTAGTGAAGATTTTGTGATGCTTTGTTCAAGAAGATAATCCTTCCAAAAGGAGTCTTGAAGAAGGTGGCCATTCACTTTGTGCCCACTCTTTTTATCAACAAAGAGTGAAAAGATTTTGAAGATTGGCAGGTGAAGGAAGGTTCGAAAAAATTCATTGTTGTTCATGGAAGGATAAGCGGATTAGCAAATTGTCTAAGGCAACCCAAGGCGACCTACAATTGGAAGGAAATCTCTAAGAAGATTGGAGTAATCTTCTTTCAATTCCCATCTGCTTTTTCTTTGAAATTAGGAACGACATTTTCATTCCATTTGATTTCCAGATTATTCAATGGAGGGGAATTCATATGCTAGCAACATGTTGTTAGACATACCTAGATAGAAAGTAGATTATGCACCACAAGAAGGGTTTTGAGAGGTAGAGTATACTCCAAGTCTTTTTGAAGTAGGAAAACATGAAAGACAAGAAGTTAACATTTTTAAAGAACTTACGGGTTGGATGAGAAGATCAGTGTATTGAAGTGGATATGTTCATCATTAAAGAGATCCAAACTGAGATGGGGACCTACACACTTCAATCAATGAAGTGAAAGGGAAGACGGAAAATATCTTGAATATGCTCTGTCCAACTTTACCCCTATGTGCCCAAATGGTTCACTTGTCAATTCAACCAAAGAACCTAATGATGAGTAAAGGATCGGATGCTTCTTTACCCATCCAAAGCAACTTATCTCTTAAGAATAGAACCGATGAATACTAAAAATCCTAAGCCTACTTCTATTATGTCTATAAGTCCTTTGCTCACGAAAGAGATAAAACCACCTTAGTTTTCAGGGAAGGACAAACATCATAACAATGATGCAGTCTTGACCTTTTGGGAAAAATGGAAAGACTTACATCAATTGAAAAACAGCCCTGAAGCCTACCATCTTAGAGGCGAGCCTGCCCCTTGTATGAGGCTAATAAATAGTGGATGAGCCTAAAGGAATCTCAAAGAATTCCTAAGACTTGGAAATAATTTGAAGAACTCATCAAAAAAGAGTTCCTAATGAAAAATAAGGATGAACAAAATTGGGAAGAGTGGGACAAGGTCCTTCAACAAGGATGTCCCCTCTCCTTGTATATTTCTCATTATCAAGAAATAGTTCTCAAACTTCAAAACCTAGATGATTTTCATAAAGTCAAAGGTTTCATCCATGGCCTCAATAAGCAGATCAAACATGAAGTGAAGAGAGTTGCTCCTAAAACTTTAGCAGATGCTATAAATTTAGCACAAATCTATGAAGATCATGCTAAAAGTGAAACATAACCACTTCATCTTATCGGGGAAAATAAAAAATTCAAAAGAACTAAATGAAAATTAGAAACTTTCAGAAAATAAGACTCGAGAATCCTTGATTTTTATGGCCAAGACTTGACCTTGAAGTCTGGGAGAAAGCAAAGAATGAAAATCTTTGCATTAAGTGCCTAAACCCAAGACATCTTAGCAAAAAATGTACTTCAAGGGGGCAAAAAAAAAGCCACCCATGAGGAGAAAGGGAAAGAAAAGGCATGATTCCACTTAGTCGAAACTTTGAACCTTGAAAACAGCAAAGTTTGGGAAAAAGTTGAAGTCATGCACGAAGACTGCATACATAAATCTAATTTATCTTGTTCCATGTGGATCCAAAATTGGTTTGGACCACATGAAAGTCAAACATCATGCCTGCATAAGAGGTGAAAAGGTCAGAGTCATGATTGATGACCCAACCATCCAGAATTTCTTAAACTACTCACCATTGAATAGATTAAAGTTACCCCAACAGAAGTCTCCACATCAATATATAGTGTCCATGATGCAAGGACAAGACAAGAAGGTCTGGGACACTATGATCTCTGATCTGGAAAGTGGGTTTCAAGGATATAAAGATAAACTTGGGTTCTAGATCATGCACATGGAAAGAACTGATGTGGTGTTGAGTAGGGAGTGGTTGTGGGGCTTAGGAAAAACACTCAAAAGAAGTTACCTGTTGAACAGTTTGGAATTTGAAAGGAATGTAATGTGTTACGTGACTCAAGGGGAACATGATGTGCCTAGTACCCCCTTGATTTCAAGTATGGAACTAAAGAAAACTTGTAAATACACCAAAACGTGAAAGTTTATATGATACTTCCAACTGATGTAAATAATGTTATGATATGAATGTATTTCCATGTCTCGTCTCCTTTGTCTGTTCATGAAAAGTTTAAATTTAAGTGTTTTAATGAATAATTATCAGGATGTTTTTGTAGAAGAACTTCCCCATGGCTTAGCTCCTTCTCGTGGGCAAGTCGATGATGCTATAAACTTGCTCCTAAAAACTAAGGCTATATGTAAACCCCCATATTGACCACCATGTTTCCACAAGAAAAAGTAGAGAAACAATTGAATGAATACCTGAATAAGGGATTCATTCAACTTAGTAAAAAGATGGTTCAATGAGATTATGTATTGATTGTTGAGCTTTGAAAAAAGTTATGATAAAGAACAAATATCCAATTCCATGAATTAACATGAAGATGTTTCTAAAACAGCTTTCAAAACCAAATATGGGAATTTTGAATTTTTAATCATGCCTTTCGGACTAAAAAATACCTTTATTATGTTCATGAATCTAATGAAGAAAATACTAAGCCCTTACTTGGGAAAGTTTGTAATTGAATTCCTTGATGATATTCTTGTCTATAGTCAAGATACAGTTGCTCTTCTACTCAAAAAAATTATTCTACCTGTGAGAGAGAGCTTTATGACATTCTCCATGCTCTAAAGAAATGGAGACATTAGTTGTTTGGTGCCAAGGTAACCATAGTTTTTGATCAACCAAGTATGCAAAACAATCCGAGTTTATCAGGTAGAAAAGCTAGATGGGTTGAGATACTTCAAGAATTTGATTATGAAAACATTGTTGGAGTTTAAGGTCTTCGGAAGCACGTGAACAACACAAGGAAGAAGAAGAAGCTTGGAACACAACACACAATACTGAATGTATTACCAAGAGAATGTACAAAGATGAGTGACCCATTAGGGTTATAGGCGTATATACAAGTGGGGCCAAAAACCTCCTAAAGAGGGAAAAAGAATGCCTCGGTTTTTTCCCAGTGCCAAGGCATCACCAATGGTACCAATTTTGGGAAGAACAAGCTAATGGATAGCTAAAAAACAATGGCTCAATTTTTTGTTATTACTGAGCCTCTCTCATAATTACATACCCATTGAAGAATATAGGGTTTGGACCATAGAATTTAGTCTCTCTCGATATGCTTCTATTCTAGATTTAACAATCAAGGTGACCAATACAGTACTCAACATGATTCCAATAGTTTTGAAAGTGTTCAAACATGCAAAGTACACCGTTTTGAACTTCACCGGCATTGCCTTGATTTGTGATCTTTTGTTTATGCCACATCGCCTTATAATAATGGAATTTTACTCCCGATTAATGTTTTGCCAAACTCTTATATCCAAACATTTGAAGAAGCATTGTTTAACCCAGTGTGTGAATATGAGGAATACAAGGGGCAAAAGAAATAACAAATAGAGGATTGGATAGGATAAGGTAACAAATCTGAATCTTGATCTCTTCCTCTAACATTGAATGCGTGGTGGCAACTCAAAGTATTGTAGCAACCCTAGTGTATGAATGAAAGGAATATCAAGGGTGAGATGGAAGCATCTGACTAAGGCTCGAACAAGGTAACAAATTTTCTCTGAGTCTTGAAGGCTTCCTCGACCACTAGTAGCATGCAGTTAAAAGCAATATACACAAGAAAATTATAGCATCAGTCAAAGAGAAACAAGTTAGGAAGAGACGGTTGATGACAACAAGCCTAATTTGTCATATGTATCCCAGGTTCATCCACTAGTTGTGCATCGGGAAAGCCCTCTAATAATGTGTCAATAAAACCCATAGAAGTCTGTCAAGGGACAACAAAGATTAAGAGGGGGATATTGTTGTAGAGGACTGAAGACAAGGAAACAGAAGAAAGAAGTTAAGAAAAGCAAAATTTTCAATAAATGATCCATTTTCTTTTTCCAAAGCCCATTGTAAAACCTTGACAAACCATGTAAATGCTCTAGAGGGGTCCTCTAGATGTATGATCCTTGAAGATTGTAACATTACTTTTGTACATTACTAGGAATTTAGTGATTTATAGGAACAGTGCCGGTCTCTTATGTGAAAGGAACATTTTTAAGCCACATGTATACAAGTCACTTTGTGACTCTTTGTAAAGACTTTTTGCCATGTGAAGAGCTAACAAGCAGAATTTTGAATTCGCTTCTTCTTGGCGGTGTATCTTCTTCCCGTTGAGCTTTTATGTGTTTTTGATGCATGAAATGTGTCCCTAGAGGTGTTATTTTCCCGTTCTCCTTCTCTTTTCACCATTGTAGTGTGCGTGTGAAGATTTGAGTGTGTTGGCATGAGATTTGGAGCTTTCCACCACTTTGTATTTTACCCCTAACTTGAAAGATGTTTATGAGATTGAGCCAAAAATATGAAGATTGGATGCGTCTCATCGAGAGCTTCAAGATGAACCTGGTATTGACTATAGTCGGGTATCTGAGCTGAGAGATATGGTTTGATTTGTGCTTGTTGTTGCAACAAGTGTCGCGATACACATTTTTTGTGAGAGAGGTGTTTTGAGGGAAATCCATTACTTGAACATTCACTTCATTAGCTATCATGAGAGAATATTTCTTCATACACTTGATGTGGTTTAAGTCCTTGAATTGATTGTTTAATGAGTGTATCGAATCCACCACTATACACACTTGTTGATGATTGAGGTATAGTCTCCTTTATCACAAGTCCCTAAGACATTGTGAGCTTAGGTACACACATGTATATTTTAACAAAACACTTGCCTACGTTTTAGAATATGCCCTTTCAATTGGTCAAAGATGTTACCATTTTCTTTAGGATAAATTAATGATTGATTATTTTCTTTGAGACGGATGCCTACCTATGCCAAGAGATGACACCTAGTATGAGGAAATTATATTTATTATTAGATGACATAGAAATGATCCTTATGACTTTGTTTGAACGAAGAAGTAACTCTTCATTAAAGAAGAAAAGTCTTATCAAGTAAAATTAAGGCTTGGTAAGGATAAAAATTACAAGTCTACCAAAACATTTCAATCTATGCTTTTGAGAAAACCCTACTTGATTAGAGTAAGAGGGAAATAATTTTTCCAAAAATGAGATCAAACTAATACCTTAAAATATAGCATTGAAGTATGATCCAATGAGAAATCTGAGAGAAAGCGCCAAAGCTATCTTGATTGAGGGGGGAGTGTTAAACAGATGGTATGCGATTTCTAGGGTTATGCCACTAAAATGAATTCCTGGTATGCAACTTCAGATTTATAGATTATCAAAGCTTGGACTTAGGGATATAAAGGAACATTGAAAGACTTGTTTAGAGAATTTGGAAGAAAAGAGGATGATGATTTTCCTGTAAGTTGGAAGAAAACATATGAATTGAAAGAGCCATATAATAAGTTATCTCGAAGGATTATTAAAAGAGATAAAATCATAGTGAATGAGCATAAAAAAAGCTCCGAATGGTTTTGCAATAAATTAAAGCACTCAATAAATTGGCTGGTTTGAAGGAAAGGGGAACACCGATTTCATTGAAGCTTACAATTTTCATGGAAAAAAACTCTTATGAAGGGGAAGAAAGGTATCATTGGCATGATACTTCTAAGCAAAAGGCACATTACTTGACAAGTATTAGCTCTTTTATGAAACTTGAGTACTTTTGGTATCAAATGCATTACATTTGAAGATTCAAAACTTGAATGAAGTGATCACGAAACATGCAAGGATGGAATTCATAAAGTAATTTCAACTCGATAATAAGCAAAGTATGAGCAAGTCAAGGACTTGAGCATATCCATAGTATGACAACTAATAAAATCTAATTGGAAAATATGACAACATGCTTAAGGCATACTTGAAAGTGGGAAAAAATTATCTCACTACCAGTAAACTTCGATTGGAAATTATGACAACTTGTTGATCCCTAGAGGAAGAAAAGTTAAGGCTTTGAAAACATCGATAGGATGTTAAAAATTAAGCATGATATGACTCATGAAGGTATGAGTTGTAGATCCCAAATAAATCCCATGGTAAACATCAATGATGAGGAAGGAATCTAAAGGAGAAATACTTGATCTTATCTCTAACTGATTTGGCTAAACCTACATTGGTCAAAGGGATCAGACCTTTTATGTTTCGATAGATCACGCCAATAAAAATTTAATGGTCAATTGGAAAATATTTGAATTTTAAGGTTAATTGGCATGTGAATCAGACACCTTACTCCTTGCTCTCAGTTATATGGTGCCAAGAAATTCAATGATAGAATTTGGGATCAGAGAGGATGATTAGAGAGCATTGAGGGGGATAAAGAAGTTGGAAAGATAACGGATGTAGTTCTATGGATCAAAGAAAGGACCTAATGGTATGGGATAGTAGGGTACTGACTCAAAGTCTTAGGTTCATAAAGAGGTGAAGGGATACATCTATTTAACCATTTAAATATATGTGATTATATTTACAAAATTGTAGATGGAATGAGGTGACATTTACTTTAGACAAGGCTATCCTATATCCTCTTAAGAAGATGTATTATTTTGAACAGAATGCATACTCAACTTTAGATTGTGCAATAGATTTGGGTAAGAAAGAGGATAACAACTTTAGGAAGTTTGAGAGTAAAACCCCAAAGTGGGGAACTTGTTGAAAGTCAAGCCTATTCAAGTAGAAAGCTTTGAATATTAGATCCAAAGCAAAATGTTCTATCAAATATCATATTTTGGATCTTTGTATGATTTAAAACAAATGATCCAAGCATTTGCAATTATCTCTTATAAATTTATAGGGTACGATTTTAAGAAAGAGGTATTTTCAAATCTTGCAAAACCTTGAGGAAACAAAGACTTAAACCATTTGACTTGAATGTGAATACATTAAAAAATTAGAGGATCTAACAAAAAGTTTTCTATGATTAAGAAAAAGCATCATGATGGCTTTGTAAGTATTGTTCCATCAAGTAGTCTAAAGATTTATATGAATTGGTTAGGTGAGAATGATTTGTTCCTTCTCACAATGCATTGGTGAACTTTGAGGCTAGTCTAAATAAATATCCTTGATGTGAACTGAGTTTGCTTCAAGATAGTAAGTGTATTCTTTGGAAGAACTTTCCAAGCTGGATAAATAGAGAACTCAGATAAAAAGGTACAAGAATAATCTACCAAGTAAATCGAGTTCCTAAAGTCATGCTAAATAAATTAGTCTATGAATTCATGAATACTTGAAAACCAAGATTTTATAGAAGGATTTTCCAAAGGAAGGAAAATTAAGAATGATCAAGATAAGTACCCTCTCAAATAGAGGATGAGCTTTCAAATTGAATTTATGATTTGTCACGCAAAATACTTCATTATTATGTTTCAAGAAAAGCTGAATTATTGGCATAAGTCCACCTAGCTTGCCAAGTATTGAGACGTTCTACCCAAGGTATAAAGTGTTGAGCATATCTAGGTAGGGACTAAAGTTCACTCATTTTGCTAGTTCTACAATACAATAAAGTCCATTTGTATTATAAAGGGACTATAGATGAGTAATTCAAGCAAAGAACATTTGAAATTTCTTCTCTTGTGTATTGAGAGTGGAAGATGAATCTAGTTTCCAACCCTTTCAAAGATAGATGTACAAACTCTACTAAGAAATACCCTTGAAAGCTCCTAAAATTTATACATTTTTAGGAAAATACAAATTGTACTAAGATGTAAGATTTTATGGATCTCGAGATTTGAGAAAGGGAAAAGGGAAAAAAGTAAGCTATGAATCATTTCACTAGTCCATAGATACAAGGCATACATATACATCTAGTTGAAGTAAGGGAAAGTAATTCGGATAGGGATATTCATGATTGAGTTGCTTTCATATTAAGATAGTTTGTAATCCTTATTTGATTACAGAGATGAATTTAATGAGAGAGATTATGATTAATCTTTGCTTTGAGATTAAGATAGGCTATAATCCTTATTTGATTATAGAGACGAATTTAATGATGGAGATTATGATTCATCATTGGTTTCACATTAAGACATGTTAAAATCCTTATTTGATTACAAAGATGAATTTGATTGGAGAGATGACATGAACATAGATCATGGTGCATGGGAAATACTCCACATAATTTACTTCCATACATTTTCGAGGATGAAAATGCTTTAAACGGGGGAAGAATGTTGAGCTACCCTTTGCACATGCATAAACCCTTGGTTTGAACCCTTGAACTATCTATTTCTTCATTAAAATCCCAATTGAATGGTTGCAACCTATAGGATTGATAACCTTAGTCTTGGGAGAAGCTTCTCCAAATGCCATCTTGGGATGTATGTGAGAGGAGGAGCCCCATTTAATTAAGAAATCATGTGCTACCCATCTGATGGACCTTGAAGAGTGCTAGGCCATGCATCCCCTTGGCTTGGAGGTTTAAATATGGGTGGGAATGGGTGGATACATACTCTCTCTCTCTCTCCCCTTATGGTGGGCTTGGTTGATTGGGGATGTTGTTCTCACAACACTTAGATATATAAATAGAGCATATGGAAAAAAACGTAGTTATAACACAATCAAAGGAAGCATCCAAGAAGGCCACGCTAAAATAAAAATCATGAACCATACTTCTCCAAGCCTTATAAAGTAGCATAAAACAAGGGGAGAGAAACTTCTTGAAGACAGCAAGTGAGAACACATTAGGGAGGAAATATTGTGGATGGATGGCTAATCTATACAATGTTGTGGTGTATTGGATTTGCATGGGAATATCCCTTGTGATTATATTACGTCCGAGTTAGGAATCTTCAAATGCTGTGTCAATTCACAATGTAATGCCCAAGTTCTATAATCAAAACTAAAAAAATCCAAATTTTTGAATTCGCGTAACCTAGTGGTTTGATGCCTTGAATCTTTGAGAGGAAGTCCTGAGCTCAAGTCTTGGCTGACCATAAGTCTTGGCTGACCGTACGGGTGCCTATAGCTTACGAGGTTGGGTGTGTGAGTGTGTTTCCAATTCATTGGACTCTCGAAAAAAAAAACTGAAAAAATCCATGAATTAATTTTTATGATTCAAATTGGCGAAAAAAAGAAAAAGCGACTGTTATGAAACTGCGCTATTTGTAGTTAGCGATTCTTAGATGGAATTTGAAGCTTATCGTGCTCCATCGCTCGGCGACTCGGCGTTGTTCGTACGTTTTTTTTTCTTAGTGTCTTTCTTCTTAGGCGTCCGTGCTTGGGACGTCCTTGTGCGAACCATACCGTGATGATGGGAGACGGCCTTCTGCATCAACATCATAGGACGACGCACAGAGTTATCTGGCGGCCCTGAGTCCTCACAAGTTCTCAGTCACCCGTCAAACGGAAGTTCCAGCTTGCAGGAAGTTTCTCTCTGCGACTTGACTTCTCCAGCTCGCGTTGACGAACTAGTTTTTATAATCTCTTATTTTTTCAAAAGAACAGCTGTAAACAGAAGCACACACACACACACTCATCTTATAGTACAAGAGCCATTCATAGAGACCGTAGGCGCTCGCTTCTCAGGTAAGTTTTCTCTTTGACGACATACGGTCCGGTTGACGTTTGCGGCAACAGCTGCAATATTGGCGTGGTGTACTTTCTTCCAGAACTGCAATCACAGTTGACGGCAACTATCATATATTTGAACCGATTGGGGACGCTGGTGCGTACACATTCGTCTACTGAGTGTGGTCCTTTGGCGGCAGCATCTGGTGACGGCTAGTGCAGCAGCTCTGCCGACGCTCCTTGCAGCAACGCCAGGTATGTAATTTGTGTGTTATTACGCCATACATTATCATTCGATTCACAAATCACAACGCAACTTATATTATTCAGTTTAATCTATTCATAGATTTTACATGAATAGGTATATTTTCTTGATTATAAATAAGCATATAACAAGATTATTAGAACATATCAGTGTCTATCTCTCACACCTTTACCTTCTTAAATATTTGCGTACTTATGTAGAAACTGCTAGACCCCACCTATGCTAAAAAACATGATTAATTTTGAAGGAACTTTGTGATGTGCCGCTCTAAATTTTGGTATGGTGACGAAGAGGTTTAAACAAATGGATCGACAACTTTTGGTGATCAATACGAGCTCTTATGTTTGTCAACTTCTACAATACATACATACATACGTACATACATACATACATACGTACGTACGTACATACATACGTACGTACATACATACATACATACATACATACATACATATAGTTGCATTTGCAACACAAAGCGACACATTAAATGTGGCCAAAGAGGCTATAACTTACAGGGCTGCCTTCTGAAGGCCTAACCCCCAACCTTCATAACCTCCATGTCTCTTTGGATGAGGGATAAATCCCTTCATGAAGAACGTACAGCTAAAAAGATGGGAAATTTCTTCTCTTCCTGGATTCTTCCAGCTATATCCTGGTTCTGACACAATAGGCAAGGTTTCTTCCCCCACTCATGATTCTTTCCTTGCTTTCTCCATGGGCAGCCCCCAGCTACGAGAAAGCTAGCTTCTCGAGGCAGGCTTCGGAGAAAGATGAGGAGAAAATTCCAACTCAGCCTCCCATCAACCTGGACACTAAAGAAAAGGAGAGAATTTTGCCTTTGTGTCCAACCACTGGCTTGCATGTGCCCCCTTGCCCTTGTCTCCTACTAGAAGCATCCCATACCACACCATGTAGGGGATTGGAGAACATGTCATGCTGATCTATCCCCTCCATTAGCTCTGGTGGTTTTGTCCACGTTTCTTTGCCTCGTTCCACGACTAGGGAGAACTCTGAAGCTTTGATACCAATTTTAATGCCTCACTATGCTATCCCCGCCATTTTTGTCCACGTTTCTTTGCCTCGTTCCACGAGTAGAGAGAACTTAGAAGCTTTGATACCGATTTTAGTGCCTCAATATGCTATTCCAAGATTCTCCTTGCTAAACAAGACAAAACACAAGCCATATCCACAAACATTAAAGGGAGGACATCAGACTCACCTCCTTGCCATAGGGTCCATAATGACTCACCCTCGAACATAGGGTCCATAGGGTCCATAATGTCCCGTTGCCATGGGGGACTCCAAGTGCCAAGAGTCAAAGAGCCTCATGTGAGGAATGAATAACAAATGAGCCAAAGGTTTTATGTATAGACTCTTTTAAGGAGCTGGCCCAATTCACACTGGGTGGGCACTCAACACTTGGCCAGACATTTTAGCTACAGGTGCCCACCCACACGTCCTTTGGGTTTGAGGATGCAATACTGTGCCATCCACGGGAAGTGGGTAGACCATCTTTGGAAATCCAAGCTTCAGTCATAGTTGTTGGATGCTGTTTGAAGGAACCTCTACCGTATGTGAGAACTATGCAAAAGCTCTCTTTTTGGACATATGAATCTCCTTGAGTCTGCATTGTCTGTCATTTTTGGAGTCTCAATGTCTTTGTACATGGAAAGCTCTCACTACATTGCATAGGCGTTTTGCATTAGAGTCCTCCAAACATATAGGACTTCCTTCTGATTGAGAGCAGGCTGCAGCACACTGCAAACACTCTTCAAAAGTTGTCATGACTTGATTTATCAGAAGTGTGAGATATATATATTTTATGATTAAGTATCTACAATCTTACTCTCATAACTAAAATGTAGGAGTGATCTATAATTCTTCATAAAAGTACTTTGACCCTAAAAAGAGTGGTATGGAAAACATAAAACCGTCAAATTGAGTTCACTAAATCTATAGAAAGCAGTCAATTTCAATGAAAAAAACTAATCTGCCAGAAGTCCAAAATAGTGGTCTACATAATAGACTCTATTTTTCTTTTTGTCCAATTTCAGTTTTTATAACTGGACGTAGTTTTTGGTTGATTAGGATTACACAGTACACTCCAAGGAAAGGGTATTACATTATTGTTCTGCTCGTGCACTTTTATCTCAGCTCATGCCACCATCAGTCAACATGTTCAACCTTTAGATCAAGTAGTTCAACAATCAGTTGCCATCTGCTCAGGAATAAGGTATTTTATTACAGTTATTCAGTTCATTTGTTGTCTGTATTCAGTTCATTATCATGAGGCTGTGCCAGTCAAGTTCAACTTGTGTTTTATGCAGTCTACAAGCTCTATGAGTTTGATTCAGTTCTCTTAACATTATCTCATCATGAATATATTACTTTTTGCTTGTGGCCATCTGAGTTTCCCTTCGAATTAATTTTCAGGTCCCCTCAGGTAAATGATGTGCATTAGCAATATTCAGCTGCAATTCAAATCAGTTCATGCTCTTTTTCATATTTAACTACCTGAGCTTGAGCCTGTTCAATTCATCAACATACTCATTTTCATAGTTTTCAGTCCATCCGATTTGTTCAAATTTTCTCATGTCTCATGCTGTTTGAACTTTGTTTTATGTGGTTATATGCTATATGATGAATCATTGAAATATGCTTCGCCATTGAACAATTTTTGGCATCTCATTAACTAATTCAGTTCATGGTCATGGAGATGTTTTTGATTCAGTGATGTTTGGATCAGCTCATCAGATTTGGGCCTCAACATGTTGAATACTGATTATTGGACATCTAGAGGTGGACGAAGAATTCAGTGATCTACTTTTTTAAAATAGAAAAGCAAAACTTTAATTCAATGAATGTTTACATGATCATAATCTTTCAGAGTTATTTTCTCTATTTGCTCGTGAGAGCAAACCTATGTCTATTCTTTAATCCACTGCAATTATGGTGTTGGGAATTTTTGTCCTTTTTCAACAATTTGAGTCAGTTTAACTTGAGTTTCCAAGTTAGTTTTGGAAACAAGGTTTTCTCAGTTCAGTTTATTCTGTGTTGCTGCCACTATTAGTGCCATGGACCTCATCTAAATTTCTCCATTGAGCTTAGTAAGTTTCTCCATTCACTTGCTTAGTCAACTCAATTATGTCCATTGTAATCTGAGTTTCGGTTCCAACTTTCAAGTCAGTTATGCCAATCATATTCATACATCATTCATACATATACACGATTCTCATCGTCTCTACTGAGGATGATCTTTTGATATGAGAGAAACTTAATAAAATTATTGCTTTCAGTTATTCCATAATGTTTTTATCAATGACAAATTATTGAGACAGTTGCCTATTAGGTAGTTTTATATAGCTTCTTTTGCCAAGAGAACCTTAAATGTTTAAGTAATTCTCTCCAAACCCCTAAATTCCACTGATTTTACTTAAATACTTGATTCTTTTTCTCAAAAATTCACCCTAACTTTTTCGTAAAAGAGCATCCCAAAACCTAATGCCTAAACAATTCAAATCTGTCTCTCCAACTTCTTCAACAAAGATGCCTTTGTTTGTACTTGTTCCAACATTGTTCGCAATTCCCATGGCATCACTATTGGTTAGGATGGAACCACATGCAAGAAATCACATAGATATACCCTTGCCATTATCTACGACATCACCATCCATAATTGAGATTACATCACACATAATTGGAATCACATGTAGTCAGTTAATCAATCATATCAACACAATCGAAGGGTTTGTCACTACTCATGATTGTGTAGTCATTAACATGCTTACTCATAAAGTAGTACCCTTCAATCAATCATAATGACGTGTGTTTCAAGAAGATACAAATAACATCTACATAGAGTACCACCAGTTCTCATAATGTCATAATCAGTCTTAGATCTTAACCGGGACTCCTATAACTTTGATTCAACGCGTAATCTCAATGGTGGCACTGATGAGTGCATCCGTCATGATGCTGTTATTCAATAAATCGACATTACTTCATGAAAGCTTCTTCAGGCTGTAAATTTTGATACAGAGAAGCTTCAAGATTGTGCTGAAAGTAATGTTCTGAGAAATATTTGTTAGATTTTGTGAATAATACATGTTCTTTGAGTTTTTAAGAGGTTGATAATGCACTTCAATGTTTCCCAATAATCTTTTAACGACTTTATATTTCCTCTCAATTTCATCAATTTAATGGCTTGTTATAGGTCCTTAATTCAGCATCAATATAAAGGGATGTTGTCATTCTTTTGCTCCATGCTCATAGTTGGTCTCACACTCTTTAGTGTTGACAAGGCTGACTACGTAGTAGGACTCACATCCCACATTGACAAGGCCCTTGAGGATGGATTCACCACAATTAACGTCTTTGAATCCATAAGGGGGATAGAGAGACAGCTTTGTGTTGATGATCCTCGAAAAAACTTGAGACAATACTTGATCATGATCTATCAATTGAAGGCAGAACTTCATGTCATTGAGGATGCATATGCTGCTTCAATGAAGCAGTGTGACAATGTCATTTCGTGTATCACGAAGTTCAATTTCTTAGATGAAGTTAGCGTGTCAAAACTCATGAATGCACTTGCCGAGGTGATGAGATTTGATCCTCGGGAAGAGTTAATGAATGTTTACAATGGTAGCCCTCTGAAAATCCCTCTTAGCAAGATCGTTGATGAATTTAAAAGGATTTTAGCGAAAAATTCCACTGTATTAGATCTCACCAAACACATGAAATCATTGGAGGTCGCAATGAATAGTCCAAATTCATCAAGCTTTAATATATCTTCAACAGTGGAGAATACTGTTTCTTTGATGAAGCCCAGAGCCATAAAACGTTTGCGGGCAATAGCAAAATGCCTTTCTGTAAGTGGCAACCTTAATGAGTGCCTAAAGACGTATAAAGACACAAGGGTACGAATCCTCAAGGACAGCATGGCTTCCACTAATCCTAACTACTTGCGTCCCTCATTTATAAAGTGTCTCAAGAATGAACCATGGGGAGAAATTCGTGACCATTTTTTACCCGAATTCCAGGTAGATTTTTCAGTGGTGATGAAAGTTTGCTTACCTAGTGAGAGGAATTTGTGTATCAAAATATTCAAAAATCTATTGGATGATCGTCTTGCATCTATATTTGAAGAAATTGTGTTGTTATCAAGATTCTTGCTTTTCCTCAGATTCTTAGAAACCATAGCCCGTATGATGCACATCCCACAAGAACAATTGGTTTCCTTATTATATTTAATCAACATGCTTTTGCACATGCAAAATGACATCGGCAAAGTATTTGATGGTTGTTTGGAGATTCTAGCTCAATTCGCTGTCTTTAAGAGAATCCTTGCATACAACGTATGTACAACTTTCAGGGAGCTTATTCAGATTTTGGAGACTCTTGATACACGCCCTCCAACTGATGGTGGAAAGGAGCACAGGGTAATCTTCATCATCAAATATATGGACATGCTGCTTTATGATTATCACGATGCCATGGAGCTTGCATTTACTTCAGAATACACCCCAACTCATGCAGTGCATATGTTATCGAACACAGTGAAGAGCATGATGAAGACAATAGAAACTAACCTGGAAGTTGGAGCCTCAAAATATCAAGGCAGTCATTCCTGCCTGCGTCACATCTTTCTTATGAATAACTACAAGCAAATCTTGGTCCAATTAGAGGGATGCAAAGCATTGTCAAAGATCCTGGGGCAAGATTTCAAGGAACATCTGGAAAGAAAGGTGCAAGAGAATGTACATAACCATCTTCAGCATACATGGAAGGAGATGATAATGCTAATCGGAAATCAAGACCCAAAAAGTTCGTCGAGTGCAAGTAAATCCTCCAAAGACAAAATGAAATCCAAAATGAAAGCATTCAATGCGGCATTTGAACAGAGCCATGATCAATATTGCAAAATAGTTATTTTTGATGATGCATTGCGAGCAGTTGTGCAGCAGTCCATATCTCAGCTGCTAATTCCAGCTCACCATGCATTCATTCAATCATTAATAAAGGAGCATCGTGCATGGAAACTCAACAGTATAACGTTGAAGTACACTACAGATATGCTAAGGACTATGGTAGGGGAGATGTTAAATTGTAAGGTGGAATCTGATACGGTGAGTGGGCTTTCACAAAACTAAGAAGTGAAGCGGTAAAACCCTTTTTCATGTACAAAACCACAATTGCAGGCCATGCACTTTAACGTGGAACAGTGTTGGATGATCCCTTTTTTTCCTATCCAGACCGACAATGAACTTTTACTTGGCACCTTTTATTATACCATGAGTGATCAATTTCATGGTCTCATGGTCTCATATGATGAATAAACCATGATTGAAAAACAAAACTTCTATCTTACAAGCTGCACAAACAGGGGATCAATCTTTTTCCATGCACGTGCACACACGTGTGTGCACACACGCATGCACGCACATTTTTAAGGAAGTGAACCTCCAATTACACACATTGATTTTTTTTTTTTTGGGGGGGGGGGGGGGGTGTGGACTTTCAATATCTATGATCTTGCCATCAACACCCACAGAAAGGGATATATATCTATGGGGAAATGCAGCCCCCAATCTTCATGTTCTGTGATCAATCTGAGAGTAGGCGGCCCATATTCTTGATGTAATAGTTCATTGCCTCAATGGACGGGAAGGTTTCCATTTCTTCTTCTTGATTCTGGCACCGAGCTGTACAGCTACTCGGAGATCTACCCCTCCTGTCTCTTCTCTCACGCAGCACACAATTGTAGATAGCCATGCATGGAAAGCTGTTCCTCTTGAATTGTGATTTGAATTTTGCATGGACAGTCATATGTTGTTCACTTCTGACCGGTGTCAGTCAGACCGGAACCCATGATCTGGGCTCCAGATTCATGGCACTTCTAATTGGTAACCTGCATTTGATTACAAATCTATGTGGGGTGTTTGTGTGCATATCCTTCTGGCATCGTCTATATTGTGGAACATGAATTATGAGGAACAGAAGAGGCGCGTTGTTGAGGACAATGTGCAGCGCTTTAAGCAACTGATGTTTTCTAGCACCTACGCAATTCATCAACCTCATGCCCTAAATAAGATATTGCAGATTCTGTCTGTTGCTGCTCAGGCAAGTGCAATTTCTTAGCGAAGGACTTGGAATTACTTTGTTCTAGTCTTTCCCTTTAGGCTCTGATTCGTAGTTGTTTCTTTCAGAGTTGTTACTTGTTCAGCATGTATCACATAATCGAGGAATGAGAAATGAGGGTTACAGAATCCATGATTGTCTGTTGCAACATTAAAAAAAAAGGAACTATTTTTGAGATGTACTCTTTCTGATAGCTTGAATTAATTTGAAAGTACAATGAAAGGCATAGCACCCATGTGACCCCCTTAATTCGACACGAGCAGGGGTTGAATGCCTAGCATATACTACGATACAGAGCCTGAAGGCCCACTAAGGGTAGAAACTTGGTATGAACGGCCCTAAGGATACAAGACCTGGTTTTAACGAGTTTTCGCCCAGAGGCCCATAGATTCCCGAAGGGGCTGGTTTATCTTCTCACCAGATTAAGTGGTGAGGGAATCCAGGAGTCCTGAAATCAATGCCCACAGGGGTTGAACCCTATCCTCCAGCCAAGAGAGGCGAGAACCCAACCGAATGAGCTAGTAGTCCTGGACTATTGCAACATTTTTGCTCATACTGGCTTCCTATTGAATGTTTGGTGAGTAACTTTGTCAAGTGTAGAGCCCTTTAGGTCGATGACCTTCAAAAAACAAAAATAGTTGGGGATTCATTTGGTAGTCATAACCACTTGGACTCGGGACTGTGAGGTCCACGGTTCAAAACCGGGAGTAAGACAATTACCGAACTTCCAAAAAAAGAAGGCATAGAGCCCTACGATAGATCATTAGTATCAAGGTGTTGATCAATAGCAGGTAAGGTAATTGTTTTGGTTGATCATGCAAAATGTGGAGATCTTGTTGTGTGCTGCAAAGAAAAGAATGGATGTATGCATGTGCATATGTATATATGTGTCCTTTGAAACCCTTGGATAGAAGCTTCTAAAAATAATGTATATCATATTGCTCAATATGTGTATGATTGAGTAGTCATAAAGATGTTTTCCACAAAAAATATGTAGGTATATATGGATTTAATATAGAAGGTTTTATGGAGAAATTTTTATTCTTGTTGCCGAGCATCAATTTCTGCTTCAACTAAGAAATACATTGCCTTGTGTGTATGCTGACTACTATGCTTATCTTGTTTGCAAAAATTGAGGAGACTATGGAGCATGTGAGGGACTCCATAAGCATATTAGTGTCAAAAGTGCTTTTTAGGGAAGGTTGGAACTAGAGGACATTTAGGACAACACAAGGGCATTTCACTAGACAGGACTTGTCCTCTGTTTCAAAAGAAAAGTACCACTGGTGATTGAAGTTGCCTAAAATTTGATAGATGTTTCTGGCATCAAATGGTTTATATGACGTACTATTTAGGAAAATAATTATTTGAAATCCTCTTCAAAGATTGTTGGATTGATAGAAGTTAGTGAAAGAGCTTTCACTATGCGTGCTTGATTAGATGTTCCACATATTTGAATGGAAGTGTATCACACATGGCATAAAAGAATTGCTCTCTGAGTGCTTGGTATGGAAGTTAGAATGGATCAATTAGTTTCTAATTTGGAAGTCTAAATTGGTTCTCTTGCAGGTCAAAAGGGAAAGAATGTGATTGAAATATCACCCACTTTGAGATTAAAACTGAATATGGAAAATTTATATTCAAGCAAAAGCATATGATGGTGAACGATTATTTTTAGAAGCTTGGAACATAAGCTGAATGAATTTTAGGAAATAAGAAATATGTTGATAAGACGCTAACATTGTATTTATATAAGGGCCTAAAGTCTATCTTAAGGAATGACATGCCTAATGTAGAAACTAGATGCATAATCGATAGTTTGTTTCAAGATGAAACCAGAGTAGAGAAGAGGTGTGGGAAAGCAATGTTTGGTAATGAAGTATGCTTTGAGTTAGAGGATGAATCTAAGATAGTCTCATGAGTCATTAAACCATGATTGAAAATCAGAACCAATAGAGAAATTGGACGAAGAATAGGGTCTATTTGGAAAATTATGAAGCATTTCAAGATCAAGATTGTGAGAACAAACACTGACTAACAATTTTCACATAAAACACAATCAAAATATGGTCATTTCTAGGAGTTAAAGGCATCAAACATGGTTGAAATGGAAAAAAGTTGGTTGTAGAAGAAATACCACCTCTTGATGTGATTCAACCTCACTTTTAGACATTTATATGAATATGATTGGTTTAGGGTGGTTAGTGCATGATCTCCTAGGCCTCTAGTGATTCGTATTGTGTCTTTTAGTCGTGGATATGAGTTTCTAAGCAAACCCCCTCATAGATGTCCTTTGTGTATTGCATAGAGATTTCATTCTTGTTGATATATTTATGTAGTGATGTGTGTGAACACACTAGGACTGCCCCGGCACTTTTTTCCCTCTTTAGGAGGTTTTTTTCCCTTGGCTTGTATATACACCTATAGCCCTAATGAGTTACTTATCTTTGTAAATTCTAGTGGTAATACATTCAGTATTGTGTGTTGTGCTCCAAGCCTCATCTCCTTCCTTGTGTTGTTCGCGTGCTTCCGTAGATATCTAACTCCAACAATTGGTATCAGAGCAGGTCGCCACTTCATATAGGGCATCATCGACACTCCTCCGGTCACACTCGTAGAATCACACAAAATTTTTTGAGCATACTCAGGGTGATTAGGAGATCAAAACAACTTTGCTGTATGGTGCCAAAATCTCAATCTAAGCTCGTTTCGGCCTCCAACTCACTATCATAGCGCTTGTGTAGGTTATTTCATCTTTATGTGCTAAAGATATATACAGGTTTCAATTCGCTAGTATAAGCATCTCAAAATCTGCTACAGGTCTAGCAGAACTTGTCAGGGTAATTATGTTCAACTTTTTCAGATACAATCATTTTTTTGCATCAGGGTATTTTAGTCAGTGGCCATGGCTAAAAGCAGTGATGTATTCTGTATGTTGGCTATTGAGGATAACTTGGATGATACCAATTACCCATTGTGGGCTTATATGATGCGACATGTATTGGTTGCAAAAGGACTGTGAAAATTTGTGCACCGTGTTGAAAAACGTCCTATTGCACCTGTAAATACAAGTATTGAAGCTGATGCAGATGGCATTGAAGATGTTAGTATTCTTCAAATTCCTGTTCATGCTGCGGTTTTTGCTACACATACTGTAGAGCAAATTCTTTGGGATGGCAGAGATGCTCAGGCACATGCTTTGATAGCCTTGTGTGTCAAACATGCCATTATTCCTCACATTCACTCTTGTAGAAGCTAAGAATGCTTAGGATACACTTACCACATTTTACAAGGCTAGGAATGATGCTCCTGTTGCTTACCTCTGAAAACAATTGGAGAGTGAACTGGCTGCTGTCCAAAACTATCTAAAACTGGCACATGTCATTAAGAGCTGTCCAAAATTGGTTGCTAAAGAGGCAAAGAAGAAAGAGGCCGGAATGGTTGTTGTAGAAGGCCTCTACACAGAAAACAGAGTCTTCTAATCTTGTGCAGAATGAAGAATGGGCGTTTACTACTATTTGTAGTTTTGACCCATCTTCTCATGAGCATGGGTATATCCACTCAAAACAAAGTCTGAAGTGTCTATATGCTTCAAACAATTTTTGGTTATGGCGAAAAATCTGTTAGTATGTAAAATGGGCACCCTCCGTTCTGATCGAGGGGGGGAATATATGTCTTCTGACTTTAATGCATTTGTGGTTGAACGTAGGATAAAACATTAGTGTACAGTGCCGTATACACCTCAATAGAATGGAGTTTCTGGGCGGAAGAACAGGTCACTCATGGAGATGGTGAGGTGTATGGTCAAGAGTCAGGCTTTACCACATAGTTTCTGGCTTGAGGCTGTCATGTGTGCAACATATGTACTTAATAGGTGTCCCACTAAAGCACTGCAGTCTATCACTCCATACGAGGCTTGGCATGGTGGCAAACCATCTGTTGCTCATATGCGTGTTTTTGGTTGTCTGGCATATGCATTAGTGCCTAACAACATTGTAGGAAATTGGATGATAAAGTAGTAAAATTTATTTTTGTTGGGTACAGTTTGAAAGCAAAGGCTATCGTGTGTATCATCCACATACTAAACACATTTTGGTTAGCCGTGATGTTGTTTTTTTGGAAGATGCTATTCAGCCTTTACTTTCATGTAGGAAGGAGACATGTGTTAGCTCCAAGGACATGTATGATACTTTGTTTCCTCTTTTTACAGGTGGATAGTCTAGTGCTGGTCCTAATGAGGCAACTTCTCAGCCATTGTAAGATTCATGTGATGATGCAAATCATTCCATTTTTTATGCAGATTTGAATGATGCACTTGTTGATGAGAGAGCTGATATTGAGGAGGCAAAAACTATGCCAAAATGGCTAGTGCAGACTTTGCGTGAAAGCAAATTAGATGCATCTTCATCATACCGTACTCGTTCAGGCTCTCATAGTGCCTCTTTTGCATTAGAGTGCTATGTTATGGTTGCATGTAGTCTCTGTGATGAGACTGAGCCTGTTTCATTTGATGACGCACAAAATTTTGAACATTGGATGGCTGCAATGCAATCTGAATATGATGCTATCATGAAAAATCGTACTTGGTCTTTATGTGACTTGCCTCCTGGCAAGAAGACCATTGGCATTAAGTGGGTATACAAGCTGAAGCGTAAACCTGATAGAACAATTATAAGGCTAGGTTTGTTGCAAAGGGTTATGTGTAGGAAAGAGGCATTGATTTTGATGAAACATTTGCACCTACTTGCGGAATGACTATTGTTCGTAGCATCTGTGCATTGTAGCTCATCATGGTTGGAATATACATCAATTGGACATTAAAACAATATTTCTGAATGATGACTTGCATGAAGAAGTGTATGTTTTTCATCCCCATGGCTTTGTGCAGAAAGGGCATTAAAACTAGGTGTGTTGGTTAAAGAAGGCATTATATGGTTTAAAGCAAGCACCATGTGCTTGGTATGAAAAGATACATGCCTATCTGATTGCACATGGTTTTGAGAACAATCCAACTGAAAGCACCTTATATGTTAAGCGTGCTAATGATGTACTTCTGATCATTGTTGTGTATGTTGATGACATTCTACTCATTGGTCCTCATGAGAAGCATATTGCTGATTTTAAGGCTGATTTGCATGCCTCATTTGAGATGTCTGATTTGGGGCATTTGCATCATTATTTGGGCATTCATTTTATGCAAGTTGATGGTGGAATGGCTTTGTGTCAAAGGAAATATATTGACACATTATTGCAGTGTTTTGGCCTTGATGACTACAAACCTATTGCCACTCCTATGGAGACAGATTTACGATTGAGTCTTGATGATGCTGGAGATGCATCTGATGCTGTTCTCTATCAACAGGCAGTTGGATGCTTGATTTACTTATGCATTACTCGGCTAGATATTCAATTTGTTATCTCACTAATGAGCAAATTTATGCATTGCCCATGTTTCAAGCATTGGCAAGCCATTAAGCTCATCTTTTACTACTTGAGAGGTATCCAACTATTGGATTGTTTTATCCCAAGGAGTTCAACAATCAGTTGCCATCTGCTCAGGAATAAGGTATTTTATTACAGTTATTCAGTTCATTTGTTGTCTGTATTCAGTTCATTATCATGAGGCTGTGCCAGTCAAGTTCAACTTGTGTTTTATGCAGTCTACAAGCTCTATGAGTTTGATTCAGTTCTCTTAACATTATCTCATCATGAATATATTACTTTTTGCTTGTGGCCATCTGAGTTTCCTTCGAATTAATTTTCAGGTCCCCTCAGGTAAATGATGTGCATTAGCAATATTCAGCTGCAATTCAAATCAGTTCATGCTCTTTTTCATATTTAACTACCTGAGCTTGAGCCTGTTCAATTCATCAACATACTCATTTTCATAGTTTTCAGTCCATCCGATTTGTTCAAATTTTCTCATGTCTCATGCTGTTTGAACTTTGTTTTATGTGGTTATATGCTATATGATGAATCATTGAAATATGCTTCGCCATTGAACAATTTTTGGCATCTCATTAACTAATTCAGTTCATGGTCATGGAGATGTTTTTGATTCAGTGATGTTTGGATCAGCTCATCAGATTTGGGCCTCAACATGTTGAATACTGATTATTGGACATCTAGAGGTGGACGAAGAATTCAGTGATCTACTTTTTTAAAATAGAAAAGCAAAACTTTAATTCAATGAATGTTTACATGATCATAATCTTTCAGAGTTATTTTCTCTATTTGCTCGTGAGAGCAAACCTATGTCTATTCTTTAATCCACTGCAATTATGGTGTTGGGAATTTTTGTCCTTTTTCAACAATTTGAGTCAGTTTAACTTGAGTTTCCAAGTTAGTTTTGGAAACAAGGTTTTCTCAGTTCAGTTTATTCTGTGTTGCTGCCACTATTAGTGCCATGGACCTCATCTAAATTTCTCCATTGAGCTTAGTAAGTTTCTCCATTCACTTGCTTAGTCAACTCAATTATGTCCATTGTAATCTGAGTTTCGGTTCCAACTTTCAAGTCAGTTATGCCAATCATATTCATACATCATTCATACATATACACGATTCTCATCGTCTCTACTGAGGATGATCTTTTGATATGAGAGAAACTTAATAAAATTATTGCTTTCAGTTATTCCATAATGTTTTTATCAATGACAAATTATTGAGACAGTTGCCTATTAGGTAGTTTTATATAGCTTCTTTTGCCAAGAGAACCTTAAATGTTTAAGTAATTCTCTCCAAACCCCTAAATTCCACTGATTTTACTTAAATACTTGATTCTTTTTCTCAAAAATTCACCCTAACTTTTTCGTAAAAGAGCATCCCAAAACCTAATGCCTAAACAATTCAAATCTGTCTCTCCAACTTCTTCAACAAAGATGCCTTTGTTTGTACTTGTTCCAACATTGTTCGCAATTCCCATGGCATCACTATTGGTTAGGATGGAACCACATGCAAGAAATCACATAGATATACCCTTGCCATTATCTACGACATCACCATCCATAATTGAGATTACATCACACATAATTGGAATCACATGTAGTCAGTTAATCAATCATATCAACACAATCGAAGGGTTTGTCACTACTCATGATTGTGTAGTCATTAACATGCTTACTCATAAAGTAGTACCCTTCAATCAATCATAATGACGTGTGTTTCAAGAAGATACAAATAACATCTACATAGAGTACCACCAGTTCTCATAATGTCATAATCAGTCTTAGATCTTAACCGGGACTCCTATAACTTTGATTCAACGCGTAATCTCAATGGTGGCACTGATGAGTGCATCCGTCATGATGCTGTTATTCAATAAATCGACATTACTTCATGAAAGCTTCTTCAGGCTGTAAATTTTGATACAGAGAAGCTTCAAGATTGTGCTGAAAGTAATGTTCTGAGAAATATTTGTTAGATTTTGTGAATAATACATGTTCTTTGAGTTTTTAAGAGGTTGATAATGCACTTCAATGTTTCCCAATAATCTTTTAACGACTTTATATTTCCTCTCAATTTCATCAATTTAATGGCTTGTTATAGGTCCTTAATTCAGCATCAATATAAAGGGATGTTGTCATTCTTTTGCTCCATGCTCATAGTTGGTCTCACACTCTTTAGTGTTGACAAGGCTGACTACGTAGTAGGACTCACATCCCACATTGACAAGGCCCTTGAGGATGGATTCACCACAATTAACGTCTTTGAATCCATAAGGGGGATAGAGAGACAGCTTTGTGTTGATGATCCTCGAAAAAACTTGAGACAATACTTGATCATGATCTATCAATTGAAGGCAGAACTTCATGTCATTGAGGATGCATATGCTGCTTCAATGAAGCAGTGTGACAATGTCATTTCGTGTATCACGAAGTTCAATTTCTTAGATGAAGTTAGCGTGTCAAAACTCATGAATGCACTTGCCGAGGTGATGAGATTTGATCCTCGGGAAGAGTTAATGAATGTTTACAATGGTAGCCCTCTGAAAATCCCTCTTAGCAAGATCGTTGATGAATTTAAAAGGATTTTAGCGAAAAATTCCACTGTATTAGATCTCACCAAACACATGAAATCATTGGAGGTCGCAATGAATAGTCCAAATTCATCAAGCTTTAATATATCTTCAACAGTGGAGAATACTGTTTCTTTGATGAAGCCCAGAGCCATAAAACGTTTGCGGGCAATAGCAAAATGCCTTTCTGTAAGTGGCAACCTTAATGAGTGCCTAAAGACGTATAAAGACACAAGGGTACGAATCCTCAAGGACAGCATGGCTTCCACTAATCCTAACTACTTGCGTCCCTCATTTATAAAGTGTCTCAAGAATGAACCATGGGGAGAAATTCGTGACCATTTTTTACCCGAATTCCAGGTAGATTTTTCAGTGGTGATGAAAGTTTGCTTACCTAGTGAGAGGAATTTGTGTATCAAAATATTCAAAAATCTATTGGATGATCGTCTTGCATCTATATTTGAAGAAATTGTGTTGTTATCAAGATTCTTGCTTTTCCTCAGATTCTTAGAAACCATAGCCCGTATGATGCACATCCCACAAGAACAATTGGTTTCCTTATTATATTTAATCAACATGCTTTTGCACATGCAAAATGACATCGGCAAAGTATTTGATGGTTGTTTGGAGATTCTAGCTCAATTCGCTGTCTTTAAGAGAATCCTTGCATACAACGTATGTACAACTTTCAGGGAGCTTATTCAGATTTTGGAGACTCTTGATACACGCCCTCCAACTGATGGTGGAAAGGAGCACAGGGTAATCTTCATCATCAAATATATGGACATGCTGCTTTATGATTATCACGATGCCATGGAGCTTGCATTTACTTCAGAATACACCCCAACTCATGCAGTGCATATGTTATCGAACACAGTGAAGAGCATGATGAAGACAATAGAAACTAACCTGGAAGTTGGAGCCTCAAAATATCAAGGCAGTCATTCCTGCCTGCGTCACATCTTTCTTATGAATAACTACAAGCAAATCTTGGTCCAATTAGAGGGATGCAAAGCATTGTCAAAGATCCTGGGGCAAGATTTCAAGGAACATCTGGAAAGAAAGGTGCAAGAGAATGTACATAACCATCTTCAGCATACATGGAAGGAGATGATAATGCTAATCGGAAATCAAGACCCAAAAAGTTCGTCGAGTGCAAGTAAATCCTCCAAAGACAAAATGAAATCCAAAATGAAAGCATTCAATGCGGCATTTGAACAGAGCCATGATCAATATTGCAAAATAGTTATTTTTGATGATGCATTGCGAGCAGTTGTGCAGCAGTCCATATCTCAGCTGCTAATTCCAGCTCACCATGCATTCATTCAATCATTAATAAAGGAGCATCGTGCATGGAAACTCAACAGTATAACGTTGAAGTACACTACAGATATGCTAAGGACTATGGTAGGGGAGATGTTAAATTGTAAGGTGGAATCTGATACGGTGAGTGGGCTTTCACAAAACTAAGAAGTGAAGCGGTAAAACCCTTTTTCATGTACAAAACCACAATTGCAGGCCATGCACTTTAACGTGGAACAGTGTTGGATGATCCCTTTTTTTCCTATCCAGACCGACAATGAACTTTTACTTGGCACCTTTTATTATACCATGAGTGATCAATTTCATGGTCTCATGGTCTCATATGATGAATAAACCATGATTGAAAAACAAAACTTCTATCTTACAAGCTGCACAAACAGGGGATCAATCTTTTTCCATGCACGTGCACACACGTGTGTGCACACACGCATGCACGCACATTTTTAAGGAAGTGAACCTCCAATTACACACATTGATTTTTTTTTTTTTGGGGGGGGGGGGGGGTGTGGACTTTCAATATCTATGATCTTGCCATCAACACCCACAGAAAGGGATATATATCTATGGGGAAATGCAGCCCCCAATCTTCATGTTCTGTGATCAATCTGAGAGTAGGCGGCCCATATTCTTGATGTAATAGTTCATTGCCTCAATGGACGGGAAGGTTTCCATTTCTTCTTCTTGATTCTGGCACCGAGCTGTACAGCTACTCGGAGATCTACCCCTCCTGTCTCTTCTCTCACGCAGCACACAATTGTAGATAGCCATGCATGGAAAGCTGTTCCTCTTGAATTGTGATTTGAATTTTGCATGGACAGTCATATGTTGTTCACTTCTGACCGGTGTCAGTCAGACCGGAACCCATGATCTGGGCTCCAGATTCATGGCACTTCTAATTGGTAACCTGCATTTGATTACAAATCTATGTGGGGTGTTTGTGTGCATATCCTTCTGGCATCGTCTATATTGTGGAACATGAATTATGAGGAACAGAAGAGGCGCGTTGTTGAGGACAATGTGCAGCGCTTTAAGCAACTGATGTTTTCTAGCACCTACGCAATTCATCAACCTCATGCCCTAAATAAGATATTGCAGATTCTGTCTGTTGCTGCTCAGGCAAGTGCAATTTCTTAGCGAAGGACTTGGAATTACTTTGTTCTAGTCTTTCCCTTTAGGCTCTGATTCGTAGTTGTTTCTTTCAGAGTTGTTACTTGTTCAGCATGTATCACATAATCGAGGAATGAGAAATGAGGGTTACAGAATCCATGATTGTCTGTTGCAACATTAAAAAAAAAGGAACTATTTTTGAGATGTACTCTTTCTGATAGCTTGAATTAATTTGAAAGTACAATGAAAGGCATAGCACCCATGTGACCCCCTTAATTCGACACGAGCAGGGGTTGAATGCCTAGCATATACTACGATACAGAGCCTGAAGGCCCACTAAGGGTAGAAACTTGGTATGAACGGCCCTAAGGATACAAGACCTGGTTTTAACGAGTTTTCGCCCAGAGGCCCATAGATTCCCGAAGGGGCTGGTTTATCTTCTCACCAGATTAAGTGGTGAGGGAATCCAGGAGTCCTGAAATCAATGCCCACAGGGGTTGAACCCTATCCTCCAGCCAAGAGAGGCGAGAACCCAACCGAATGAGCTAGTAGTCCTGGACTATTGCAACATTTTTGCTCATACTGGCTTCCTATTGAATGTTTGGTGAGTAACTTTGTCAAGTGTAGAGCCCTTTAGGTCGATGACCTTCAAAAAACAAAAATAGTTGGGGATTCATTTGGTAGTCATAACCACTTGGACTCGGGACTGTGAGGTCCACGGTTCAAAACCGGGAGTAAGACAATTACCGAACTTCCAAAAAAAGAAGGCATAGAGCCCTACGATAGATCATTAGTATCAAGGTGTTGATCAATAGCAGGTAAGGTAATTGTTTTGGTTGATCATGCAAAATGTGGAGATCTTGTTGTGTGCTGCAAAGAAAAGAATGGATGTATGCATGTGCATATGTATATATGTGTCCTTTGAAACCCTTGGATAGAAGCTTCTAAAAATAATGTATATCATATTGCTCAATATGTGTATGATTGAGTAGTCATAAAGATGTTTTCCACAAAAAATATGTAGGTATATATGGATTTAATATAGAAGGTTTTATGGAGAAATTTTTATTCTTGTTGCCGAGCATCAATTTCTGCTTCAACTAAGAAATACATTGCCTTGTGTGTATGCTGACTACTATGCTTATCTTGTTTGCAAAAATTGAGGAGACTATGGAGCATGTGAGGGACTCCATAAGCATATTAGTGTCAAAAGTGCTTTTTAGGGAAGGTTGGAACTAGAGGACATTTAGGACAACACAAGGGCATTTCACTAGACAGGACTTGTCCTCTGTTTCAAAAGAAAAGTACCACTGGTGATTGAAGTTGCCTAAAATTTGATAGATGTTTCTGGCATCAAATGGTTTATATGACGTACTATTTAGGAAAATAATTATTTGAAATCCTCTTCAAAGATTGTTGGATTGATAGAAGTTAGTGAAAGAGCTTTCACTATGCGTGCTTGATTAGATGTTCCACATATTTGAATGGAAGTGTATCACACATGGCATAAAAGAATTGCTCTCTGAGTGCTTGGTATGGAAGTTAGAATGGATCAATTAGTTTCTAATTTGGAAGTCTAAATTGGTTCTCTTGCAGGTCAAAAGGGAAAGAATGTGATTGAAATATCACCCACTTTGAGATTAAAACTGAATATGGAAAATTTATATTCAAGCAAAAGCATATGATGGTGAACGATTATTTTTAGAAGCTTGGAACATAAGCTGAATGAATTTTAGGAAATAAGAAATATGTTGATAAGACGCTAACATTGTATTTATATAAGGGCCTAAAGTCTATCTTAAGGAATGACATGCCTAATGTAGAAACTAGATGCATAATCGATAGTTTGTTTCAAGATGAAACCAGAGTAGAGAAGAGGTGTGGGAAAGCAATGTTTGGTAATGAAGTATGCTTTGAGTTAGAGGATGAATCTAAGATAGTCTCATGAGTCATTAAACCATGATTGAAAATCAGAACCAATAGAGAAATTGGACGAAGAATAGGGTCTATTTGGAAAATTATGAAGCATTTCAAGATCAAGATTGTGAGAACAAACACTGACTAACAATTTTCACATAAAACACAATCAAAATATGGTCATTTCTAGGAGTTAAAGGCATCAAACATGGTTGAAATGGAAAAAAGTTGGTTGTAGAAGAAATACCACCTCTTGATGTGATTCAACCTCACTTTTAGACATTTATATGAATATGATTGGTTTAGGGTGGTTAGTGCATGATCTCCTAGGCCTCTAGTGATTCGTATTGTGTCTTTTAGTCGTGGATATGAGTTTCTAAGCAAACCCCCTCATAGATGTCCTTTGTGTATTGCATAGAGATTTCATTCTTGTTGATATATTTATGTAGTGATGTGTGTGAACACACTAGGACTGCCCCGGCACTTTTTTCCCTCTTTAGGAGGTTTTTTTCCCTTGGCTTGTATATACACCTATAGCCCTAATGAGTTACTTATCTTTGTAAATTCTAGTGGTAATACATTCAGTATTGTGTGTTGTGCTCCAAGCCTCATCTCCTTCCTTGTGTTGTTTGCGTGCTTCCGTAGATATCTAACTCCAACAATTGGTATCAGAGCAGGTCGCCACTTCATATAGGGCATCATCGACACTCCTCCGGTCACACTCGTAGAATCACACAAAATTTTTTGAGCATACTCAGGGTGATTAGGAGATCAAAACAACTTTGCTGTATGGTGCCAAAATCTCAATCTAAGCTCGTTTCGGCCTCCAACTCACTATCATAGCGCTTGTGTAGGTTATTTCATCTTTATGTGCTAAAGATATATACAGGTTTCAATTCGCTAGTATAAGCATCTCAAAATCTGCTACAGGTCTAGCAGAACTTGTCAGGGTAATTATGTTCAACTTTTTCAGATACAATCATTTTTTTGCATCAGGGTATTTTAGTCAGTGGCCATGGCTAAAAGCAGTGATGTATTCTGTATGTTGGCTATTGAGGATAACTTGGATGATACCAATTACCCATTGTGGGCTTATATGATGCGACATGTATTGGTTGCAAAAGGACTGTGAAAATTTGTGCACCGTGTTGAAAAACGTCCTATTGCACCTGTAAATACAAGTATTGAAGCTGATGCAGATGGCATTGAAGATGTTAGTATTCTTCAAATTCCTGTTCATGCTGCGGTTTTTGCTACACATACTGTAGAGCAAATTCTTTGGGATGGCAGAGATGCTCAGGCACATGCTTTGATAGCCTTGTGTGTCAAACATGCCATTATTCCTCACATTCACTCTTGTAGAAGCTAAGAATGCTTAGGATACACTTACCACATTTTACAAGGCTAGGAATGATGCTCCTGTTGCTTACCTCTGAAAACAATTGGAGAGTGAACTGGCTGCTGTCCAAAACTATCTAAAACTGGCACATGTCATTAAGAGCTGTCCAAAATTGGTTGCTAAAGAGGCAAAGAAGAAAGAGGCCGGAATGGTTGTTGTAGAAGGCCTCTACACAGAAAACAGAGTCTTCTAATCTTGTGCAGAATGAAGAATGGGCGTTTACTACTATTTGTAGTTTTGACCCATCTTCTCATGAGCATGGGTATATCCACTCAAAACAAAGTCTGAAGTGTCTATCTGCTTCAAACAATTTTTGGTTATGGCGAAAAATCTGTTAGTATGTAAAATGGGCACCCTCCGTTCTTATCGAGGGGGGGAATATATGTCTTCTGACTTTAATGCATTTGTGGTTGAACGTAGGATAAAACATCAGTGTACAGTGCCGTATACACCTCAATAGAATGGAGTTTCTGGGCGGAAGAACAGGTCACTCATGGAGATGGTGAGGTGTATGGTCAAGAGTCAGGCTTTACCACATAGTTTCTGGCTTGAGGCTGTCATGTGTGCAACATATGTACTTAATAGGTGTCCCACTAAAGCACTGCAGTCTATCACTCCATACGAGGCTTGGCATGGTGGCAAACCATCTGTTGCTCATATGCGTGTTTTTGGTTGTCTGGCATATGCATTAGTGCCTAACAACATTGTAGGAAATTGGATGATAAAGTAGTAAAATTTATTTTTGTTGGGTACAGTTTGAAAGCAAAGGCTATCGTGTGTATCATCCACATACTAAACACATTTTGGTTAGCCGTGATGTTGTTTTTTTGGAAGATGCTATTCAGCCTTTACTTTCATGTAGGAAGGAGACATGTGTTAGCTCCAAGGACATGTATGATACTTTGTTTCCTCTTTTTACAGGTGGATAGTCTAGTGCTGGTCCTAATGAGGCAACTTCTCAGCCATTGTAAGATTCATGTGATGATGCAAATCATTCCATTTTTTATGCAGATTTGAATGATGCACTTGTTGATGAGAGAGCTGATATTGAGGAGGCAAAAACTATGCCAAAATGGCTAGTGCAGACTTTGCGTGAAAGCAAATTAGATGCATCTTCATCATACCGTACTCGTTCAGGCTCTCATAGTGCCTCTTTTGCATTAGAGTGCTATGTTATGGTTGCATGTAGTCTCTGTGATGAGACTGAGCCTGTTTCATTTGATGACGCACAAAATTTTGAACATTGGATGGCTGCAATGCAATCTGAATATGATGCTATCATGAAAAATCGTACTTGGTCTTTATGTGACTTGCCTCCTGGCAAGAAGACCATTGGCATTAAGTGGGTATACAAGCTGAAGCGTAAACCTGATAGAACAATTATAAGGCTAGGTTTGTTGCAAAGGGTTATGTGTAGGAAAGAGGCATTGATTTTGATGAAACATTTGCACCTACTTGCGGAATGACTATTGTTCGTAGCATCTGTGCATTGTAGCTCATCATGGTTGGAATATACATCAATTGGACATTAAAACAATATTTCTGAATGATGACTTGCATGAAGAAGTGTATGTTTTTCATCCCCATGGCTTTGTGCAGAAAGGGCATTAAAACTAGGTGTGTTGGTTAAAGAAGGCATTATATGGTTTAAAGCAAGCACCATGTGCTTGGTATGAAAAGATACATGCCTATCTGATTGCACATGGTTTTGAGAACAATCCAACTGAAAGCACCTTATATGTTAAGCGTGCTAATGATGTACTTCTGATCATTGTTGTGTATGTTGATGACATTCTACTCATTGGTCCTCATGAGAAGCATATTGCTGATTTTAAGGCTGATTTGCATGCCTCATTTGAGATGTCTGATTTGGGGCATTTGCATCATTATTTGGGCATTCATTTTATGCAAGTTGATGGTGGAATGGCTTTGTGTCAAAGGAAATATATTGACACATTATTGCAGTGTTTTGGCCTTGATGACTACAAACCTATTGCCACTCCTATGGAGACAGATTTACGATTGAGTCTTGATGATGCTGGAGATGCATCTGATGCTGTTCTCTATCAACAGGCAGTTGGATGCTTGATTTACTTATGCATTACTCGGCTAGATATTCAATTTGTTATCTCACTAATGAGCAAATTTATGCATTGCCCATGTTTCAAGCATTGGCAAGCCATTAAGCTCATCTTTTACTACTTGAGAGGTATCCAACTATTGGATTGTTTTATCCCAAGGGGGGATCAATAATGCCAAATTTGCATGCTTTTTCTTACTCTGACTTGGCTGGCTGCTATGACACTCGTGTGTCTACTAGTGGTTTTTGCTTCATGCTTGGTAGCTCATGCATGTCTTGGTTGAGCAAGAAGCAGATTACTCTGACCACTTCCAATTGTGAGGCTGAGTATAGGGAACCTTTCACAATGATTGTTGAGTGTGTGTGGCTCAGACGCCTTATGACTGATTCGGGTGTTGGTCAGTCTTCTGCCACCACCATCTTCACTGACAGTCTGAGCGCATTGACAGTTGCGAGGAACCCTCTATTCCATGCTCGCACTAAGCATATTTAGGTGCATTATCATTATGTCAAGGACAGGTTCTCTGTTGGAGTTAGATGTCTGTTGAAGCACGTGAATAGCACAAGGAAGAAGAAGTAACTTGGAGCACAACACACAATACTGAATGTATTACCAGTAGAATGTACCAAGATAAGTAATCTATTAGGGTTATAGGCATATATACAAGCCGAGGGAAAACAACCTCCTAAAGGGGGAAAAAAGTGCCTCGGCGATCCTAGTGTGTTCACACATCACTACCTAAATATATCGACAAATCCCACCTGGGAGTGATATTGTGAACAAGGAGCTAGCACTCATGTATAAGGAAGTGCCAAGCTATGTGGAATCAATCCACAAAAGGAAGTAAGCCCAAAGCTTTGCGGAATGCTTCAAACTTCTCCCTAGGCAGAGCCTTCGTGAAAAGGTCTACAATGTTCTCCTCCGTGGGCACATATGCCAAGCTGATCTCTCCAGTAGAGAACCTCTCCCTGACATAATGATAATGCATCTCAATGTGCTTAGTGCGAGCATGGAACATAGGGTTCCTTGCAACTGCCAATGCGCTCTGACTATTACTAAAGATGGTGATGGCAGAAGACTGAACAACACCCAAATCAGCCAGAAGGTGTTTGAGCCACATACACTCAACAGTCGATGTGAAAGCTGTTGGAGAAACAATCACTAATTAGACATATATTTGAAGGTCAAATCTTAGAAAGAAAACCCCATGCCTATGTGAAGGGACAAATTCACAATTGTATCATACTTGTAAAGTTAGTTCACTTTAGTTCTAGAAGTTTTTTAAAAATCACGGGAATGAGAAAATCTATATAAGTTAGTTTGTATCAACTGACGCGGAGAGAGAGAATAGAGAGAAAGAGAAGAAGAAGGAGGAAGACAATGAGAAAGTGAGAAGAACTCATTTTTGTATGACTGAGTATAGTCGGGCTTCTCTGAGTGAGAAAGCATCTGTAAAACTTCTGAGTTTTTATAGTTATGAGAAGAACTGAGTAAAGTTTTGTGTATGAGCCTCTCTCCATCATCTCCATGATTACCTACTGTGTGATGAGTTACAAAGATCAAGTTTTCCAAGCAACTCGATGCCTGGCATCGAATCTCTGTTGATAAGTCATATTTTCTTTTATATTTTTCATTCAGTACTGAAGTGTTTGAAAAACATGATGTTGTTGCAGCAACTCGATGCCTGGCATCGAATTCCAGTTGATAAGTCATATTCTAAGTGTGCATGAAATCACCTATAGTTTTGGTGTCCAAAAGATCAAGACTTTATGCGGGAAGTCGATGCCCGGTATCGAATCCCTGCTGAAAAGTGGCCAAAAACATCCCAAGTCGATGCCTGGCATCGAATTCTCGTTGCAAGTCGATGCTAGGCATCGAATTCTAATTTTAAACAGGCGCTCTTACTAAAACAGGCAAGTTTTCCAGTTTTGGAAGGTCATACAGGGTCATCTTGTGAGGGCCATAACTTGAGTTCTAGAGCTCCGTTTGATGCATATGATAGCTTGTTGGAAAGATCTACTCTTCTAGTTTCAGCCTATAAAGTTTCATAGAGAAATAATATGTGAGCTAGGAGAAATTAGCAAAATACTGAAGGTATATCATTTCGGTGACTAGAAATTTTTGTAGAAGCAAAGTTCTCAATTTAGGCTATCATTTCTCAAAGTTTGGAGTGACAATGAGTTAATGGTGACCATAGAGGTGTTCTAGTGTCACATTAATTCATTTCTTGTGGTGTTTCATACATCAACAAGTGGTATCAGAGCAGAAAGATTCTCGAGAGCAGAAGACGACAAAGGTACGAGAAGTTTTGTAAAGTTTTCCATTAAAGTTTGAAAGGTGAAGCATTTGAAGACACAAGGTATCAAAAGGTTACTTCAAAAGTTTCCTCATACACAAAGAACTTCAAAAGGTATTATCCTTTATCCTTTAAGCTCACAGGTTGCAGCAGAAGGAAAGAACTATGGCAGATCATATCTCCATTGACAAACTGGACAGAGATAATTACCCCGCATGGGTAATGAGAATGGAAGCCTTACTTATGAGTAAGGATCTCATGATATATGTTACAGGTGAAGAAGAGAAGCCAGTATTCGAAGATGAAAGCCGACCAAAGAAAGAAGAACTAGATGCTTTAAAGCATTGGCAGAAGAAGGATGCAAGTGCAAAAGCCTACATCTACAATACAATCTGAGATCATTTGCTACCACACATCAGAGGATTGGAATCATCAGAAGATATATGGAATGCATTGGAATATCATTTCCAAAGCACTACTAAAGCACGGAAAGCAAGTCTATGGTCAGAGTTTACAACATTCAAGAAGAAGCCAAGTCAAACCATTAGTGATTATGTCACTAAGATGAAGGATCTAGCAGATAGTCTTGGATCCATAGATGAAGATGTTGAAGATCACAGATTGATTGCTCAACTACTTGCAGGCTTGAGAGGGGATGAAAGGTGGAAACCTTTTGTCTTATCAACAGAACTTTCATTAAATCATTATGTTCCAGATTTGAACCAGTTGCTTGGTTTGATGCTCACATATGAGCAAGACTTGAAGGGAGATGGAGATAAAGGTCAAAGTTCTGCAATGTACATGAAGAATAAGAAGAAAGGAGATAAAGGTAAAGCAAAGGATGAAGAGGAGTCTAATTCTCAAGCTTATTATGCAAGAGGTAAAGGCACTGGCAGCGGAAGAGCAAGAGGTTTTGGAAGAGGAAGAGGTAATCAAAATAACAACAAAAAGGCTTGCTGGATCTGTGGATTGAGTAATCATTTGGCTCATGACTGTTGGCACAACCAACAAGGATCAAACCAGAATCAAAACAACAATAGCAAAGGTCGAGGTGGAAGATATCAAAGTAATTTTCAAAGAGGTAGACAAAGTCAAAGAGGAGGCTATGGTAGAGGTGGAGGAAGAAGTTGGGGACAGAATCAATCCTACAACACCACCTACTACAACTATGCAAATGACACACAGAATGAAAGTCATACATCATTGATGATGAATTCAATCAGCACATCAGACAAAGAAGATCTAAAGGTATTTTACATTGACTCTGGATGTTCTAATCATTTGTCAGGAAACATAGAATTGATGTCAGATTTGGAAAAAGGCATTTCTAGTCACACAGTTCAAACTGGTGATAATACAAGACATAGTGTACATTCAATTGGAAAAGTGAAATGCAAGAGTGGAGCAGATTTGCTAACCAATGTTTTGTATGTTCCAACAATACCTAAAAACTTGATTAGTGTGGGACAGATAGTTGAAAAAGGTTTTCAAGTCAGGTTTACAAATGAAGGAGTATTTGTGGAAGATCCAGAGAATGGATATAATCAGATTGTCTCTGGTAAGAAAGAAGGTAGACTCTTTACTTTAAGAGTGCAAGGAAACATTGGTCAAGCTTTGCTCACACATGGTGAAGCAATGATTACAGAACTTGATCTCTGGCATAAGAGATTAGGTCATTTCAATGAAAGAGGAATTAAAGCTATGGTTGCTAATCAGTCTGTACTAGGATTACCAAATGTGCAAAGTCAACATATGGTTTATAAATGTGAAGCATGTCAAATGGGTAAAGCACACATGTTACCATTTCAAAAGAAAGGATTCAAACATGATGGAGTACGTGAGCTCATTCATACAGATGTATGGGGACCAACAAAAGAAGGATCTATCAGTGGCTCAAGGTACTATGTTCTTTTTATTGATGATGCTACAAGATGGATAACATTATATGTTTTGAAGGAAAGATCAGAAGTGTTTGGAGCTTTCAAGCATTTTCATGCATATGCAGAGAGAGTCACAGGTCAAAAGCTTAAGAGACTGAGGTCTGATGGAGGGGGAGAATATTTCTCCCAAGAGTTCAATGATTATCTTTGGAATGCAGGTATTAAGAGAGAAATAACTTGCAGGTATACACCACAACAAAATGGTGTAGCAGAAAGAAGGAACAGGGCTTTGGTTGAGTTTGCTAGAGCTATGCTAAAGGAGAAGAATTGTCCAAATTATCTTTGGGCTGAGGCTGTAAATACAGCTACATATCTTGTGAATAGATTACCATGTGCAGCTCTGAATGGAATGACTCCATATGAAGCTTGGTGGGGTAAGAAACCAACACTAGATCATTGTAGAGTGTTTGGATCAATTGCATATGCTTATGTGCCATCACAGCTTAGGCATAAACTTGAACCAAAGGCAGAAAAATATGTGTTCATTGGTTATGATGAAAAGCAGATGGGTTACAGGTTGTGGAATCCTCTAACAAAACAATTTCTTATTTCTAGAGATGTTACATTTGATGAACAGAAAAGTTGGTATGCAGATCAAAGTCATACAGCTGAAGAATTTGAAGAAGAGGTAAGAAGATGTGAGAAAGGAAAATCAATTGTGCAGGTGAATAGAGATGAAGACTATATGCAAGCAAGTACATCCAGAAGTGGATTAACAAGAATGAATGAAGAAGCTCCTATATTCGATGAAGAGGTGTATCCGGAAACTTATGAAGAATGTGAACCAAGAAGGTCAAGCAGGACAAGGAGACAACCAGAAAGGTATTCTTATGATACTTCTTACATAACTCAGAAGAACTATGCATATATGGTCAAGGATGATGAAGAACCTCAGAACTATGATGAAGCTAAAGGTAAGAAGCAATGGGAAGAAGCAATGAAGGAAGAGTTCAATGCACTGGAGGAGAACAAGACATGGGAACTTGTTCCTAAACCAAATGGTAAGAAAGTAATTGGAAATAAATGGGTTTATAAAGTGAAGAAGCTTGCAGATGGAAGTATAGCCAGATACAAAGCTAGATTGGTGGTGAAAGGCTATGCCCAGACCTATGGCATAGATTATGATGAGACATTCAGTCCCGTAGCTAAGATGTCAACTATAAGGACAATCATTGCTATTGCAGCTTCAAAAGGCTGGACCCTAAGTCAATTGGATATAAAGAATGTATTTTTGAATGGATACATATCAGATGAGGTATACATGGAACAACCTCAAGGGTTTATAGATTCCAGGTATCCAAATTTTGTTTGCAGGTTGAGAAGAGCATTGTATGGATTGAAGCAAGCTCCAAGAGCTTGGAACTATAGACTGGTGAAGTATCTCAATGATCTTGGATATCAAAGTTCAAAAGCAGACCCAAGTCTACTTATCAGAAGAACAGAGGAAGGTACAATCTACATTTGTATTTATGTAGATGACATTATAATCACAGGTACTTCAGATGAAGGAATCAAGGAGGTAAAGAGATTGCTTGAAAAAGAATTCAAGATCAGTGACCTAGGAAAGTTATCATACTTTCTTGGAATGGAAGTTACTTATACAGATCATGGCATATATGTGTCACAAGAAAGGTATCTTCTGAACTTGTTGAAGAAGTTTGATATGGAAAATTGCAGAGAAGCTTCAACTCCACTTGAAGTTAATCACAAGCTCAGTAAATATGATGGTGCAGACTACAAAGATGTGAGGAAGTATCAATCTCTTGTGGGTAGTTTGATTTATGCTACACTAACAAGACCTGATCTTAGTTATGCAGTGGGAGTTTTGTCACAATTCATGCATTGTCCAAAGGACCCACATTGGATTGCAGGTCAAAGAGTTCTCAGATATATCAAAGGAACTATTAAAGAAGGATTATATTATCCTTTTACATCAGATTTGAAGTTGAGAGCCTATAGTGATTCAGATTGGGCAGGTAACCAGGATGACAGAAGATCAACTCATGGTTACATGATATACATTGGTGATAAGCTTGTAAGTTGGTGTTCAAAGAAACAACATACAGTAGCATTATCATCAACTGAAGCAGAGTACAAAGGACTTGTGGAAGCAGCTAAGGAAGTCATATGGATGCAGACATTGTTCAAGAGCTTAGGCATTGATCAAGGTACACCTACAATACATGGAGATAATATGAGTTCACTTTATCTTGCAGCAAATCCAGTATTTCATGCAAGGACAAAGCACATAGAGATACAGTATCATTTTCTCAGAGAAAAGGTAATGGAGAAGGAGATTGAAGTGGAGTACATTTCTACTAAAGATCAGTTAGCAGACATAATGACAAAGAGCTTGGATGGTGTGAAGACCAGCAGATTCAAAAGCATGGCAGGAGTAAAAGAAAAGAAGAAGATATGAAGAAACAGGGAATGTCAATTAGTGATTGAGGGGGAGCTGTTGGAGAAACAATCACTAATTAGACATATATTTGAAGGTCAAATCTTAGAAAGAAAACCCCATGCCTATGTGAAGGGACAAATTCACAAGTGTATCATACTTGTAAAGTTAGTTCACTTTAGTTCTAGAAGTTTTTTAAAAATCACGGGAATGAGAAAATCTATATAAGTTAGTTTGTATCAACTGACGCGGAGAGAGAGAATAGAGAGAAAGAGAAGAAGAAGGAGGAAGACAATGAGAAAGTGAGAAGAACTCATTTTTGTATGACTGAGTATAGTCGGGCTTCTCTGAGTGAGAAAGCATCTGTAAAACTTCTGAGTTTTTATAGTTATGAGAAGAACTGAGTAAAGTTTTGTGTATGAGCCTCTCTCCATCATCTCCATGATTACCTACTGTGTGATGAGTTACAAAGATCAAGTTTTCCAAGCAACTCGATGCCTGGCATCGAATCTCTGTTGATAAGTCATATTTTCTTTTATATTTTTCATTCAGTACTGAAGTGTTTGAAAAACATGATGTTGTTGGAGCAACTCGATGCCTGACATCGAATTCCAGTTGATAAGTCATATTCTAAGTGTGCATGAAATCACCTATAGTTTTGGTGTCCAAAAGATCAAGACTTTATGCGGGAAGTCGATGCCCGGCATCGAATCCCTGCTGAAAAGTGGCCAAAAACATCCCAAGTCGATGCCCGGCATCGAATTCTCGTTGCAAGTCGATGCTAGGCATCGAATTCTAATTTTAAACAGGCGCTCTTACTAAAACAGGCAAGTTTTCCAGTTTTGGAAGGTCATACAGGGTCATCTTGTGAGGGCCATAACTTGAGTTCTAGAGCTCCGTTTGATGCATATGATAGCTTGTTGGAAAGCTCTACTCGTCTAGTTTCAGCCTATAAAGTTTCATAGAGAAATAATATGTGAGCTAGGAGAAATTAGCAAAATACTGAAGGTATATCATTTCGGTGACTAGAAATTTCTGTAGAAGCAAAGTTCTCAATTTAGGCTATCATTTCTCAAAGTTTGGAGTGACAATGAGTTAATGGTGACCATAGAGGTGTTCTAGTGTCACATTAATTCATTTCTTGTGGTGTTTCATACATCAACAAAAGCTACCCTATGCTCAACCTCACAATTGAAGTGACCATAGTAGGCTGCTTCTTGCTCAGCCAAGATATGCATGAGCTACCAAGCATGAAGCAAAAACCATTAGTGGACACACGAGTGTCATAGCGACCAACCCAGTCACAGTCAGAAAAAGCATGAAAATCTGGCGATAGTGATCCCCCCTTGGGATAAAACAACCCAAGTAGTTGGGTACTAGCACTTAAGTAGCAAAAGATGTGCTTAACCGCCTGCCAATGCTTGACATGTGTGCAATGCATAAACCTGCTCATCTATGAGACAACAAACTAAATATCTGATTGACTAATGCATAAGTAAATCAAGCATCCAATAACCTTTTGATAGAGAAGACTCAATCATAAACCTGTCTCCAACATCATAAAGACTCAATCGTAAAGTTGTCTCCATAGGAGTGGCAATAGGTTTACAGTCTTCAAGGCCAAAATGCTATAATAATGTGCCAATATATTTCCTTTGACACAAAGCTATTCCGCCATCAACTTGAATAAACTGAATGCCCAAATAATGATGAAAATGCCCCAAATTAGACATTTCAAATGAGGTAGGCAAATCAGCCTTGAAATCAGCAATATGCTTCTCATGAGGACTAGTGAGCAGCATGTCATCAAGATACACAACAATGATCAGAAGCACATCATTAGTACGCTTAACATATAAGGTGCTTTCAATTGGACTGTTCTCAAAACCATGTGCAATCAGATAGGCATGTATCTTTTCATACCAAGCACACAGTGCTTGCTTTAAACCATATAATGCCTTCTTTAACCTGCACACCTGGTTTTCATGCCCTTTCTACACAAATCCATGGGGCTGAAAAACATACACTTCCTCATGCAAGTCACCATTCAGAAATGTTGTTTTAATGTCCAACTAATGTACATTCCAACCATGATGAGCTGCAAGTGCACAGATGCTACGAACAGTAGTCATGCGGCAAGTAGGTGCAAAGGTTTTATCGAAATCAATGCCTCTTTCCTACGCATAACCCTTTGCAACAAACCGAGCCTTATACCTATGAACTGTTCCATCAGGTTTATGCTTCACCTTGTATACCCACTTAGTGCCAATGGCCTTCTTCCCAGTAGGCAAGCCACATAAAGACCATGTACCATTTTTCATGATAGCATCATATTCAAATTGCATTGCAGCCATCCAATGTTCAGAATTTTGTGCTTCATCAAACGAAACAAGCTCAGTCTCATCACAGAGGCTAGAGGCAACCATAGCATAGCAATCTGATGCAAAAGAGGCACTATGAGAGCGTGAACAAGTACAGTATGATAGAGGTGCATCTAATTTGCTATCACGCAAAGTCTGCACTAGCCATTTTGGCATAGTTTTTGCCTCCTCAATATCAGATCTCCCATCAACAAGTGCATCATGTAAATCTGCATATAAACTGGAATGATCTACACCATCACCTAAAACCTGTAAAGGCTGAGAAATTGCCTCATTAGGAATAGCACTAGACTGTCCACCAGTAAAAAGAGGCAACAAAGTATCATACATGTCTTTGGAGCTAACAGATGTCTCCTTAGTACATGAAAGTAAAGGTTGAATAGCATTCCACAAAAACAACATCACGACTAACCAGAATGCATTTTGTCTCTGGATGATACAAACGATAGACTTTTCTTTCAGAATTGTACCCAACATAAATACATTTTACTACTTTATCATCCAATTTCTTGCGATGTTGTTCAGGCACTAATGCATATGCCAGATTACCAAAAACATGAAGATGAGCAACATATGGCTTGCGATGATGCCAAGCCTCATATGGAAATGATAGATTGTAGTGCTTTAGTGAGACAACTGTTAAGTACATATGCTGCACACATGAGACCCTCAAGCCAAAAACTATGTGGTAAAGCCTGACTCTTGACCATACACCTCACCATCTCCATGAGTGACGTGTTCTTTCATTTAGCAACTCCATTCTATTGAGGTGTATACGGTGCTATACACTGATGTTTTATCCCACGTTCAACCAGAAATGCATTAAAGTCAGAAGACATATATTCCCCCCCTCGATTAGAACGGAGGGTGCCCATTTTACATGCTGACAAATTTTCAACCAAAAGAAGGTGTTTGCATAGGACCAGAGACATCACTATGTACAAGCTGAAATTTCTGAGTAGCTTGAACTAAACCATCTTTTGGAAAGGAGGGACACTGAATTTTGCCCAAAATAAAGCCTTCACAGACATGTTTTCCGGGTGCCTCAAGTTTGGGCAAAGAGGACACCATTTCAAATTTCTACAGGTGTAACAAACTAGCAAAAATCAGATGACCAAAGCATGCATGCCAAAGCTTTGCATCTAACATAACCTGAGAATCATGTACTGCACATGGTGAATCATTCACAAATTTTTCATAATCTATGAGCTTATGTAGCCCACAAGATAAAATGCAAGAAGCAATAATTGTTGGAGCAAGTCTATGACAAGCCTAAGTATTGGCTTGAGTCTCACAAAGTCATTAAAGAAGCTTCAAAATGAAGACTATGTAAAGTTCACTTGTGAACTACCTCTTGTAACTTTTGAAGAGTTTACTTAATGTAAAAGTAAGAGAATCTTAAGTGGTTGAGCCCACATGATGAAGAATGGAAAGAGGAGCCACGAATTCGTGATTTGTGGTAGGTAGAGAATCAAATCAATCATTGATTGATTGGAGAGTGATTGAGGGAAGTTAGCCTCCCAAACTCAACTATAAATAGATGGCAGTTTTAGTCGTGGTTAGAGAGACCTATGTGAAGACCTCCAAGAGCTGAGCTTTATGCCATATCAAGGTGTGATTACAAGGCACATATATGTACCAGTAAGTCACTGTATTGTACAAGCAATATACTTTCATTTTCATGATTATTTGAGTTCATCTTTCCATGTTCTTGTGAAGTGTACTACTCACTGCCATTACTCTCAGTTTTCTCAGTCAACTTGCAGAGATGTTTTCTCTGAGCTTGGTGCATCATTTTCAGTGATTTAACTTGGTAAAGTTAGCTCTATAAGTCTACTATATGCTCACAAATTTTCATGTCATTTGGATGTTGGAATCTTCAGTTATGTTCATTTGAAGTCAACAGGGTATGTTCATCTTCACTTCTCTGTCAGGTACCCGACTTTTTCAGTCATCTTGTCAGAGTCATTTCTCAGTGTTTACTCATCCAAATTCAGTGATTTAAAGCTTGTTTGATTCAGCTTACTGTATAGTATAAGAATACAAATTTTCATGATCATTGGATTCTTACATCTTGAGTTATGTTACTTTTTCTGCTCACTGGTCTATTTCTATAGCAGCCCGTGAAAATCGGGATGATGTCATCACTTGTTAAAAGTCATTCTCAGTGTGTGGTTTGTTATTTTTGATGAGATTACTCTCTAAAGTTAGCTCTTTAAGCTACCTAGCCTTCCCCAAGAGGAATTAATCTAATTGCTGCTGTGCTCAGAGAATTATGTAAAACACTGGACAGGTGTATCAACCAAGAATAGCAAGTTTTCATCTCTGAGCTAACTCCAACTTATCTGTTTTGATCTATCTTTTTGAGAGTGATCTTCCAAGGTACATAGGGTGTCTAATACATCCATTGGCAAGCTAAAAGGGCCCACCATCTACTCCTGGAGTTCATTTGGCTGGTGTAGAGCAAAGATTTTGCAACACCTCTTCATCTTCAACACATACCTATCCATCTCTTCACAGTGGTATCAGAGCAAGGTTGGACAACATGGCAGATGGATTTCCTTCATCAATTGACAAATTGGATAGAGGTAATTACTCAGCTTGGTCATTAAGGATGGAAGCTTATCTCCAAGGTAGAAGTTTATATGGTTATGTGGCTGGAGATGAAGTTATGCCAAGTTTCAGGAACAAAAGTCAACCAACACAAGAAGAGCAAGAAAGATTGAGCACACGGTGCTCCAAGGATGCACTTGCAAGGTCTTATCTCCTCAACTCTATCTCAGATTTTTTGTTGCCTCACATTAGAAGTTGTAAGACATCTCAGGAAGTGTGGGATGCACTTGAAGCTTTCTTTTCTTCAAGTACTAAAGCTAGGAAGCATCAACTATGGCTGGAGTTCACAACTCTCAAGAAGGCTCCCAAACAAAATGTGACTGATTTTGTCACAAAGCTCAAGGACATAGCGGATCAGTTGGGAAGCATTGGAGAGGTAATAGATGAAGAGCAAATTGTAAGGCAGGTCATCAATGGCTTGAAGGCAGATGATAAGTGGGAAGCATTCACCACAGCTATGGATTTGTACATGGACATGCATGTACCTGATTTCAACACACTCATTGGACAACTACTTACTCAAGAGGCAAAGCTTATCAAAAATGGAGAAAGCTCTAAAGGTAATCAATCCTCAGCTTTATACACGGATAAAAGCAAGTCTAAAGATAACAAAGGAAAGGCAAAGAAAGTGGATGATGAAGCAGGTACATATCAAGCTAACTATGCAGGTAGAGGAAGACATGGCAGAGGTAGAGGAAGAGGAGGTAGACAAGGCAGGGGGAGATCCCAAGATTCCAACTCATGTTCTATTTGTGGATTAACTAATCATACAACTGAAAATTGCTTTAGGAATTCCAGGAATCAAAGAGGTAGAGGATACAATAGAGGAAGTTATGGCTACTCAAGAGGAAGGTTCAACAACTACCATGGCAACTACAACAACTACAATCATTCAAACTATCAAGGAGGCTACAAAGGAAGGAGAGACTACAATAACTACACAGAAGACTCAAACAAAGAGGATTCATTATTGATCATGAACATGGCTATGCCACAAGGTAAATCTGATGAGCATATTTTCTACATAGATTCAGGTTGTTCAAATCATGTGGCAGGAAATGTGGCACTCCTATCAGATTTAGAAGATCCAAGGAATAAGCATGAGGTACAAACAGGAGATGATACAAAACATCCTGTGGAGAAAATAGGCAATGTCAAAGCACCTGATGGAAACATCAACCTACTTAGTAAGGTACTCTATGTCCCTACCATTACAAAGAATTTGATAAGTGTTGGGCAGATAGTAGAGAAAGGGTTGCAAGTCAGGTTCACAAAAGCAGGAGCATTTGTTGAAGATCCAAGTCAAGGATTCAGAAGAATTGCAAAAGGTGAAAAGACAAGTAGATTGTTCACATTTGAATTACATGACACTAGAAACATTGCTCTCTTTAATTATGGTAGTCAGACACTCACAGAATTGGAAGTATGGCACAAAAGGTTAGCACATATTGGTGAAAGGTCATTAAAGCAAATCTGCAGGGACCAAAGTGTACTTGGACTTCCTAATTTGTCAAAACAACATATGATTTATAAGTGCAGTGCATGTCAATTTGGAAAGTCTCACAGGTTACCATTCATGAAGAAAGGTTATATGCATGGAGATCTCTTGGAGTTGGTTCATACAGATGTATGGGGACCAAGCAAGGAAGCTTCAATATCAGGATCAAGGTATTATGTTTCCTTTATTGATGATTGCAGCAGATGGACTATCCTATTCTTTATGAAACACAAAGATGAAGTTTTTTCATGTTTCAAAAGATATTTGGCTCTTGTGGAGAATCAAACAGGTAAATCACTAAAAAGGCTAAGGTCAGATGGAGGGGGAGAATACTTCTGCCATGAGTTTGATTCTTTTCTTCAAGAAAGAGGAATCAAAAGAGAGGTAACTACAAGGTACACTCCTGAGCAAAATGGAGTGGCAGAAAGGAGGAATAGGACAATTGTTGAAGCTGCAAGGTCTATGTTAAATGAAAAGCATTTACCTAATTACTTATGGGCTGAGGCTGTATCTACAGCCACTTACTTGATTAACAGGTTGCCTTCAAAATCCCTTGATGGGATGACTCCATATGAGGCTTGGAATGGAAGAAGACCAAGTTTAGATCATTGTAAAATTTTTGGATGTATTGCTTTTGCTCATGTTCCTTCACAGGTTAGAGGCAAGATGGATCCAAAAGCAGAAAGGTGTGTATTTATTGGATATGACAACAATCAAAAGGGCTACAGGTTATACAACCCTACCAACAAAGGATTCTTGGTAAGCAGAGATGTAGTTTTTGATGAGAACAATTCATGGTATGAAGATTCATGCAAGAAGATCAATTTACCATATGATCTTGAAGAAGATTTTCCAAAGCTTGGTAGAGAACAATCAAAGATTGAAGAACAAGACACCTCAGAGGATGATGAAGAATGTCAGATGGAAAAGATCAAAGCATGGAAGTCTAAAGGTAAAGCAAAATTGGAGGAACTTGGACATGAGGCAGAATCATCACATCATGGCCTAAGAAGATCTATGAGGGAAAAGAAAAAACCAGAAAGGTATGGGTTTGACACCTCATTAGTAACTAAACATTCTATCTACATAGCACATGACATAAACCAAGAGGAGCCATCATCATTTGAAGAGGCCAAAGCAAAAATAGAATGGAAGCATGCAATGAAGGAAGAGATTGAAGCACTTGAGGAAAACAACACTTGGGATTTGGTGCCCAAGACTTCATCCATGAAGGTAATAGGCTCAAGATGGGTCTATAAACTCAAGAAGAATTCTGATGGTTCCATTAACAGGTATAAGGCAAGGCTTGTAGCAAAAGGCTTTGCACAAACTCAGGGAATTGATTATGAGGAGACATTCTCTCCTGTGGCAAAGATGCCTACTATTAGGGTTTTGCTTAGTATTGCCTCTTCCAAGAATTGGAAGATACTTCAACTAGATGTGAAGAATGCATTCTTGAATGGTTGGATAACAGAAGAGGTATATATGGCACAACCACCTGGTTTTGAGAGTCAAGTTTATCCTGATTATGTGTGTAAACTTAACAAAGCATTGTATGGTCTCAAGCAAGCTCCAAGAGCTTGGAATTTCAGGCTTGTTTCATTCTTGCAGGACAAAGGCTTTCAACCAAGCAAAGCAGATCCTTCACTCTTTATTAAAAAGAGTAATTCCGAGGTCATCTACCTATGTGTATATGTAGATGATATTATATTGACAGGAAATGATGCAGATGGTATGAAGAAGATCAAAGATCAGATGAGAGAAGAGTTCAAGATAAGTGATTTGGGTTCACTTACCTACTTCCTAGGTTTGGAAGTGTTGGGAATTGAACTCACAACCTCCCGGTTAGGAGTGCGATGGGCTAACCACTTGCCCCAAAAGCCATGGTTGAGGATTACTTCCTAATCCTCTCTCTTAAGGCGTGGTTCAACCATCTCCTACTAGGATTATGTGACATTCCTTTCCCCTTAGACTGAGCATTGCCCTCAATGCTCACTTGTAGACCCTTCTAACTCTTGGACCCACTTTCCATGCATGACTGCTTCCACCAACCTCAAACTCCAGCACATGGACCAAATTTGGACCTATCCCACCCTCCGTGGGTGCCCAAATGCCCATGCGCCTTCATCCAAGGCCAGTTTCACACTCACCACGGATAAGCGCTTTTTCCAAGTGCCCACGAATGAGGCGCGAACCTCCATCTCGCCCGATTTCTCAACTAGGCTCTGATACCAATGTTGGGAATTGAACTCACAACCTCCCGGTTAGGAGTGCGATGGGCTAACCACTTGCCCCAAAAGCCATGGTTGAGGATTACTTCCTAATCCTCTCTCTTAAGGCATGGTTCAACCATCTCCTACTAGGATTATGTGACAGGAAGTTGTCTACAAAGATCATGGTTTGTTTCTCACTCAAAGAAAGTACATTAAGGACATGTTGGCAAAATTCAAGATGCAAGATTGTAAGATTGCAGGTACTCCAATGGAGGTTAATCACAAATTGAGCTCACATGAAGGTGAACTCATAGAGGACATCACATCATATCAAAGTCTAGTGGGTAGTCTCAACTATGCCACATTGACAAGAGTAGATATATGTTACAGTGTGAGTGTGCTAAGCCAATTTATGCACACACCAAGGAAACCACATATGGATGCTGCCAAAAGGATACTCAAATATCTCAAAGGAACCATAAATGAAGGACTTTACTATCCTTATGTATCTGATTTAGGTTTGAAGCTATTTTCTGATGCAGATTGGGCTGGCTCCAAGGAAGATAGAAGGAGCACTTCAGGTTATCTTACCTTTGCAGGTTCAAAGCTTATTTCATGGTCATCCAAGAAGCAACCCACAGTTGCTCTCTCTTCTACTGAAGCTGAATATAGAGGTCTTGCCATAGCTACACAGGAAGCTATGTGGATGAAGACATTGTTCAAAGATCTTGGATTGGAGTTTGGAACTCCAACTATTTTTGGTGACAATATGAGTTCTATTCACTTGGCTGCTAATCCTATTTTTCATGCAAGGACTAAACATATTGAAGTTCATTATCATTATGTACGAGAGAAGATCCTAAGCAAGGAGATTCAAATATCATATGTGTCCACTCATCAACAATGTGCAGATATTCTAACTAAAGCATTGGATGGTACAAAGCTTTGCAAATTCAAGGCTATGATTGGTTTGCAGGTAATCTTGGAAGATTGAAGACCTCAAGCATACTTGGCTTGAGGGGGAGCTGTTGGAGCAAGTCTATGACAAGCCTAAGTATTGGCTTGAGTCTCACAAAGTCATTAAAGAAGCTTCAAAATGAAGACTATGTAAAGTTCACTTGTGAACTACCTCTTGTAACTTTTGAAGAGTTTACTTAATGTAAAAGTAAGAGAATCTTAAGTGGTTGAGCCCACATGATGAAGAATGGAAAGAGGAGCCACGAATTCGTGATTTGTGGTAGGTAGAGAATCAAATCAATCATTGATTGATTGGAGAGTGATTGAGGGAAGTTAGCCTCCCAAACTCAACTATAAATAGATGGCAGTTTTAGTCGTGGTTAGAGAGACCTATGTGAAGACCTCCAAGAGCTGAGCTTTATGCCATATCAAGGTGTGATTACAAGGCACACATATGTACCAGTAAGTCACTGTATTGTACAAGCAATATACTTTCATTTTCATGATTATTTGAGTTCATCTTTCCATGTTCTTGTGAAGTGTACTACTCACTGCCATTACTCTCAGTTTTCTCAGTCAACTTGCAGAGATGTTTTCTCTGAGCTTGGTGCATCATTTTCCGTGATTTAACTTGGTAAAGTTAGCTCTATAAGTCTACTATATGCTCACAAATTTTCATGTCATTTGGATGTTGGAATCTTCAGTTATGTTCATTTGAAGTCAACAGGGTATGTTCATCTTCACTTCTCTGTCAGGTACCCGACTTTTTTAGTCATCTTGTCAGAGTCATTTCTCAGTGTTTACTCATCCAAATTCAGTGATTTAAAGCTTGTTGGCTTCAGCTTACTGTATAGTATAAGCATACAAATTTTCATGATCATTGGATTCTTACATCTTGAGTTATGTTACTTTTTCTGCTCACTGGTCTATTTCTGTAGCAGCCCGTGAAAATCGGGATGATGTCATCACTTGTTAAAAGTCATTCTCAGTGTGTGGTTTGTTATTTTTGATGAGATTACTCTCTAAAGTTAGATCTTTAAGCTACCTAGCCTTCCCCAAGAGGAATTAATCTAATTGCTGCTGTGCTCAGAGAATTATGTAAAACGCTGGACAGGTGTATCAACCAAGAATAGCAAGTTTTCACCTCTGAGCTAACTCCAACTTATCAGTTTTGATCTATCTTTTTGAGAGTGATCTTCCAAGGTACATAGGGTGTCTAATACATCCATTGGCAAGCTAAAAGGGCCCACCATCTACTCCTGGAGTTCATTTGGCTGGTGTAGAGCAAAGATTTTGCAACACCTCTTCATCTTCAACACATACCTATCCATCTCTTCACAATAATCACGTTGCCATTTGACAGAGCATGAACTGTACATATGTCATCTACAAATTTCACAACGAAATCAATCTTTGCTAAGGCCGAAACTGATAAGAGATTCTTCTTGATCCCTGGCACAAATAAAGCATCTGATAATGTAAAAGAACTACCATCATAAGTAGTCAAAATTATCTTACCAACTCCCATAACAGGATAAGTGGAGTTGTTGGTGCATGTAATAGTATTTCTTGTAGGTGAAGGCTTGAGTTAAGAGAAGAAACTATGCTGTGAGGTAACATTTTTGGTCGCCCCACTATCAAAGTACCAAACACCTAAGTCTACTGCAGACATGCACTACTCATGAGAAGATGGTCCAACACTGCAAACAGTAGTAAATGCCCATTCTTCATCCTGCACAAGATTAGCACACTTTGTTTTTTATGTAGAGGCCTCTGCAACAACCATGCCGACATCTTTCTTCTTTGCCTCTTTGGCAGTCAATTTCGGACACCTCTTAATGACATGATCATTTGCTTTACAGTATTTTCAAAACAATCTTTGTTTTTCTGATTTCTTCTTATCTTTGTCTTCCTTCTTCGATTGTGCAGAATCAGCAGATTTTTTCCTTACTAGCAAAAGAGCTCCATTTTCCTTTGCCCTTTTGACTAGCCGAGAAAGCTTGATCTGCAACACGCATAATAGATCTGTTCTACCTAGACTAATCTTCCTGCAATAGAACAGAAACTAACTCTTCAAATGTTAAGGCATTTGGATCGCCTTTCATCATCAAACAAAGAGTAGAAGCAAAACTCTGATATGAGTCAGGAAGACCATTCAGAACAGTCTACACAAGTGAAATGTCACGAAGGACTTCATTAGCAAAAATCAACTGTTCCTTCAAATCCTTGATCTTTGTCAAAAAATTGTCCATAGAATCACCTTCATCATGTGCTCACTCTCCAACTGTTTTTGGAGGTAAGCAACATGAGCCTCATTCCTAGCCTGGTACAATATGGTAAGTGTATCCCAAGCATCCTTAGCTGTTCTGCAAGAGTGAATGTGAGGAATAATGGCATGTTTGATAGACAAAGCTATCAATTCATGTGCCTAAGCATCTTTGCCATCCCAACAAATTTTCTCTGCAGTAGGTGCAACATGAAGCACAACATGAACAAGAATATGAAGAATATCAGCATCTTCAATGCCATTTGCATCAACTTCAATACTTGTATTAACAAGTGTAATAGGATATTTTTCAACACCCTGCACAATGGTCCACATTCCTTTTGCAACCAATACATGTGGCGTCATATAAGCCCACAATGGGTAATTGGTATCCAACTTTTTCTCAACATCCAACATACAGAATACATCACTAATTTCAGCCATGGCCACTTATTAAAATAACTTGATGCAGAGAAATGAATGTATCTAAAAAAATCAAACAAAACACCTTTGATGAGTTCTGCTAGACCTCTAGCAGACTTTGAGATGCTTATACTGGTGAATTGGAACTTGTATATATCTTTGGCACAAAAAGACAAAATAGCCCGCACAAGCATTGTGATAGTGCATTTGGAGGACTAAACGAGCTCAAGATCGTGATTTCAACACCACAAAGTAAAGATGTTTTGATCTCCTAATCACCCTGAGTATGCTCACCAAATTTCATGTGAATCTGAGACTATGACCAGAGAGGTGTCGACGACGCCCTAGATGAAGCGATGGCCTGCGCTGATACCAATTGTTGGAATTAGAAGTCTGTGGAAGCATATGAACAGCACAAGGAAGAAGAAGGAGCTTGGAGCACAACACACAATACTGAATGTATGACCACTAGAATGTACGAAGATAAGTAACCCGTTAGAGTTATAGGCATATATACAAGCCGGGGTGAAAAAACCTCCTAAAGAGGGAAAAAAGTGCCCCGGTGGTCCTAGTGTGTTCACACACATCACTACCTAAATATATCAACATTCATTGCTGGAGAGATCAGCTTGGCATATGTGCCTATGCTGGAGAACATTGCAGACCTTTTCACGAAGACTCTGCCTAGGGAGAAGTTTGAAGCTTTCTGCAAAGCTTTGGGCTTACTTCCTTTCATGGATTGATGCCACATAGCTTGGCACTTCCTGATACATGAGTGCCAACTCCTTGTTCACTGCATCACTCCTAGGGGGGATTTGTTCATATATTTAGGTAGTGATGTGTGTGAACACACTAGGACCGGGGGGCACTTTTTTCCCTCTTTAGGAGGTTTTTTTCCCCCAGCTTGTATATATGCCTATAGCCCTAATGGGTTACTTATATTTGTACATTATAGTGGTAATACATTCAATATTGTGTGTCATGCTCCAAGCTTCTTCTTCTTCCTTGTGCTGTTTGCGTGCTTCCACATATGTCTAACTCCAATAATTCTTACCCTCTGTCTTTGTAGATGATCTTGACGAATATAATGTCATTTAGGTTATTATTTCTCCTTCATTATTAATTGATACTTAGTGCTTTTAGGTTTATTTGAATATTACCTTGCATATATGTGTGAATTCAAGTCTGAGATTCAGTGCATGCACAAATCGGTAGCAGCAATGAAAATATTTTCTATGTATTGAGTAAGCACTCTATTAGGACATAGAGTAGTATGTTTTGATGAAGATGGATGAAGGATTACTCAATGTCCAAATGAATTGATTGTACACTCATTTGAAAGCTATTAAAGTTCTAATTAGTTCCATAAATTCCAAACTCTATTCTTTGCATGACATTGTACTCATAGAAACAAAGAAAACATAGAGTGTTTCTCTTCAAAAATCAAGATCCTTTGAAGATCTACTTGCCTTTTCTTATGCACATAACAATGTTTGCTCTGCAATACTGGTATCAAAGCCATAAGAAAAATATCAAAGAGAAGAAAAAAAAAATCTATTGAAGTGAAATGAACACCTCACTAAAGTTTGAAGTGAAGAAGCAAAGAGATTATATGTCAACAATAAGAGGAAGTATACAATTTGTCAAATAAAAGAGGAAACTACATTGAGAGGAGTAAATTTGTTTTTTGAGGTAAAAACCATATTCTTCAAATTCAGTGCATAAAGACAAAGCTACAAAAGAGCTCAAATCCATCATCTTTGATCTCAATTGTTAGATTGCAGAGCTTGAAAAGGAAAGTATCAACCTTAGAGGTGTAGAACAAGCAATATTTTGATTTGGAAAAGATAATTGGGCCTTGTGATTAGTGCATAGGAAAAGCCCAACAAGATGAAAATGATCCAACCATTGAGCAAACAAGAGAAATCGATACCATATGAGTAACTCCATGTACAAACATATTCAAGGTTTGGATGCATCAAAGAAGGTCTTGGAGTGATTGCTGAGATTATCCTCCACCTTCGCCATCGACTCAACAATGAGCTATGTAATCTTAAAAACAACCACTCAAAAGTTTCAAATGATTACATATTGAAGGTTAAAGAGTTGGAAAATGCTAAGATCAATTGGTTGTAACCCTAGAGGATGATGATCTAGTAGCCCAAACCTTAAATAGGCCTCTAGATGATGAGAAATGGAGGGGTTTGGTACATGTGAGGGAGTCCATCCATGTTTATGATCAACATCACTCTCATTTCATGAGGAGATGAAAATTGGTGGTAGTTATTCCAATGATAACCAAAGAAATTTATTGTATGCATGTAGAGGAATAGGAGGATAAAAGAGAGGTGCTAGAAGAAGAAGAAGAAGAAAAGGATTCAAAAGCAACCAAGTAAGTAAAACACAACAAGAAAATGCATGTGAAAGAGATTCAAGAGAAAGAAATAGAGAAAGAGATGGAAGATTCGATGGCAGAGGATAACATACTTTGTATGTATGCTTTTCATGTGGTAATTCAGATAATTTTGCAAACGAATGTTATAATAATGCTCAAAGTCTAGGGAACCAATCCTATCATAAAGATTATGGGGGGGAATATAAATATGATAAAACCTCATCCAAATAAAGGGACGATTATTTAATTTCCATGCGTTATGGTCAAGATGCAACTTAAGCCAGTGAAGATATTGTTGATAGATTTAGGTAGTGATGTGTGTGAACATACTAGGACCATCGAGGCACTCTTTTCCCTCTTTAGGAGGTTTTCCCCCCAGCTTGTATTTATGCCTATAGCCCTAACGGGTTACTTATCTTTGTACATTCTAGTGGTAATACATTCAGTATTGTGTGTTGTGCTCCAAGCTTCTTCTTCTTCCTTGTGTTTTTTGCATGCTTCTATAGACGTCTAACTCCAACAATTGGTATCAGAGTAGGTTGGCGCTTCATCTAGGGCATCATCAACACCCCTCTGGTCACAGTCTCATAATCTCACAAAATTTGGTGAGCATACTGATGCTCGTGTTGCTTACCTCCAAAAACAGTTGGAGAGTGAGCATATGAATTAAGGTGATTCTATGGACAATTTTCTAACAAAGATCAAAGACTTGAAGGAACAATTGATTTTTGATGATGAAGTTATACTAGATAGCTCACTTGTGCAGACCATTCTGAATGGTCTTCCTGATTCATATTAGAGTTTTGCTTCTACTCTTCGTTTGATCATGAAAGGCAATCCAAATGCCTTGTCATTTGAGGACTTAGTCTCTATTGTATTGCAGGAAGATCAATCTAGGTAGAAGAGGTCCATTATGCATGTTGCAGATCAAGATTTCTTGGATAGTCAGAAAGGCAAAGGAAAATGGAGCCCATCTACTAGTAAGCAAAAATCTGCAAATGCTACACATTTGAAGAAGAAAGACAAAGATGAGAAGAAATAAAAAAAGGAGAAATTCTTTTGTAAGCACTATAAAGAAAATGATCATGTCATAAAGAATTGTCCAAAACTGGCTACAAGGAGGCAAAGAAAAAAGAGGTTGGAATGGTTGTTGCAGAGGCCTCTACACCAAAAACAGAGTCTGCTAATCTTGTGCAGAATGAAGAATGGGTGTTTACTATTGTTTTCAGTTTTGACCCATGTTCTCCTGAACAGTATATGTCTACAGTAGACTCAGATGTTTGGTACTTTGATAGTGGGGCAACCAAACATATTACCTCGCAACGTAGTTTCTTCACTTCACTTGAGCCTGCCCCTATAGGGAATACTATCACATGTGCCAACAACTCCTCTTATCCTATCATGGGAGTTGGTAAGATCATTTTGACTACTGCTAATGGTAGTTCTTTCACTTTGTCCAATGCTTTATTTGTGCCAGAGATCAAGAAATTTTTTTTATTAGTTTTTGCATTAGCCAAGATTGGCTTGGTTGTGAAATTTGTTGATGATAGATGTACAGTTCATGATCTGTCAAATGGCGACATGATTATTGCTTCTGGAATTTCATGTCCTAGGCTGTATAAGCTCATAGAGTATGAAAAATATATGAATGATTCAACATGTGCAGTACATGATTCTCAGGCTATGTGGGATGCAAAGCTTTGGCATGCATGCTTTGGTCATCTGAATTTTGCTAGTTTGCTACACCTGCAAAAATATGAAATGGTGTCCTCTTTGCCCAAACTTGAGGCACCCAGTAAAAATGTATGTAAAAGTTGTATTTTGGGCAAAATGTAGCGTTCCTCATTTCCAAAAGATGGTCCAGTTCGAGCTACTCAGAAATTGCAACTTGTTCATAGTGATGTTTGTGGTCCTATGCAGACACCTTCTTTTGGAAACTATCTTCACTTCGTGACTTTCATTGATGATTTTTCCAGGCATGCATGCGTATATTCACTCAAAGCAAAGTTTGAAGTATTTATGTGCTTCAAATAGTTTTTGGTTTTGGTTGAAAATTTGTCAGCATGTAAAATGGGCACCCTCCGTTCAGATAGAGGGGGGGGATATATGTCTTCAGATTTTAATGCATTTTTGGCTGAACATGGGATAAAACGTCAGTGTACAGTGCCATATACACCTCAACAAAATGGAGTTTATGAACAGATGAATAGGTAACTCATGGAGATGGCAAGGTGTATGGTCAAGAGTCTGGCTTTACCACATAGTTTCTCGCTTGAGGATATTATGTGTGCAACATATACTTAACAGGTGTCCCACTAAAGCATTGCAGTCTATCACTCCATATGAGGCTTGACATGGGCGAAATCCATCTGTTGCTCATCTGCATGTTTTTGGTTGTCTGGCATTTGCATTAGTTTCTGAACAACATCGCAAAAAATTGGATGATAAGGCAGTGAAATGTATTTTTGTTGGGTAGAGTTCAGAAAGCAAATGCTATCATCTGTATCATCCACAGACTAAATGCATTTTGGTTAGCCGTGATGTTGTTTTTGTGGAAGATGCTATTCAGCCTTTACTTTCATGTACGAAAGAGATATATGTTAGCTCCAAAGACATGTCTAATAATTTGGTGCCTCTTTTTATAGGTGGACAGTCTAGTGCTGGTCCTAATGAGGCAACTTCTCAACCTTTACAGGTTTCATGTGATGATGTAGATCATTCCATTTCTGATGCAGATTTACATGATGCACTTATTGATGAGAGAGTTGATATTGAGCATTAGGGGAAAAAGTGAGCTCTGGATGGGCCTTGTAAGGATCCCTAATTTTTAGGGATTAAAATTAATCTTTGCAAGATTAAGGAGACATTCTAAACAACTAGTGGTATTTTTGAGCTCTCAAAATCCATGAAATTGTAGCCGTTAGATGCTGAAGATCAATGGTTGAAGCTCAAATGGAATGGTGATGAAATGCAATGATTGCTTCTTCACGGGAGGATGGACCCATCGTGGGTTGAGGATCTGCAAAGATTTGGAGTGTCGGATCCAGCCAAGATCGAAGGGAGGGCCATATTTGGGGCTGATCCTTCTTGGGAAGCCATGAGAGGCATCCGATTTACCTCCAATCTAAGGGAGGAGAACAAGATCCATGAGTGGACAAGTGCGAATAAATTTGGGCCATCTAATCGAGCTCTAATCCAAGATCATACAACAAAAGGTGCATTCTTAATCTAGAATCAAGGGTAGCCATTGGATGAGATCCATGTACCAAGGGCCTCAAATGAAAGGCGCCTTTTCCCAATGGCTATTCACTTCAACCACACAATATAAGCTCCATTGAATGGCTAGGATTTCATTGTGCCTTGACGTTTTCAAAAGAACATAAGCCCTTGGATATTTGAGGCCATCCCAGGGTAGGCATTGGAAAACTTTTCCAAACCACCCACGCCAGACAAAACCACAAATTGGGGTTGTTTTCAAGGATTTGACTAAGAAAAAACCATGGAAGCCTATGCCAAGTCTAGTAATTTAAGAAACTAGACTCTCGCCATTGCCCTTCTCTCATTGGTGGATCACTAGTCAACCCTTAATCTAAAGGGCCCAAGGAGGGTTCATTTTTTCCCCTAATGGGAGGCAAAAACTATGCCAAAATGGATTTTGCATACTTTGCATGATAGTAGATTAGATGCACCTCTGCCATACTATACTCGTTCAAGCTCTCATAGTGCCTCTTTTGCATTATATTGCTATGCTATGGCTAACTCTAGTCTCTGTGATGAGACTGAACCTATTTCGTTTGATGAAGCACAAAATTCTAAACATTGGATGGCTACAATGCAATCTGAATATGATTTTTTCATGAAAAATGGTACATGGTCTTTATGTGACTTACTTGCTTGCAAGAAGGCCATTGGCACTAAGTGGGTATACGAGCTCAAGCGTAAACTTGATGGAACAATTGACAAGTATAAGGCTAGGCTTGTTGCGAAGGGTTATGCGCAGGAAAGAGGCATTGATTTTGATGAGAGCTTTGCACCTACATGTCGAATGACTACTGTTCGTAGCATCCGTGCACTTGTAGCTCATAATGGTTGGAATGTACATCAGTTGGACATTAAAATAGGATTTTTAAATGGTGACTTGCATGAAGAAGTGTATGTTTTTCAGCCCCGTGGCTTTGTGCAAAAAGGGCATGAAAACCAAGTGTGCAGGTTAAAGAAGGCATTATATGGTTTAAAGCAAGCACCACACACTTGGTGTGAAAAGATACATGCATATCTGATTCCACATGGTTTTGAGAATAATCCAAATGAAAGCACCTTATATGTTAAGTGTGCTAATGATGTACTTCTGATCATTGTTGTGTATGTTCATGACATGTTGCTCACTGGTCCTCATGAGAAGCATTTGCATGCCTCATTTGAGATGTCTGATTTGGGGCATTTGTATCATTCATTGGGCATTTATTTTATGCATGTTGATGGTGGAATGGCTTTGTGTCAAAGGAAATATATTGACACATTATTGCGGTGTTTTGGCCTTGAAGATTGTAAACCTATTGCCACTATGGAGACAGGTTTATAATTGAGTCTTCATGATGTTGGAGATGCATTTGATGTTGTTCTCTATCAGCAGGCTATCCGATGCTTGATTTACTTATGCATTACTTGGCCAGATATTCAGTTTGCTATCTCACAGATGAGCAGGTTTATGCATTGCCCATGTGTCAAGCATTGGCAGGCAGTAAAGCACATCTTTCACTACTTGAGTGGTGTTTGGATACTTGGGTTGTTTTATCCCAAGGGGGGATAACTACCGCTAGATTTGCATGCTTTCTTTGACGCTGATTGGGCTAGTTGCTAGGACACTCGTGTGCCACTAGTGGTTTTTGCTTCATGCTTGGTAGCTCATGCATATCTTGGCTAAGCAAGAAGAAGCCTATTATGGCCACTTCTAGTTGTGAGGCTGAGTATAGGGAAACTTGCACAACGACTATTGAGTGTGTGTGGCTCAGATGCCTTATGGCTAATTTGGGTGTTGGTCACTCTTCTGCCACCACCATCTTCACTAACAGTGAGAGTGCATTGGCAGTTGCAAGAAAGCCTGTGTTCCATGTTTGCACTAAGCACATTGAGGTGTGTTATCATTATGTCAGGGAGAGGTTCTCTATTGGAGAGATCAACTTGGCATATGTGCCCACGTAGGAGAACATTATAGACCTTTTCACGAAGGCTCTGCCTAGGGAGAAGTTTGAAGCTTTCCGCAAAGCTTTGGGCTTACTTCCTTTTGTGGATTGTTCCACATAGCTTGGCACTTCCTTATACATGAGTGCTAGCTACTTTTTCACCGCATCACTCCCAGGGGGATTTGTTGATATATTTGTGTAGTGATGTGTGTGAACACACTAGGACCGCCAAGGTAGTTTTTTCCCTCTTTAGGAGGTTTTTTTCCCCCGGCTTGTATATATCCCTATATCCCTAACGGGTTACTTATCTTTGTACATTCTAGTGGTAATACATTTAGTATTGTGTGTTGTGCTCCAAGCTTCTTCTTCTTCCTTGTGCTTTTCAAGTGCTTCCGTAGATGTCTAACTCCAACAGATATGTGGCATGTAGATAACAAACTTAGCAATCATATGTCATGTGGGGAGGATTCTTTTAGTAATTTGTAGGTCCCAAAGCATCAAGGACATGTGGGAACAAATGAAAATTTATAGCATACCATGCAACATGTGGGGATATCGATTAACATTGAGGTGCATTATCACTATGTGAGGGAGAGGTTTTCTGTTGGGGAGATCAGCTTGGCATATGTGCCCACATAGGAGAACATTGTAGAGGCTTTCACAAAGGCTCTGCCTAAGGAGAAGTTTGAAGCTTTCCGCAAAGCTTTGGGCTTACTTTCTTTTGTGAGATTGATTCCACATAGCTTGGCACTTCCTTATACATGAGTGCCAACTCCTTGTTCACCGCATCACTCCCAGGGGGGATTTGTTGATATATTTAGGTAGTGATGTGTGTGAACACTCTAGGACTGCGAGGACACTTTTTTCCCTCTTTAGGAGGTTTTTTCCCCTGGCTTGTATATATGCCTATTGCCCTAATGGGATTCTTAACTTTGTACATTCTAGTGGTAATACATTTAGTATTGTGTGTTGTGCCGCTTCTTCTTCTTCCTTGTGTTGTTTCATGCTTTCGTAGACATCTAACTCTAACAATTTCCTCCGGCTTGTATATACGCCTATAAACCTAATCGGTTACTTATCTTCGTATATTTTTCACTTGGTAATTCATTGAGTGTTATAATGTGCTCCAAGCTTCTTCTTCTTCCTTGTGTTGTTATTGTGCTTCCACAGACCTCAAACTCCAACAATTGGTATCAGTGTAGGTCACCGCTTCATCTACAGTGTCATCAACACCCCTTTGGTCATAGTCTTAGAATCACACAAACATTGCTGAGCATACACAATCCGATTAGGAGTTCAAAATACCTTCACGCTATGGCATCAAAATTTTGATATGAGCTTGTTTCAACCTCGAAAAGCACTATCACAATGCTTGTGTAGGAAATTTCGTCTTTTTATGCCAAACACATACATAGGTTTTGGTTTGCTCATAGAAGCATCTCGAAGCCTACAATAAGTTTAGCATAGCTAGATAGGGTAGTTTTGTTCAACGTTTTGAGATAAGTCATTTTTTTGCATCAGGGTATTGTGTCAGTGGCCATGCTTGAAAGCAATGATGTATTCTGTTGTTGAGCATAGGTTGGATGGTACTATGTACCCATTGTGGGCACATATGATGCATCCTGTATTGGTGGCAAAAGGACAGTAGATATATTGTCAAGGGTTGAAAAATATCCTAGTACACCTGCAAATATAGTTATTCATCATGACATAGATGGCGTTGAAGATGATGATCTTCAAATTCCTATTTTGGTTGTAGTTGAAAATCTCTCAGCATGGAAATTGGGCAGCGTTCATTTTGATCAAGGGGCAATACATATCTTATCATTTTAATGCATTTTTGGCTGAGCATGGAATAAAACTTCAATGTTCAATACCATATACACCTCAAAAAAATGGAGTTGCTAAAAGAAAGAACAATTCTCTTATGGAGATGGCATAGTGTATGGCCAAAATTCAGGCTTTACTAGATAGCTTCTCGCTTGAGGTTGTTATATGTGTATCATATGTACTTAACAGGTGTCCCACCAAAGCGCTACAATCGATCATTCCATATGGGGTTTGGCATTGTTGCAAGCCATCTATTGCTCATCTGCATGTCTTTGGTTGTCTGGCATATGCATTAGTGCCTCAAAAACAATGCAAGAAATAGGATGATATAGCAATGAATTGGATTATTGTTGGGTATAGTTCTGAAAGTAACAGCTATCATCTGTATCATCCAGAAACTAAGCACATTTTGGTTAGTGGTGATGTTGTTTTTGTGGAAGATTCAATTCAACCATTACTTTCATATACTAAGGAGACATCAATTAGCTCCAAAGTTGTTTATGACACTTTGCTACCTCTTTTTATAGGTGGACAACCTAGTCCTAGTCCAAATGAGGTAATTTCTTAGCCTTTATAGGTTCCATGTGATGATGCAAATCATTCCATTTCTAATGCAGATTTACATGATGCACTTGTTGATGAGAGGGTTGATATAGAGGAGGCAAAAATTATGCCTAAATGGCTGGTTTAAACTTTGCAGGATAGCAAATGAGATGCATCTATGTCATATCGTACATGTTCAAGATCACATAGTGCTTCTTTTGCATCAGATTACTATGCAATGGCTTCCTCTAGTCTTTGTGCTGAGAATGAGCCTGTTTCTTTTGATGAAGCACAAAATTCAAAAAAATGGATGGTTGCTATGCAATCAGAATATGATGCTATTATGATGAATGCTACTTGGTCTTTATGTGATTTGTCTCTAAGAAAAAATGTCATCATCACTAAATGGGTATAAAAGATGAATCGTACACTTGATGGAATAGTTGAATGGAATAAAGCTAGGCTTGTTACAAAAGGTTATGCTCAAGAGAGAGAGGCATGGATTTTGATGAGATCTTTGCATCATGCCAAATGACCCCTTTTTGTAGCATATGTGCACTTTCAACTCATCATGGTTGGAACACATGCCAGTTGCACATTAAAAATGCATTTCTAAATGGTGACTTGCAAGAAGAAGTGTATGTGCTTCAACCTCGTGATTTTATGCACAAAGGGCATGAAAACGAAGTGTGTAGGTTGAAAAAAGGCATTATATGGTTTAAAACAAGCACCACATGCTAAGTATGAAAAAATACATGTCTACTTTAATGCACATGCCTTTGAGAATAGTCCAACTAAGATCACCTTATATGTTAAGTGTGCAGATGATGTACTTTTGATCATTTTGTGTATGTTGATGACACGCTACTCATTGGTCGTAAGAGGCTGATTTGCATGCCTCCTTTGAGATGACACATTTGGGGCATTTGGATCATTACTTGGGCATTCGATTTATGCAAGTTGATGGGGGGATAGTTTTGTGTCAAACAAAATTTATTAGTCCATTATTGCAATGTTTTGGCCTTGAAGATTGCAAAGTTATTTAAACTCCTATGGGAATAGATTTATGATTGATTCTTCATGATGTTGGAGATGCATGCAAGTTTATGCATTTCCCAGGTGTCAAGTAGTGGTACGTGGTTAAGAGCATCTTTCGCTACTTGAGCGGTACCTATCTACTTGGATTGTTTCATCCTAAAGATGTATCACTACCACCAGATTTACGTGCTTTTTTTTTACTCATACTAGGTTGGTTGTTATGACAACTGTGTGTGCATCAATGGTTTTTGTTGGTGTAGAGCAATCAACAATTGAAGTTTTGGAAGTTAAAGAATGAAGACAAGATCAAGTTTTGAAGCATAGAAGAAGTTTACATTCAGGAATTGAAAGATATGTACACATATGTACATTAGTTCAGATATAGGTCACTTATACTTTTGAATAGTCATAAGTTTGTAAATATTTGCTTATAAATACCATGGAAAATGTCGGGGCAAGTATGAGAGAGCATGAGAATAGAGTAGTCAAGAGTTTTAAGAGTTATTAGACATTTGAGAAGTTAGTTGAACTCTCTCTCATCATTCAGTTGTAAACTCCTCCAGAAATGAAAGAAATTTGCGCCCGATGTTTCTGAGTTTTCTCCTTCTGTGCTAGATCTTTTGTGAAATGCTTTTTTACAAGTCTAAGTCTACAGGTGATTGAACTCTGTACAAATTTTCAGCTTCACCAATTGTGATCAGGTTGAGAGAATTATGTGTAGGAACATTTGTATGTGAAGAAGTGTTCACTAGTTCCTGAAACAGGCGCAAAATTTGAAGCCAATGATTTGATCAGTTCTCCTTCCACAGTTTAAAGTTTTGAGCAAGCAAGCATTCAATCTTTAAGTTGGAAGGTAAGCTACTTGTGGCTAAAAGAATTTGCTTAAATGGGTTCTATTCTTGGAGAACCATGTCTTAAAAGTTATAGGTGTCTAAATCGACTTCTCAGAAGTACAGTTTTAGACATAGGTGACTTGTCAAGTTGATTTCTCAAAATCTATAGAATCTTTTGGAGTGATTCGACTTGGAGGAGGTGTGCAATCTTTAGGCAACACCTTGTGCAAAGTTTTATCAAAAAAGTTACACATTTGATAAGTCAATGAGAAAGATATGTGCAGCAAACTTTTTGTAGAATCATCTTTTTCACAGATTTTCCAGAATCCTTATAATTGAATGTTGATCCTCCAAATTGGTAAAGGTTTTGACTTACTCTTGATATAGAGGTGCTCTAATTACAAGAGTAGGTTGTTCTTTTGGAGATTAACACTCTCCATCAGTGGTATCAGAGTAGGAAACATCAAAATTGAGGAAAGGAGGATCCCGACTGCTGCAGCTACAAAGAATTCAACATCTGAAAGTTCAAAAGATGAAAGCTTGAGAAGGAGGTCATAGGACACCAAGGAAGCCAGAAGGAGTATTATTTGAAGTAAAGGTACATCTATTACTCATAAAAGTTTGAAGAATTTGATATACAGGTGAAGAAAGGATGGGAGATTCTCTTCAAATAGAGAAGTTGGATAGAGAGAATTATCCAGCATGGTCAATGAGGATGAAAGCTCATCTAATGAGCAAAGATTTGATAGGATATATTACAGGTGAAGAAGAAAAGCCTCAATTCAGAGATCCTAGTGTTCCAACTAGGGAAGAATTATCAGATTTGAAGAATTGGATGAAGAGAGATTCTCAAGCTAGGAGCATTATCTATATGGCAGTCAATGACTACTTGCTACCTCACATTAGAGGTCTTGAAAGTGCAAGTGATATATGGAATGCTTTGGAGGAGCATTTCCAAAACACCACAAAGTCAAGGAAGGCATCCTTGTGGGCAGAATTTACCACATTCAAGAAAAAGGCCTCTCAATCCATCTCAGATTATGTAACCAGAATGAACGACATTGCAGATGCATTAGGAGCTGTTGATGAAGACATTGAGGAGGATAAATTCTTAAGGCAAATCCTTACAGGTTTGAGAGGTGATGACAAATGGAAGCCATTCATTTTGTCTACTGAATTATCACTTGATCATTTTACTCCTGACTTAAATCAGTTGCTAGGACATATGTTAACCTTTGAGCAAGATGTCAAAGGTGAAGGTGACAAGAGTACAGGTCATGCAATGTACTCAAAGGATAAGAAGAAAATTAACAAAGGGAAGCAACAAGTAAATGAAGATGAAGGCACAACTAGTCAAGCCAACTTCCTAAGAGGAAGAGGAGGTGGCAAAGGTAGAGGAAGAGGCAGGAATAACAAAGATGGAGTCAAAGCTTGCTGGATTTGTGGTAAGACAGATCATTTAGCTAATGATTGTTGGCATAATAATAAGAGTAATGGTGGATATAATCAAAATTTTAATTCAAGAGGAAGAGGTGGCAGAAATCAAAGAGGTAATTTCAGAGGTAGAGGTAGTAGGGGTTACTTTGGAAGAAATGCAGGTAGAGGATTCCAAAGTCAACAATACAATAATACCTAGTACAATTATGCTTCAGATCAGAAGGAGGATTCAACATTGATAATGAATGCAACTTGTGAAAGGCAAAGTGAAGATCAAAGAGTCTTCTACTTTGACTTGGGGTGTAGCAATCACCTGAGTGGCAACATAGCATTGATGACTGATTTGGAAAATAAAGTAACTAATCATGTTGTTCAAACAGGTGACAATACAAAGCACAATGTGAAGTCAATTGGATCAGTGAAGGCCAAGGATGGTAGCACCCTCTTGAGTAAGGTCTTGTATGTTCCTACAATTCCTAAGAATCTGATAAGTGTAGGACAAATTGTTGAAAAAGGTTATGAAGTTAGATTCACTAATGAAGGAGTGTTTGTGGAAGACCCTAGCAATGGGTATAAACAAATTGTTTTAGGAAGAAAAGAAGGAAGGTTTTCACATTGAAGATTCAAGGTAATGTTGGTCATGCCTTGTTCACTTATGGAGGACATAAGGTCTCTGAGTTAGATCTTTGGCACAAGAGGCTTGGACACTTTAATGAAAGAGGTATCAAAGACATGATCAACAATGGTTCAGTGCTTGGATTACCTAATGTTACAGGTCAACATATGACATACAGATGTGAGGCATGTCAATTAGGTAAGGCTCATAAGCAATCTTACTCCAAGCATGGTTTTATGTATTCAGAGAAGCTTGAGTTGGTACATACAAATGTGTGGGGACCATCAAAGGATTTCAGTATCAATGGTTCAAGGTACTATGTGATCTATGTTGATGATGCTACCAGATGGATCACTATCTATGTGATCAAAGATAAGTCAGAAGTGTTTAATACATTTAAACACTATCATGCATATGCAGAAAGAATTACAAGTCATAAATTGAAGAGACTAAGGTTAGATGGAGGGGGAGAGTATTTCTCTAATGAGTTCAGTGATTACTTGTGGAATGCAGGTATAAAAAGAGAAATTACTTGCAGGTACTCTCCTCAACAAAATGGTGTAGCAGAAAGGAGGAATAGAACTCTTGTTGAGTTTGCAAGATCCATGATGAAGGAGAAAAATTGCCCTAATTATTTGTGGGTTGAGGCTGTAAATACAACTACTTATTTGGTCAATAGGTTACCATGTAAAGCCTTGCAGGGTATGACACCATATGAGGCTTGGTGGGGTAAGAGACCTACCTTAGATCATTGCAAAATATTTGGATGTTTGGCATATGCATATGTGCCATCACAATTAAGACACAAATTAGAACCTAAAGCTGAAAAGTATGTGTTCATTGGTTATGATGATAAGCAGATGGGATATAGATTGTGGAGTCCATCCACAAAGCAATTTATTGTATCTAAGGATGTTACATTTGATGAGCAAGGTACTTGGTATGCAGGTACTATCAATATTAATACAGATGATGAAGAAATTGTGAGTCAAAAGAAAGGTAAATCAAAGGTTCAGATATTTGATGAACAAGTGAATACTGAAGTGCAGGTTGAAGTTGAAGAAATGCCAAGATTTGATCCTGAGTGTGAAGAACCAGAAACCACAAGGAATGGAGAACTCAGAAGGTCATCAAGACACAAGTGGCAACCTACAAGGTATAGCTATGATACTTCTTTTTTGGCTACCAAAGATTATGCTTACATGATAAAGGCAGATGAAGACCCTTCTACATATGAAGAGGCAAAAGGTAAGGAAAATTGGGAGAAAGCTATGCAGGAAGAATATGATGCATTGATGGAGAATCAGACTTGGGAATTGGTTCCTAAACCAAATAGTCAGAAGATCATTGGATGCAAGTGGGTCTACATATTTGCAGATGGAAATGTGTCTAGGTACAAAGCTAAACTTGTTGTGAAAGGGTTTGCTCAAACATATGGTATTGATTATGATGAAACTTATAGTCCTGTGGCAAAGATGACAACCATCAGGACACTCATAGCTATTGCTGCATGTAAAGGTTGGAAATTATGTCAATTAGATGTGAAGAATGCTTTCTTGAATGGCTATATTTCAGATGATGTTTTCATGGAGCAACCTCAAGGATTCAAAGATGGAAGGAATCCAGATCATGTGTGTAAGATCAAGAGAGATTTGTATGGGTTGAAGCAGGCCCCAAGGGCATGGAATTATAGACTTGTAAAGTTCTTGAAAGAATTTGGATTTCAAGTATCTAAAGCAGATAGTAGCTTGCTTGTGAAAGCAAGTGATGATGGGTTCATTTACATGTGCATATATGTTGATGATATAATTCTTACAGGTACAAATGAGAAAGGCATTCAAAGCCTAAAGAAGCAAATGGAGAAAGAATTCAAAATCAGTGATTTGGGAGATTTGTCACATTTCTTGGGCATGGAGATTTCATACACTCAACATGGAGTGTATGTGACTCAAGAAAGGTATTTGAGAAACTTGTTAATCAAGTTTAAAATGAATGATTGCAGGGTAGCACCTACTCCAATGGAGGTAAATCACAAATTGAGCAGATATGGTGGAGAAGAATTCAAGGATATGAAGCTATATCAGAGTTTGGTTGGTAGTCTTATCTATGCTACATTAACTAGGCCTGATTTATCATATGCAGTTGGGGTTTTGTCTCAATTCATGCATTGTCCTAGGAAAGAACATTGGATTGCAGGTCAAAGAGTATTGAGGTACATTAAGGGTACACTCAAAGAAGGTTTGTATTATGGTTTTACATCAGATACAAATATCAAGATTTATAGTGATGCAGATTGGGCAGGTAATCCAGATGATAGATAGTCAACTTATGGATACACGTGTTATGTGGGAGATAAGTTAATCTCTTGGTGTTCAAAGAAGCAACACACAGTTGCCTTGTCATCTACAGAAGCTGAGTACAAAGGCACGGTTGAAGCTGCAAAGGAAGTGATATGGCTTAATACTCTGATGAAGAGTTTTGATATCATTCAGAGTACTCCTAGTATTCATGGAGATAACATGAGTTCATTGTATCTAGCTGCTAATCCTGTTTTTCATGCCAAAACCAAACACATTGATATTCAGTATCACTTTCTAAGAGAGAAGGTGATGGACAAAGAGATCGAAGTCATACATACTTCAACTAAAGATCAGATAGCTGATACGCTTACCAAAAGCTTGGATGGACCAAAGCTACAGAGATTCAAAGACATGGCAGGTATAAAGAAAATAGAGAAAACCTCAATTGATGATTGAGGGGGAGCTGTTGGTGCAGAGCAATCAACAATTGAAGTTTTGGAAGTTAAAGAATGAAGACAAGATCAAGTTTTGAAGCATAGAAGAAGTTTACATTCAAGAATTGAAAGATATGTACACATATGTACATTAGTTCAGATATAGGTCACTTATACTTTTGAATAGTCATAAGTTTGTAAATATTTGCTTATAAATACCATGGAGAATGTCGGGGCAAGTATGAGAGAGCATGAGAATAGAGTAATCAAGACTTGTAAGAGTTATTAGACATTTGAGAAGTTAGTTGAACTCTCTCTCATCATTCAGTTGTAAACTCCTCCAGAAATGAAAGAAATTTGCGCCCGATGTTTCTGAGTTTTCTCCTTCTGTGCTAGATCTTTTGTGAAATGCTTTTGTACAAGTCTAATTCTATAGGTGATTGACCTCTGTACAAATTTTCAGCTTCCAATTGTGATCAGGTTGAGAGAATTATGTGTAGGAACATTCGTATGTGAAGAACTGTTCACTAGTTCTTGAAACAGGCGCAAAATTCGAAGCCAATGATTTGATCAGTTCTCCTTCCACAATTTAAAGTTTTGAGCAAGCAAGCATTCAATCTTTAAGTTGGAAGGTAAGCTACTTGTGGCTAAAAGCATTTCATAGATGTAAAAACTCTCTCTCTCTCTCTCTTTGTATATATATATATATATATATATATATATATATATATATATATATATATATGTGTGTGTGTGTGTGTGTGTGTATGTATGTATATGTATGTATGTATCTATATATATATATATATATATATATATATATATATATATATATATATATATATATATATATATATATATATATATATATATATATATGTATGTATATGTGTGTGTGTGTGTGTATATGTGTATATATATATGTGTGTGTGTGTATCTATCTATCTATCTATCTATCTATCTATCTGTCTAGGTATCTAGCTATCTCTCTCTCTCTCTCTCTCTCTCTCTCTCTCTCTCTATATATATATATATATATATATATATATATATATATATATATATATATATATATATATATATATATATATATATATATATATATATATATATATATATATATATATATATATATGTGTGTGTGTGTGTGTGTGTGTGTGTGTATGGTAGTGCGAGAGGACAATTTCTCTGCATAGTGCCCTACCTAAGAGCATATTGATGCTCTTTACCTTCCTCCCATCAAATAAAGATGTTTTCTATGCCATAACTCAGCCTTTCTCAAGTTTCAAGTCTGCTTTCTTTCCCAAGCTTCAATGCTTTCTCTACACCCTCTTGTGAAGGCTTATTCAAATTGAAGTATACTCCTTCGTCAAGATCTTTAAGTGCTTATGGAAGTTTATTGCTTCATGGGATTCAAGGGATTACTTTATCACTTAAAGAGGTGGACACAAGATCTTCATCAACATGTAAGCTTCAATCGCACATGAAGGAAGTTTCTAGAATCAAGTTGACATCAAGATATAAAGTTGTTGGAGTGTGAGGTCTGCGAAAGCAAGTGAACAACACAAGGAAGAAGAAGAGGCTTGGAACACAACACAAAATACTAAAATATATTACCACTCGAATGTACAAAGATAAGTAACCCATTAAGGCAATAGGCATATATACAAGTCGAGGGAAAAAACCTCCTAAAGAGGGAAAAAAGTGCCCTGGTGGTCCTAGTGTGTTCACTCACATCTCTACCTAAAAATATCAAGAAATCCCCCCTGGGCGTGATGCGATGAACAAGGAGCCCGCACTCATGTATAAGGAAGTGCCAAGCTATGTGGAATCAATCCAAGAAAGAAAGTAAGCCCAAAGCTTTTTAGAATGCTTCAAACTTCTCCCTAGGCAGAGCCTTCATGAAAAGGTCTATAATGTTCTCCTGCATGGGCACATATGCCAAGTTGATCTATTCAGCAGAGAACCTCTCCCTAACATAATGATAATGCACCTCAGTGTGCTTAGTGCGAGCATGGAACATAGGGTTCCTCACAACTGCCAACGCGCTCTGAGTGTCAATGAAGATGGTGGTGGCAAAAGAGTGACCAACACCCGAATCACCCATAAGGCATCTGAGCCACACACACAACCATGGTTGTGAAAGTTACCCTATACTCAGCCTCACAACTCGAAATGGCCAAAATAGGCTGCTTCTTGCTCAACCAAGATATGAATGAGCTACCAAGCATGAAGCAAAATCCATTGGTGGAGACACAAGTGTCATAGCAACTAGCCCAATCAGAGTTTGAAAAAGCATGTAAATCTGGTGATAGTGATCCCCCTTTGGGATAAAATGATGATGCAAATGCCCCATATCAAACATCTCAAATGAGGCCTGCAAATCAGCCTTAAAATCAGCAATATGATTCTCATGAGGACTAGTGAGCAGCATGTCATCAACATACACAACAATGATCAGAAGCACCTCATTAGCATGCTTAACATATCAGGTGCTTTTAGTAGGACTATTCTCGAAACCATGTGCAAGCAGATAGGCATGTATCTTTTCATACAAAGCACGTGGTGCTTGCTTTAAACCATATAATGCCTTCTTTAACCTACAAACCTGGTTTTCATGCCCTTTCTGCACAAAGCCATGGGGCTAAAGAACATACACTTCTTCATGCAAGTCACCATTCAGAAATGTAATTTTAATGTCCAACTGATGTACATTCAAACCATGATGAGTTGCAAGTGCACATATGCTATGAACAATAGTCATTCTGAAAGTAGGAGCAAAGTTCTCATCAAAATCAATGCCTCTTTCCTAAGCATAACCCTTTGCAATAAGCCTAGCTTTATACCTATCAACTGTTCCATCAAGCTTGCACTTAAGCTTGTATACCCACTAGTGTCAATGGCCTTCTTGCCAGCAGGCAAGTCACATAAAACCAGGTACCATTTTTCATAATAGCATCATATTGTGATTGCATAGCAGCCATCCAATTTTCAAGCATTTTTGCTTTGTCAAATGAAACACGCTCATTCTCATGATAGAGACTAAAGGCAGCCAAAGCATAGCAATTCAATGCAAAAGAGGCACTATCAGAGCCTGAATGAGTACGATATGACAGAGGTGCATCTAATTTGTTGTCATGCAAAGTCTACACCAACCATTTTGGCATAGTTTCTACCTCCTCAATATCAAATCTCTCATGGACAAGAGCATCATGCAAATCTGCATAAGAAATGCAATGATTTGCATCATCACATGACACCTGTAAAGGCTGAGAAGTTGCCTCATTAGGACCAGCACTAGACTCTCCACCTATAAAAGAGGTAGCAAGGTATCATACATATCTTTTGAGCTAACTGATGTCTCCTTAGTACATGAAAGTAAAGCCTCAAAGCATCTTCCACAAAAACAACATCACGGATAACCAAAATGTGCTTAGTCTATGGATGATATAGATGATAGCCTTTGCTTTCAGAACTCTATCTACCAAAAATACATTTCACTTCTTTATCATCCGATTTCCTACGTTGTTTTCAGAACTCTATCTAACAAAAATACATTTCACTTCTTTATCATCTGATTTCTTTATACAGGTACTAATGCATATGCCACACAACCAAAAACACGCAGGTGAGCAACAGATGGCTCGGAAACATGCCAAGCCTCATATGGAGTGATAGAGTGCAATGCTTTAGTGGGACACCTGTTAAGTACATATATTGCACATATGACAGCCCCAAGCCAGAAGCTATATGGTAAAGCCTGACTCTTTAACCATACGCCTCCTCATCTCCATGAGTGATGTGTTCTTCCTTTTAGCAACTCCATTCTGTTGAGGTGTATATGGCATTGTACACTCATGTTTTATCCCATGTTCAGTCAGAAATGCATTAAATTAAGAGGACATATATTCCCCCCCCTCAATCAGAACAGAGGGTGTGCATTTTACATGCTGACAGATTTTCAGCCAAAACCAAAAATTGTTTGAAGCACATAAACACATTGGACTTTGCCTTCAATGGACATACCCATGCATGCCTGGAAAAATCATTGATGAAAGTCACAAAGTAAAGATAGTTCCCAAAAGAAGATGTCTGCATAGGACCACAGACATCACTATGAACAAGCTACAATTTCTTAGTAGCTCGAACTGAACCATCTTTTGGGAAGGAGGAATACTACATTTTGCCCAAAATATAGCCTTTACATACATGTTTACTGGGTGCCTCAAGTTTGGGCAAAGAGGAAATCATTTCAGTTTTCTCTAGGCCTAGCAAACTAACAAAACTTAGATGACCAAAGCATGCATGCCAAAACTTTGCATCTGACATAGCTTGAGAATCATGTATTACACATGCTAAATCATTCACAGATTTTTCATAGTCTATGAGCTTATACAACCCACAACATAAAATTCTTGAAGCGATAATCATGTCGTCATTTCACAGATCATGAATTGTGCATATGTCATCAATAAATTTCACAACCAAGCCAATCTTGGCTAATGCAAAAATTGATAATAGATTTTCCTTGATCCCTAGCATATATAAAGCATCTGACAATGTAAAAGAACTACCATTAGAAGTAATCAGAATGATCTTACCAACTCCCATATCAAGATAAGAGGATTTGTTGGTGCATGTGACAGTATTCCCTGTAGGGGCAGGTTCAAGTGAAGTGAAGAAAATTTGCTGCAAGGTAATATATTTGGTTGCCCCACTATCAAAGTACCAAACATTTGAGTCTACTACAGACATACACTACTCACGAGAAGATGGGTCAAAATTAAAAACAGTAGTAAATGCCCATTCTTCATTCTGCACAAGATTAACAGACTCTGTTTTTTATGTAGAGGCCTCTGCAAAAACCATTCCAACCTCTTTTTTCTTTGCCTCTTTTGCAGCCAATTTTGGACAGTTCTTTATGACATGATCATTTCCTTTATAGTAATTACAAAACAATTTTTGTTTTTTTTATTTCTTTTCATCTTTGTCTTCCTTCTTCAAATGTGCAGCATTTGCAGATTTTTATGTTGCAAGGTAATATGTTTGGTAATATCCTTCTTCAAATTCGCTGCAAGGTAATATGTTTGGTTACCCCACTATCAAAGTACCATACATTTGAGTCTACTGCAGACATACACTACTCATGAGAAGATGGGTCAAAATTAAAAACAGTAGTAAATGCCCATTCTTCATTCTGCACAAGATTAGCAGACTCTGTTTTCGATGTAGAGGCCTCTGCAACAACCATTCCAACCTCTTTTTTCTTTGCCTCTTTTGCAGCCAATTTTGGATAGTTCTTTATGACATGATCATTTCCTTTATAGTAATTACAAAACAATTTTTGTTTTTTTTATTTCTTTTCATCTTTGTCTTCCTTCTTCAAATGTGCAGCATTTGCAGATTTATGCTTACTACTAGATGAGCTCCATTTACCTTTGCCCTTCTAACTAGCCAGGAAATTTTGATCTACAACATGCATAATGGACATGTTTTGCCTAGAGTGATCTTTGTGCAATAGAATAGAGACTAGCTCCTCAAATGTCAAGGAATTTGGATTGCCTTTCATCATAAAACAAAAAGTAGAAGCAAAACTTTGATATGAATCAGGAAGACCATTCAGAACAGTCTGCACAAGTGAGCTATCTGGTATAACTTCGTCAGCAGAAATCAACTGTTCCTTCAAGTCTATGATCTTAGAATTACCTTCATTAATGTGCTCACTCTCTGGCTATTTTCATAGGTAAGTAAGACGAGCCTCATTCCTTGCCTGGTATAAAGTGGTAAGTATATCCCAAGCATCCTTAGCTATTCTGCAAGAGTGAATGTGAACAATAATGGCATGTTTGATAGACAAGGCTATCCATGCATATGCCTGAGCATCTTTTCCATCCCAATGAATTTATTCTACAATAGGTGCAGCAAAAACCGCAGCACGAACAGGAATTTGCAGAATATCACCATCTTCGATGCTAGCTACATCAGCTCCAGACATGTATTTGAAGGTGAAATAGGACATTTTTTAACAACCTATACAATATTCCATAGTCCTTTTGCGACCAATACATGATGCATCATATAAGCCCATAATGGGTAATTCGTACCATCCAACTTATCCTCAACAGCCAACATACGGAATACATAATTACTTGCAACCATTGCTAGTTGACTAAAATACCCTGATGTAGAAAATTGATTGTATCTCAAAAAGTTGAACAGAACTACCCTGTTGAATTCCGCTAAACCTCTAATAGACTTCAAGATGTTTATACTGACAAACCAAAAGCTATATATATCTTTGGCACAAAAAGACAAAATAGCCTGCATAAGCACTACAATACTACATTCGGAGGCCAAAACGAGCTTAGATCCCGATTTCAGCACCACATAGCAAAGTTGTTTTGATCTCCTAATCACGCTAAGTATGCACACAAAATTTCGTGTGATTTTGAGTCTATAACTGGAGGGGTGTTAATGATGCCCTAGATGAAGCAATGACATGCTCTGATACCAATTGTTGGAGTCTGAGGTCTGGGAAAGCATGTGAACAGCACAAGGAAGAAGAAGAAGCTTGGAGCACAACACTGAATACTAAAATTTATTACCACTAGATGTACAAAGATAAGTAACCCATTAGGGAAATAGGCATATATACAAGCCGGGGGAAAAAGCCTCCTAAAGAGGGAAAAAAGTGCCCCGGTGGTCCTAGTGTGTTCACACACATCACTACCTAAATATATCAACAAAAGCGGGATAGTACTCTTATGAATTGTCCTCAATATCTCTCTGATTTTATTACAGATACCATTTAAACACTATTTTCTAAAGATAAGTGCAAACTTTTATGCAATGGAGGATTTTTCAAGCCACGCTATCTTATCAAGTAGTATCAGTGCATCTTTTCTTGTTTCTATGCATGTTTCATCCATTGCATATTGCACACCTAGCGCATTATTAGTTATATGTGCATTGCAATGTATGCATCAAGATGTACATACATATGTGTCCAAGTGCCATGGGAAAGCACTTCATTTCATCATGAGACTACCCTACACCTAGAAAGGCAATGACTTAGTTTGGGTAGTAGTAGATAGGCTAATTAAATTAGCTCAATTTATTCCAGTTAGCACTATTATAAACTCTAGAATTAACAAAGATATTTGTAAATCAACTTTATCAGCTCTATGGACTTCCTTTGGGCATCGTCTCTAGTAGAGATGCTAAATTTATGAGTCACTTTTAGTGAGTAGTATTTCATAGATTGGAGACAAAATTCAGCATGAGTATAGTTCAACATCCCTACAGAGGTGGTCAAACAAAAAAGTCAATCAGATCTTGGAAGATATGATAAAAGCTTATGTAACTTCCAAATATACTAACTAGAAAGATTATCTATCACTAGCTAAATTTGCCTATAATAATGCCAAGAATATAACAATTGAATTCGATCCATTCATGTTGATGATGGGTTTTAGCTCAGAACCCATATGCAATTGGACTTCAAAATCAAAGGGTATAGGGAGACCAAAATTTCCTTCAAGATTTGAATTTTAAGCTCAAAGAATGTAGGGAAGAATTGAGAAGATATTAGGATTGAGCTAAAGCTTATGTCAATCCAAAAAGACATGAAGTACCTTTTCAAGTTGGGAAACAAGTTTATCTTTGAGTTCCAGAATGATCAGGAAAGTCAAAGACTCGTAAATATGCCAAGTTATCACCATGATATTGTAGTCCTTTTTCAATCATTAAGAGAGTGAGAATTTGCACCTATGAATTACAACTTCTAGAGAAAATTTGGATTCAGCCACTATTCCATGTTAATCAACTGAGGAAAAGATGACGTATTCAACTAATCTTATCGTGCAATAGATATTACTTCCACTTCTAATAAGTGAAACAACTTCTCATGAACATAAAGGGGTACTTCACACTTGAGAGAATTGTATAAGAACTCATTTGTATAATGAGTGCTTAGTAAAATGGAAGGATGGGACTGAGGAGAATTCCACTTGGGAATGAGTCTCCACAATCTAGCAAAGGATTACCATTTTCGAGTTTTAAGTTGGAAACCAAGATGAATGAATATATGTTCTTCTAGGCTAGAACATGAGGCTTGGGGGATCACCCACATATACATATACATGGATATATTTTTGAGGACGAAAATATTCTTAAGGAGGGAAGAATAATACAAAGTAACTTGACTTAACCAAGGAGATTAACTCAAGCCTTCTTTCTAGGGAATAGGCAAGCAGAGGCTTATCCTAGTAGTTGTCTCATGGATGTGAAGGAAGTGGTCTTGGGTTCAAATCCCATAAGCGACATGGGTGAGTGTATCGCGGCATTTCCCTCTCTCTCTCTTCCCCGCAACCCCCTCCAACCACACCATCCCCTCCTCTTTTCCCCCACCACCCCCGCGGCCCCCACCATCACCACGATCCCCTCCAACTCCACCAGCCCTCCTCTTTTCCCCCACCACCCCCGCGGCCCCCACCATCACCTCGACCCCCTCCAACTCCACCAGCCCTCCTCTTTTCCCCCACCACCCCCGCGGCCCCCACCATCACCACAACCCCCTCCAACCCCACCGTCCCCTCCTCTTTTCCCCCACCACCCCCGCGGTCCCCACCATCACCACGACCCCCTCCAGCCCCACCGTCCCCTCCTCTTTTCCCCCACCACCCCCGTGCCCCCCACCATCACCATGACCCCCTCCAACTCCACCAACCCTCCTCTTTTCCCCCACCATCACCACAAACCCCACACAACTCCTCCACAACCCTCCACAAACCCCACGAACCCCACAAACCCCACACAACTCCACACCCCTCCACAACCCTCCACAAACTCCACAAACCGCACACAACTCCACACCCCTCCACAACCCTCCACAAACCCCACAAACCCCACGAACCCCACAAACCCCTCAAACTCCACACCCCTCCACAGCCCTCCACAAAATCCAAAAACTCCACACAACTCCACACCTCTCCAGAGCCCTCCACAAACTCCACAACCCCCCACAAACTCCACACCCCTCCACAACCCTCCACAAACCCCACAAACCCCACACAACTCCACACCCCTCCACACCCCTCCACACCCCTCCACAAACTCCACAAATCCCACACAACTCCACACCCCTCAACAGCCCTCCACAAACTCCACAACCCCCCACAAACTCCACACCCCTCCACAACCCTCCACAAACCCCACAAACCCCACACAACTCCACACCCCTCCACAACCCTCCACAACTCCACACCCCTCCACAACCCCACACAACTCCACAACCCCCCACAAACTCCACACCCCTCCACAACCCTCCACAAACCCCACAAACCCCATGAACCCCACAAACCCCACACAACTCCACAGCCCTCCACAAGCCCCACACAACTCCACACCCCTCCACAACTCCACACCCCTCCACAGCCCTCCACTCCACAAACCCCACAGAACTCCACCCCCTCCACAGCCCTCCACAAACTCCACAACCCCCCACAAACTCCACACCCCTCCACAACCCTCCACAAACCCCACAAACCCCACGAACCCCACAAACCCAACAAACCCCACACAACTCCACACCCCTCCATAGCCCTCCACAACTCCACAGCCCTCCACAAACTCCACAACCCCCCACAAACTCCACACCCCTCCACAACCCTCCACAAACCCCACAAACCCCACGAACCCCACAAACCCCACACAACTCCACACCCCTCCACAAACTCCACAAACCCCACACAACTCCACAAACCCCACACAACTCCACACCCCTCCACAAACGCCACAAACCCCACACAACTCCACACCCCCCCACAGCCCTCCACAAACCCCACACAACTCCACACCCCTCCACAACCCCCCACAAACCCCACAAACCCCACGAACCCCACAAACCCCACAAACCCCACGAACCCCACGAACCCCACAAACCCCACACAACTCCACAACCCCCCACAAACTCCATACCCCTCCACAACCCTCCACAAACCCCACAAACCCACAAACCCCACAAACCCCACACAACTCCACACCCCTCCACAACCCTCCACAAACTCCATAAACCCCACACAACTCCACACCCCTCCACAGCCCTCCACAGCCCTCCACAAACCCCACACAACTCCACACCCCTCCACAGCCCTCCACAAACTCCACAAACCCCACACAACTCCACACCCCTCCACAGCCCTCCACAAACTCCACAAACCCCACACAACTCCACACCCCCCCACAACCCTCCACAAACTCCACAAACCCCACACAACTCCACACCCCTCCAAAACCCCCCACAAATGCCACAAACCCCACGAACCCCACAAACCGCACAAAACTCCACAACCCCCCACAAACTCCACACCCCTCCACAACCCTCCACAAACCCCACACAACTCCACACCCCTCCATAGCCCTCCACAAACTCCACAAACCCCACACAACTCCACACCCCTCCACAACCCTCCACAAACTCCACAAACCCCACACAACTCCACACCCCTCCACAACCCCCACAAACCCCACAAACCCCATGAATCCCACAAACCCCGCAATTTCCCACGACCTCCCATAAGGTTCTCATGCAGTTTTGGATGGATATTTGGAGGATCATTTCTCAACCAAACACTACAATGTTATATATCGTTGGAAAGCTCGCCACGAGTACTTTCCAATGGTGCAATAATAACTTTGAAATTTTGGATCAATTTTTGACCACACCCCAAAAACCCCTGCAACTCCCCACAACTCACCCCCTATTCCCACCCACAACCCCCGTAATCTCCCTCAACTCCCCACAAATCACCTCCCACACCGCCCACTTAATATGAAGGATCAAAAAGTACTACAAAAATTAGGTGAAGGATGTGCTTCTCAAAGTCATTCAAATATCACGGGCGGCACAAAATGAGGATCTCAGCTTGCATGCAAAAGTGACAGTAAAAGTGTAAGTGGTAAAAATGAAAGTGGAGAAATGACTGTTGCCACCAACCATTCATGACGACTGCCTAATTTTGAGGATCCAATTCAAGACTGGTGGCATATTTGATTTACCCCTCCAATCTTGGGCAATCAACCGGCGCATGATCAGTGGACGCGAGGAATCGGCAAGGCCCTCTTGGCCTATTGGAGCCTATAAAAGCAATGGATTTGTGTTCAATTGGGACACGCATATACTTATATGCGTACAGGGGTCCTCTCTTTGCACTCTGTGGTTACCAGCCAACTGTAGGAAGTCACTCTGTGGTGCGCATACAGAGCGTGGGCTTCCCAGTGGAGGGCTAATAGCACTATAGTGTGAAGAGAGTGGCCTGGCTTTGTCTTTCAGTGTGAGTCAGTGGTATTTTTATGCTCTTTTCCTTAGAGCAAATCTTTAGACTTTGTATTGATCAGTGCTAATCTGCATCTAGTTGTGTCCATTGTACGGATTGGATGAATCCCTTGTATTGATGTTGTTTAGTTCTGGAGTGGCATGTTAGCCCAGAGCATAAACTTTTGAGCATCTCTTTTTCCTATGTTGTAATCATCTGATTCGAACTAAGGAGTGGTTGGTCTTCCATTATTGTCATTTTGTCATTAATATTATCCCTAAGTATTCACAACTCTATGCAATCATTGATATCTGCCTGCTCACAGAAGTGTTAAAGGGTATATTTCCCTAAGGAGAACCTCCCTTGAGTAGGTGAAGTACTGGAGTGCTTGCTGCATGCTCCTGTTAAAAATAGATACCCCAGTACCTCCTCTACAGTTTGGCACGCCCGATGGGACACTTGCATTTCTGTGAGAGGCCCTGAGGATAGTAAATAGTCCTCTTTTTCAGTATTTTTTCCCTATTGCATTTGCAAGGTACATGACCCATACGCGAGCAGATAAGGAGCCTCTTCGTATACGAAGGAGCCTTAACAAGACGGCTATATCTTCGACCAGTGAACCTACCTCCCCTCTACCCTCTTTGAATTTATCTATTGATTTTGGAGTGACACCACTGTCAAAGGAGAAGCATAGGGGAAGATTAGACTTCTCCTCAAATACGTCAGAAGAAACACCAGTGCAAATGGAGGATCTCTATCATTTACTCTCCAGACTCAATATCAAGTTTCCTACCTTCAAGGGACAAGCTTATTAGGATGCTGATGATCATGTGAGGAGGTTCATCTCCTTATGTCAAGGATGAGGTCTGCAGAACAGAGAGGATGCAATGTTGGTACTCTTCCCATCCACATTGGAAGGCCTTGCTGACAAATGGTACAGTCAATATGCAGATGGCCATTTTGCTACATGGGAGGCTCTGAAGACGGCATTCTAATAGACATTTCGACCTAGTGAATCCTCAGAAAGAGCTCTAGACCAGCTCGAGAATCTAAGGCTAAGATCAGGTGAATCCTTTCATGAACTTCACACTAGAACAAAAGCACTTGTTGCACGTCTGCCACATGCTTCAGGTGACTTCCTGGTTTAAAAATGGATAGAAAAAGCTCTGCCCAGGTCATCTCAGCAGAAGCTACGTGAGTCTCTTAGATTGGATGCAACCCTCAATGATTTTGTTGCAGCAGCATCACGCATTGAAGAAGCTAGGCAACATTTTGAAGGGGATACACAATCGAATTATGCTGCAGAACTAGACCCTATTGGGCAACTGAGGAAGGAACTGGAGGCATTGAGAATGCAACAAAATCAACAAGAAGAGAAGGTCTTGCCACCACTGCGTTGCACTGATGATGAAGTAGCCCAACTTCGCCGTGAGTTAGAAGATTTGCGGACACTCAGGATATAAGAAGGCAGATTTGGTGTACAATATGTAACAACAATGGACATTCCAATGCTAATTTCCCTAACAAGGTAAGCTGTCAATTTTGTGGAAAGGATGGTCATGAAGCTAGAGATTGTTACTACCTCAAGGGTACACAGTAACGAAGTAACCCTCAAGCTTTGGATTCATATTATGCTAGTACTTCAAATGCACCTAATAGAGAGGAAAATCGTATGACAAAGCCTAGATATAATAGACCATTGATGTGTTATTGCTGTGGTGAGTATGGCCATATGCAAAATAGGTGTTCCCTTCCAGAAGATGCACCTCCTTGTCAACATTGTCCAGAGGCCAAGGATCACTATACCAAAGACTGCCCAAGAAGCAGTCTTCTCCAATCCACATGATTGCAGTCTCTCCACAAGGAGAAGGTATGACCATTCAGTCTTATGCTGTTTCATCCTCTGCAATAGCCATGATGACTAGAGCCAGACAAGCAGCAGCAATCCATAGAGAGGAACAACAAGGATTCCAGGATAAAGAGGAGGAAAAGAAGTCTGGGTGGAAGGGCCAAGAAGAAATTGAAGGAGCTTATGAAAGGATGGCTACTTCTCTAAGGGACCAACCAACAACTCTGCAAGAAGACACTCATGAGGTAAACATTGAACAGATCTTGAAAGGTATTCATCACAAGGTTAGTCTATATGAACTTATAAGGATGGATTCAAAATTAAGAAGTGACTTATTGAAGATTATACACTCTGCTCACTTGATCCAATCACCCAGTATAGATGGTTTCATGGTTGATTTTTCCCCTGCACCCTTGGCAGACTACCAAAGCTCAAGATTATCTGTTTGTATAAAGGATGAAGCTCTCACAGGTGTGATCATAGATTCAGGCTCTGGTATCAATTTGATGCTAGATTTCACGATGAAGAAACTGAATTTGAACCCCACCAAGATGGCACCATTCATAGTTACACTAGCAGATCAACATTGGGTTGCGCCTCTTGGCATTATTGAAAAGGTACTGATGATAGTACAGGGTTTCCACTTTGTTCTAGATTTTTTTGTTATTGCACTTCCACAGGAGACTTCTTACCCTTTACTCCTTGGGAGACCTTGGCTGAGGCAAGCAAAAGCTTTGCAAGATTTGGGGAAAAACAAACTATGGATTTCAACAAGCACCAATAGCCAACTGCAATTGCATTTGGAAGAAGGATTCGACTCAAGGAAAACTACTGGGTATACTGTGGATACTCAGGTAATGCCCTCTCTACCCCAAGAAGAAGATACATTATTGAATTGGATGATGGAAAATGCAGAGTGTTGCACAGTGGAAATCAGTGAAATAGAAGAAGAAGTTACGGATGAAGGAGTTGCAAGAAAAGGCCATGGAGATCACAAGGAGTTGGAGAATGAGATTTTGCAGGAGAATACAAACTTTGAAGAGGCAAAAAATATAGAAGTACCCGGGATGGAAAGTTATGAGCCTGAGTGCAGAGAAGATCTTCCTTTTACGGATATACCTCAAGGATGGACCAGAGAACATATTGCAGAATATAAGTTAAAGTCCACTCCTGCATATAGTGGAGATGATTTCTCAAACAAGACTAGTCCTAAAACACTGGTTCAAGAAATAAATCTAGGGGATGAAGAGAACCCTCAAGTAGTCCACTTGGCCTCCTGGCTATGGCATTATCCCCCTTTACTGCAGAAGGTAACTTCTTTATTTTTTACTTACAAAAATGTCTTCGCATGGTCCTACAAAGATCTAACAGGGATACCAGAGGAGCTGGGATTACACAGAATACCCTTAGTTGAGGGAGCCGCACCTGCAAGAAGTAGGCCATATCGACTCAATCCAAAATATGCAGAGGCGATAAAGTTGGAAGTTACAAAACTAGAAGAAGCAGGTATAATTGTTCTAGTAGAACATTCCAGGTGGCTTTCTTCTATGGTTATTGTACCCAAGAAAAATAGTGGAAAAATAAGAGTTTGCATTGACTTTCGTGCCTTAAATAAAGTGACTGTTCAAGATGGATTTCCTCAGCCCTTTTCAGAGCAAGTACTTGAGGAAGTAGCCGGTCACACTTTGTATAGCTTCTTGGATGGTTTTAGTGGCTACAATCAGATAGTGATCCATCTTGATGATAGGGACAAAACAGCCTTTGTTACTCCATGGGGCACTTATGTCTATACTCGCATGGCTTTTGGTTTGAAGAATGCACCAGCTTCATTTAATAGAACAATGTATCTGATATTGGGCAAGTGGTTAACAACCTTTCTCCGCATTTTCATGGATGACTTTCAGTGTTTTCAGGCACAGATAGAAGAGCAGCAGTTCAAGATTTCCATGATCATTTGGAAAATTTAAAGGAAATCTTTGAGCAATGTCTCAAAACAGGTTTGAAGTTAAATCCTGCTAAATGTCATTTTTTGGTCACCAAGGGCACTCTTCTTGGTCACATAGTATCTGCTGAAGGGATAACGGTTGACCCTACAAAGGTTACTGATATTCTATCCATGCCTATTCCACAAAGCCCAAAAGAAGTGCAAAGTTTTTTGGTCCATGCAGGATATCATAGAAGATTCATACGAATGTATTCGGAAATAGCTTGGCCCTTATCAAGGCTTACCAGTAAAAAGGTCCCTTTCTCATGGAGTGTTGAAGCTGAGAAAGCATTTTGTGAACTGAAAATGAGGTTATGTACTGCTCCACTTTTCAGTGTTCCTAACTGGTCATTAGAGTTTCATGTGCATACAGATGCTAGTCTTCATGTTGTTGGTGCAGTTCTAGCTCAACCATCATCACACAAGGTTGATAGACCTATCTCCTATGCGAGCAGACTACTCACCCAAGCAGAAAGGAACTATAGTACGACCAAAAGGGAAGGCTTGGCTATTGTATTTTCTCTTCAGAAGTTTCGGCATTACCTTCTCGATGTACATTTTATAGTCATATCTAACCATCAGCCCTTGAAGTACTTGATAAACAAGCCTAGAGTAGATGGAAGGATTTGGAGATGGTTACTCCTCTTTCAAGAATTCAACTTTGATATTCACATTAAGCCAGGAAGGGAGCATTACATGGCAGATCAAGTGTCCAGGACTGCAATGAGCGAGAAGGCAATAGGTATTAATGATGAACTAGTGGATAGTAATCTCTTCCTAGTAGCAATTTAGACTGATTGGTATGATGGAATTCTCAATTTTCTTACTACTGGAAAACTCCCAGAACATTTGAAACCCATAGAAAAGAGAAGATTACTCCTTAAAACCAAAGGGTACTCACTTATAAGTGGAAATTTATATAGATATTGTCAGGATGGTATCTTGAGAAAGTGTGTTTATCCAGAGGAGGTAACCCCTTTGCTTGAGGCAACACACAGTGAAGGGCATCTAAAGGGGGAAGAACTGGCTCACAAAATCATCCACAAGGGACTATGGTGGCCTCATATTTACATGGATGCGATCAAGTTTGCTAAAGAATGCCACATTTGCCAGAGATGTGCTCCTACGCCAACCAGATTGAATTTCCAACCATTAGTCATATCTACAGGATGGCTCCCATTTGAACGATGGGGTCTTGATTTCATAGGACCAATTAGTCCAACTGGTCAACCTAGGGGTAAGAAGTATATTTTGATGGCCACATGTTATGCAACTAAATGGATAGAGGCTAAAGCTACTGTGGATTGCACAACGTTAACAGTAGCTAAGTTCTTGTATAAACGTATTTTCTCAAGATTTGGTTGCCCACTGGAAATCACTAGTGATAGGGGAACACATTTTGTAAATCAGCTACTCCAATTTATATTTGACAGGTACAAGGTCTTCCATAAAAAATCTTGTGCCTACTATCCAAGGGCAAATAGCCAAGCAGAGAGCTCCAATAAGATTTTGATCGGGTTGGTGCACAAATTATCTTTTGATCATCAAAGCTTTTGGCCACAAGCATTGATCGGTGCAATTCGGGCTTTCAGACCTTACACAGTGGTAAAGGTATTACCTCATGGAGCAGTACATCTGGAGGATTTGCAAGGTAAGAGGATACCCTTGGTCAATATCTCGAGGGTGAAGAAGTACCTGAATTAAGGTAAATTGGAAGCATTTCATTCACCGTACCTATCGCATTTCATTCAGCGATTGCAGTTAATTTTATATATATATATATATATATATATATATATATATATATATATATATATATATATATATATATATATATATATATATATATATATATATATATATATATATATATATATATATATATATATATATATATATATATATATATATATATAAGAGTGAAAAAAAAAGTCAAAAAAATGAAAAAAAATCCGAAAAAAAAAACCCTGGTCAATATCTCCAGACTTGATGTGGGGGTTTGTATCGCCACATTTCCCTCTCTCTCTCTTCCCCGCAACCCCCTCCAACCCCACCATCCCCTCCTCTTTTCCCCCACCACCCCCACGGCCCCCACCATCACCACGACCCCCTCCAACTCCACCAGCCCTCCTCTTTTCCCCCACCACCCCCGCAGCCCCCACCATCACCTCGACCCCCTCCAACTCCACCAGCCCTCCTCTTTTCCCCCACCACCCCCGCCGCCCCCACCATCACCACGACCCCCTCCAACCCCACCGTCCCCTCCTCTTTTCCCCCACCACACCCACGGCCCTGATCCAATATGAATCTTTTGGTCTAAATTTGACGGACACAGCTCTAGCTTGGTTCCAGCCATTAGATCCTAATAATTTTCAAAACATGGAACAAGTCTATCAAGAAATGATTGAGTAATTCACTAAGTCTGGAATTAAAAACAACTCGTCATCATTGATTCATAGCTTTAAGCAAGCTCCTACAGAATCAGTGCGATTGGCAGCAAGAAGATTCAAGTAGTATGTGGATAGATGCCCAGTGGAAGAGAGGCCTACTCAAAACAAAATGGTGTCATTATTTTTGGAAGGATTATTGAATGGATCATTAAGATCTTTGGTATATGTAAAAAGAGTTCAAACTTTGCAAGAGTGTATGAAGGAATGTATCGACCTAGAAGACAATCTAGCAGAGGATCTGAAAATACCTCAAGGTAGTATCAAAAGTGAAGATTCGGCCAGCAGCACATCAAACCCTAAGAACAATGTAGAGGAAATAGCCGACTTAGTAGCAAAGAAGTTGAACGTTCAAGGACAGAGGAACTACCCCAACAACCCAATGAGAGTGCCCATGCTTAGAAGATGTATGCATCGTGGAGGTGATCATCCCTCTCATTTGTGCACTAGGGGAGTAACCCCACCACCTGCTTATGCTTACAATAGACCACCCGTTCCGGGCCCTCTACAATATTGCAGCATAGAACAAAAATACACAAATCACAGCGCAGAAAATTGTCCTTACAATAGGCAATCAAGACCTGTACAACCTGTCATGAGACCTTACGGGGGATACCCTCAAAGAGATCAAGGAGGTGAAGCCTTTAGATATCCCACATATCAATAGCAGGCACCTGTACCACGACCATATGCTTATCAAGGGTACACTCAACCACAACCGGTGTTAGGACAACAGCCACCCCACCCTCAAAATGTTGTCCCAGTGAAAATAGCTCAACCTGAAGAAAACTTAGAGAGAGCGATAGTCCCAGCCACACCATTGCCTAGCAATGAACCATATGCCTCATCTTATGACCATAGTCAAGGAAACTATCCCAGTTATGAGAGCTCTATGATAGAATATGGACAAACGTACAAACCATATGCATATGGCATGGAAGCACCAGATAGTTCCTACAGATATGAGCAGGATTATGTGTCATTGATCTACACAGCCCCCAGGACATCTATACCCCCCGACCCATGAACAAACCGCCTGTACACTACCAAACCCACCACCACCACAGCGAGTCTGGGAAGGATACTGTAGTGATTGTGGTAAAGAACACCTTTTCAGAGATTGCCCCAAGAACCCCAACAAAGTTAACTCGAACGTACAAATCAATGTGATAGAAGTAATAGAATCATCAGGAAGCGATAAGGAGTACACTGTGCCGTTGAAAGCAATAACTAGAGCCAAAGCTAGAGAGACCCCAGGCAAAACTGAAGAAAATGATCAAGGCGACAGAGAAAGGAATGTACCTACACCTCAAATAGTTGAAGACTCGGAGGAGCCTGAGAAAAGTGTTACAAGTAAACGAACACAGAGATGGAAGAACCGTAGAGATAGGATGAAGGAAAAGAAACTACAACAAAAGAAGGAAAATGAAAAGAGTGAACAAAATCCAAAAGAGAAACAAGAAGAGGAAGAAGAAATTCGGAAAGGAAAGTAAAAAAAAGAAGAGGTAGGATCAGTTTTAGCAGATCCCATGCCTGAAGAATTAGCCATGTGGATTCAGGCGTACAAAGCACGAATAAGGGCAGGACCTACCATTGAACAACATGAAAGAGAATATCCTAGAGGTGACCTAGAGAAAGAAAGGTTGAAGATATGTAAGAAGTTAATTGAAGTGGCTCAACAGACCCTAGAAAAACCGGTTGTTCAATTATCCAACTCGCGAACTCCCGAAGAAGAATTCCAAGAGTGTGTCATCCTTAATGACCTTGAGAAAACCAAAGAAGGTGAGATACACAATGAAAATCATTGTGAGGATAAAAGGGAAGGATCCATTATTCCCGAAGTAGAAGGGGAATGGCCTAAAGACTTGTGGGCAAGAGTCCAAGAAGACCGATGGAAGAAAGTGGAAGGAATAGAACCACCCTTTGAGGAGCTAGAAGCATAAGGTGAAATTGAAGACTCCATACCTGAACTGAACTCAGAAGAAATAATACCAATTGATCCAATTAACAAAGAAAATGAGTGTAAAGGTTTTGCCAAATTACACAGGAGAGTACGAACATAATTCGGAATTATATTGTATTCCCTCGATAAGGAAAAAAGAACCGAACCCATCAGTCAACACATCGGATATCATACAACATCTTAAAAAGGTAAAAATCCCTTGTACCCTGACGTTAGAAGAACTGTTAAGGATCAAACTACATTTGAAGGAGAAACTGACCAGCCAATTGGAAATCAAGGTGGACGAGAAGGAGATGTCTGATGAAGTAAACACAGTAAAAATCCCAATCGATAAGGTAGGAGATTTTAGTGAGGGAGATGAAGGAAACACTTGCCTTCCAATTACCTATAGGGGTTACACCACTAAAGCCATCTTAGATTCTAGAGCTGGAGTAGGAATTGCTACAAAAGAAATCTGGGAAAAATGGGGAAAACTAGCTTTAAGACCAACGCGCGTGAAGATACAAATGGCAGACGGACACACTGAACGACCCTTGGGATTATTGGAATGGGTAGTTTTTACCACTTGCGGAGTTGAGTTCGAGCACACCTTAGCGATATGTCAATTTGAAAGGCCAAGCAATTATGAAATGATACTTGGAAGACCATTCATGAGGCAACTAAAGGTAGTGCAAGATTGGGGGAAAGACGCAGTATATTTACAACATGAAGGAACCACAAAAAGAATAAATCTCCACACTTATACATATCAAGATGTCCCTCCCTTACAATGGAATCAGATTCATAAGGAGGAAGATAACCAGTCGATTCATAGTATAGGTTCAAGTGACCAATCGTGGATGAATGAAGACACTCATCTATGGATATGCCAAACTGCGAAAAAGGAAGAAGATAGGAGGAAAGGATGGCAGCAAAGGCAAGGAGTTGCTAGATCAGTACAAGATCCAGCCTATATGCCTCAAATATTCCTAGATGAAGAATTTGAACCTCATGGTTGGATGGAGATTTTAGCTACTCTCGATGTGTGTGTAAACGAAGAAGTGATAACCATGAATGAATGCATTGATGAGGAAGGATATGACGTTAGTCTATATGTGGTAGTTCTTCAAGAGGCTAAAGAAGGGGAAGTGATAGAAAAGGAATGGAAGGAGGATTACGAGAGCATTGAAATGGAGCAAGAGCAAATGGAAATAGAAAGTGGAAATCAAGAAGTAAGTATCATAGCTAATGAAATAAATCGAGAACCAACACAGGAAGAGGAGCTTGGATTAGATAAAGCAAAAAATGACGAAGAAAACAAGCCTCAAGACCAATTTGAAGTGCCCGCCCACTTCAAAAAATATGAAGTAGAAGAGAGAAGAATTGCTATTCAAATGCCAAAACGAGAAGCACAACCAGGAATAGCATATGACAATAAAGAACAGACCAAGAAAATAGTAGTAATGTTAGAGGAAGGAGAAGAACGATGTACTTTTATAGGACAGGATGTCTCAATGGAGGAAGAACAAGAGTTAATACGACTCCTAAGGGAATACAGGGATGTCTTTGCCTAGAGATATAAGGATTTGAAAGGATTAGATCCATCTATATGTGCACATAGAATCCCTATGACCACTAAAGCTAAACCTTCCAAACAAAGACCATACACATATAACGATGTTTACTCAGCAAAGATTAAAGAGGAGATAGATAAACTGTTAGATGTTGGGTTCATATATGAGATTGAACACACGGAATGGGTGTCACCTTTGGTGGTCGCACCGAAAAAGAATGGTAAGTTAAGAGTATGCATAAATCTGAAAAAAGTAAATGCCGCTACCATAAGGGATAGTTACCCATTACCCATCACAGATCATCTTCTGGAAAGAGTGGCAGGGAAGGAAGTTTATAGTTTTTTGGACGGCTTTTCAGGTTATAATCAGGTAGCTATTGCTCCTGAGGACCAGCATAAAACAGCCCTTGCAACTGAATGGGGAGTATACGCCTTTAGGGTTATGCCTTTCGGCCTAACCAATGCCCCAGCCACTTTCCAAAGATTGATGTGCCATGTATTCAAGGAGTTCTTGAGAAAGAGTATGGAGGTATACGTGGATGATTTATGCACTTACTCAGCCATACGATCAGAGCATATCCCTGAACTAGAAAAGATCTTTGCCAAATGTTGACAATATAGAGTATGCCTCAACCCAGAAAAATGTGTCTTCATGGTTTGACAAGGAAAAATATTAGGACATATTGTCTCTAAAAATGGAATTTCAACTGATGAAGACAAAATCAAAGTGATTTTGGATTTGCCAAGACCAAAGACTGCTAAGGAAGTCCAAGCATTTATGTGACATCGCAGATACTACCGAAGATTTATACATATGTATGCCATAATTGCTAGACCTCTTTATGCACTATTGTCTCAATTTAATTGGACAGAAGAATGTGAAAAGGCCTTTAACGAATTAAACAGTGGATTGAGTTCAGCCCCAATCCTTCAAGTACCTAATTGTAACAAGCCCTTTCACATTCATGTAGATGCTTCCAAGTTTGCCATTGGTTGCATCCTAGCTCAACCCGCAGATACAAGAAAGTTAGATCACCCTATAGCCTATGCCAGTAGACAGTTGAATCAAGCAGAACATAATTATACCACAACTGAGAGAGAAGACCTAGGGATGGTGTATGCAGTAAAGAAGTTTCGACACTACTTATTGGCAAGCAAATTCAAATTCTTCATTGATCATCAAGCCCTACTGTACTTAGTCAATAAACCTTGTAATACGGGACGACTAGTACGATGGTTTTTATTGTTGATGGAATTTGATTTTGAAGTAGTAGTCAAGAAAGGAAATACCCACATAAGAGCAGATCACCTATCAAGAATGACACATGGAGAACCACCCATAGGAGTACCTGATGATATGCCAGACACGTACCTATTCAACCTCGAAGTATGTCCCCAATGGGCAGAAAAATTGATCCCTATACTCACGTATGGACCTAAAAATGGGATCACACCAAACCGAACCCAAGACCTATGGAAGACTAAAAACCTTCATATCATCGCTAGAAGTTTGTATCACCAAGACTCAAGTGGATTACTCATGAGATGCGTAGAAGAAGAGGAACAAGAAATGTGGCTTCAAAAAGCGCATGTAAATCAATGGAAAACTCATCTAAATGCGAACGGAACATGGCTGTTGGAAGCAGCCAGAGGCATAGAAGACGCGGAAGCATGTAACGACGGAGCAGGGAGCCAGTCGAATCTTTTTTCAAAGAATTATGTTTTCAAATACTTTCCAAAAACCTCCAACAGTGATTTTTATCACTATTGTAACATATGTAACATAGAAAAACCCTTTTCTTAATTTCTCGCTCCATTTTGTGCAAGCCGAGGAGTCCTCGAGCTTGAGGAGCTTAGGTAGAACAAGCGTATCAATTTTTGTTATTTTTAGACACCGTTTACCCTTCCAAATAGCATCTAGGACCTAATTTTTAACTATGCCGGTCACTAGATGTGAAACCGGTCAAAACTAGTCTAGAAACTATAAAAAGAGCTAGAGAGCTCATTTTTGAGGTTAGCTTGTTTGAGGTTAGAGTTCTTTTGAGCTTGTAATAGTGTTCTTGAGTAATAGAGTTGATTTCTCACCTTCCATTGTGTCTTGCTTGTCTCTTCGTAGTGTGTGTGTATGTGTGTGTGCATTTCTATGCTTCTCACCTTCACTCTCACTTCATCTTACATTCACGATCTTCATATCACTCCTATCTCTTCCGCGGATTGACAATTAAGGAGGTGAAGCTTCTTAACGTGGTACTTACCATTGTGCTAGAGCAACACCAAATTTGGTGCCGTTGTCGGGGATCGAGTCTAGGACGAATGTGTGATGGTAAGAGTATAGCAAGAAGTAGCGTTGGAAGGTAAAAATTTCAGTTTTTGTTGTTGTTTTTACTTAGTTTTTAGTGTTTTTCACCTCCCCCACACTCCATCTTCATCACCGCATCATCATCTTCATCTCCAAAAAAATCAAAAAATTCACCATATCCACCCATTCTCCTCATTTCCCCTCATTTGTGCATGCGAGAGAGTGAGAGAGAGCTTTTGTGCTTGTGTGTACTTTTGTTTTCTTGAGTTTTCTTGCAGGTACAGAGCTCCAGTGCATCAGGAAAGCTTGGAAAAGGTAAAATTCTCAGTTTCTGTCAGAAATTTCTGACTGTGTGAGACCATCGCGATGGTCTGCAAAGTTCGGAATTTGAAGAAGGCGACCACACCAGCGTGTAGAGCACACTTGCGCCTCTAGGAATCCATACTTGCATTGCAAAAAATCATACTTTGGTGGACCATCGCGACGGTCTCAGACCATCGCGATTGTGTCACACCATCGCGATTGGCTCACGCCATCGCGACGGCTCGCCCGGACCATCGCGACGGTCTCACGCCATCACAACGGTTCATTTGGACCATCGCGACGGTTCGCGGACCATCGCGACTGTTCGGTTGACCCCACACCATCGCGATTGGCTCACGCCATCGCGCCGACGGTGCCACGTGGCAAGTTGGACCATCGCGACAACTCAAATTTTGGACCATCGCGATTGGCTCACGCCATCGCGCCCAGACCATCGCGATTGGCTCAAGCCATCGCATCTGTGACCATCGCGACGGTTCACTTTGGACCATCGCGATTGTTCACGTTGACCGTTGACTCACGCCATCGCGATTGTCCGCCTGATCGAGCCATCGCGACGGTTCACACTACGCCATCGCGATTGTCCGCCTGATCGAGCCATCGCGACGGTTCACACTCACGCCATCACGATTGCTCACTTTTGGACCATCGCAACCGTGCACTTCAGACCATCACGATTGTTCACCCTCACGCCATCGCGACGGTCCCAGACCATCGCGATCATCTCATACCATCGCGATTGTGCACCCCCATTGCAAATTTTAGGGTTTCATTTTTTCGCCAATTTTGGGGCTATTTTTGGGAAATTTTTGGGTGATTAGACTCATAGGAGACCCCTTAGCTCATATTTGGAGAAAAACCTGTTTGTCAGTTTTTACCCCCCAGGGCCTGAACGGTCATAACTTTTTCATCCGAAGTCCGTTTTTTGAGCTTAATAGCTCATTAGAAAGCTTTTGACGAGTACTACGTGACCTCAACTGTTTTTTTCTTAAAGGATATGTCTATTTTTAGATAAGATATTTTGAGGTTGACCTAGTTTGGGACTAGAAAGCCAGGGGGCAAGCATTAAAAAGTTGGGCAAAAGGGAAGGGACTTAAAAGGTGTATACTCAAGTGCTTGATCATCCAACTGTGAATTGGTCTAATATCGGATTTTTCCAGGTCTAGCAAGGACAATCAAGGGCAACCAAGGCAAGGCAGTGAAGGGCATAAAGCTTGGGAAGCGCGGCTTCTTGGGCATCAGAGCAGCATTGTGGATTTAAGACGATAGGAACGCCTCAAGTTCAAGAGAATTAAATTTATCAAGTTCAAGACTAAAGTAAAGGTGTGTGACACGAAAATCTAAAGGAAAGAACATAAGTCTGACGGAACGAGAACTCAAAGTACCACAGAAAGTCGAATTCCTAACGCATACATTAAGACAAGAATCTGAAGGAATCTAAAAATAATCAAGAAAGTAATAACAAAGAATCATTGACGATCTGAGCGTGTACTGAGTGTGCAAGGAAGAAAATTAATGAACCTTAGATCGGGCAAACATATAGGTAAGTCAGAACGACGAAGCCTTAGATCATCAGAGGCAAGTGTAAGAACTACTGCACGATCGTGGGCTCAACAATTGAACACTAGTTATCCCTACGAGAGCTCAGATACTAGCAAATCAGAAATGGCATTTAGCACAGACAGACCAGAAGGAGGGTCGAATGTAGCATACTTAGAAAAACCAGAAGGACCCTATAGAACACAACTAGAGTTTCTCCGAACCAACCGATTAGGTGCTCACATCTACAAGGATGGTTTGCGAAGGCAAGTGGTGCAAATGCACAACCCCGATCAACCCATTGGATTGGAACATCCAGTGGTGAAATTTGAGAGAGACACGTACATAGACAAGGAAGGAACAATGTACATCTTAAGTACGCATACAAACAATACCAATGAGTTTGGTGTAATTCAATTAGAGACGGAAACTAAATCTCAAGGAAAAGAACCATTAGAAGAGCCTAGAACACCTAGAGGGAAATCTGTACTGACACGAGTACTAACCCCAGAATGGATCCCTCAGGACAACAGAAGCATAGAGTTGTTTGTCAATAAAGAAACTGATGAAGCCTTTTGGAGATACAAGACCGAACTACTTAGTGAGGTAGGTATCATCACGATATATGAGTTCAAGGACCTGGATACACCTGGAAAGGTTGTATACCTGGATGAGACTTCAGAAAGAGTCTTTGTGGTGCCTGACCATGCTAAAAACACATACACATGGAGAGGTGAATTGGTATTCCCTCCATCTAGAACAAACATGAATACAAGCCAACAAGGGGCAGGAACATCATCAGCCCATGGAAATCAAAGAGAGAAAAATAAAGAAAGACCCGAAGTAAGCTTCACTCATCCCATAGGGAGAGATAGAACAACCACGAACACTAATAGAGCAGATAGACAAAGAGATCATGGAATACCAGGTGGTAGAGATGATTTTCCTCTACCTAGACCACGTGAACATGCAAGAATGTTAAGACCCACTCAATTAGTAAAATCAATGAAGAATTATTTTGATGGGACAGGAGATCCCTATGACCATGTCGCAGAATTCAAGCAAGTACTAAGAGCAGAACAAGTTGAAGACATGTTCACGCAATACAATGCATTTGGACTAACGTTAAAGAATACCGCTTTAACTTGGTTCCAACCATTGCAACAAAGGCAATTTAGAGACATCCATGACTTTTTAGAGTCCTTCATCACTGAATTCTCTAAAAGTGGGATTAGACATGACACGTCTTCGTTGATTCATAGCTTTAAACAAACCCCTCAAGAAACAGTAAGACTGGCAGGACGTAGGTTTAGACAATATGTTGAACGATGTCAAATGCAAGAGCTACCCTCACAGGCCAAGCAAGTGTCATTTTTTCTAGATGGCTTGTTGAGCTCTAAACTACGCTCCTACGTGTACCTAAAAGAACCCAGAACGCTAGAGCAATGTGTAAGAATTTGTATAGACATTGAGGACAACTTAGGAGACGAGTTCGAGCTCTCAAAGGTCTACAAGGACTCAGACTGTTCATCTCTAGCATCCACAAAATTGTCTAGCTCGATAGAAGACCTCGCAGAAAAAGTGGCTCAGAAAACTAGGAGTTTCTAGTAAACCTAGGGTGCTAATGAACAAGCGTTGTTACACCTGTGGTGGTGACCATATGGCAAATGTGTGCCCCAATGCACCACAACCTCAAGCCAACCCTAGTGGCCAATACTGTACAATTGAGAGAAGATACATGAATCATACGACTCAGGACTGCCCATACAACAAACAGACCGTGAGACAGAACTACCCGCAAGCATACCCGCAGCCAGGTAGGTATCAAGGCCAATACAATGCTCAGCCTTATTACTATAGGCCTCCTCAGAACTACCCATACCAGGCTCAACAGAGACCTCAACTTGTCTTAGCTCAGCAGCCACCCCCACCAGCGAATGTCATCTCAGTCAAATATGCTGCTGCAGAAGAGAACCTAAGTAGGGCTTTAGTGCCTTCTTCACCTTTGATCACAGAGAATGACCCGAACTCAAACAGTTTTGACTCTACGCATGTAGATAGTCCACTCGCTTATTACACGGAGTCACCAGAACACGTAGAAACATATCATTATGATAGTCCAACAGTGGAACCTAGTTGGGAGCCAGACTATGCTAATGTGATGTACACAAACCCAAATCCACGGCCCCAATTAAGACAACAAAGACCACAGGGCCCTAGAGGACCATGCTTTAGGTGCCAAGGAGATCACTTCATAAAGGATTGTCCACATCCCCCGATATCAGGGCAATCACAATACTATAACATACAAGGCATTTGTGCCGATTGTGGCAAAGAGCACATAATCAAAGATTGCCCTAAGAACCCTGTTAATGCTTCGAATGTGACACCGATCAACGTGATAGGTATTGTAAATAACGCAGATGGATCCAACCCTACATACGTGCCTATCCAAGCTATCACAAGAGCCCAGGCGCTCTTACAGAACCAACAGCTTAATCAAGGGAAAGTAGCTGGAAGTAGTGAAGTTGCAGAATCTAGCAGTAAAAAGACAAAATCTTGGAAAGATTCTAGAGAAAGAATTAAGAGAAAATGGAGTAAAAAGATAACTGAGTTGGAAGGAAGTTTGAAGGAATCTAGAGCCAAAATCCTAGAATTGACTTCACAAGACTTGAATCAAGAGAATCCAGCTCAGAAATCAGGATCAGTTTTAGCGGAACCCATACCAGAAAATCTAGACATGATGTTTCGTGCATATCAGGCTAGATTAAAAGAGGGACCTCAGGTAGCTGAAATGATCAAAAACTACCCTCGAGCTGATCTAGAAATTGAGAGAACTAAACTTTGCATGAAGATGGTAGAACTAGCACAAGCTTTGTTCGAAGCCTCTAGATATCTTAATTGGAATAACATGGCAAAACCGGAATTACATTTTCAAGGACTAATGGAGAGGCTAGAATATTTGATTGAAAGCAAAGAGAAAAAGGATCAGCATAGGAACCCTAGTGTCCCAGAGATACAGGAAAGGACTGCACCATCCCTGACTCAAGTACCCAATACAGAAAGTCAAGACAACCTGTCTTCCATACATAAGTACTCACATGAATTTTTGAGGGAAATCCAAGAAGAGAAATGGAGAAAAGAACAAGGAACTCATCCTCCTATTCAAGAAATAGATGACTTGCAGGAGCAATTTCCCCAAGACATCCCCTCTATATACAATGGTGTAGAGGAAGAACAACTGAGTGAACACACAGCTTTTGAATCTAATTCTTTACAAGAATTACCTCAATTCACAGGACCTTGGGAAGCAAACTCTATCAATATGAGAGCACCCACGATAATAGTGAGGAATGAAGAATCAGTAATCCCTAGAAACACGGAAGTCATCAAGAATACTAAAGTACAATGTAATCTCACTCTAGAGGAATTGTTGAAGGTAAAACCAGAATTGTGGAAACATGTAGCAAATCAATTCCCCGAGCTTGCTACTACTCCCTCACAAATAGGATCACAAAATAAGGTACCAGAGATACCTGTAGAAAAGATTGGAGATGTGAGCGAAGGAGAGGAAGGTAACACTTATCTTCCGATAACCCATCAGGGCTACACCACGAAAGCCATCTTAGATTCAGGAGCCGGAGTAGCCATAGCTACCACCGCTTTATGGAAACGTTGGGGTAAACCAGCACTCAGACCTACCAGGATGAAGCTACAAATGGCTGACGGACACATAGAAAAACCATTAGGCTTACTAGAAGGCATATCTCTCACCACTTGTGGTGTAGAATTTGAGCATATCTTTGCCATTTGTGTCAAAAAATCATGCATATGAGATGATATTGGGACAACCATTCATGCGTCAGTTGCAAATTGTACAAGATTGGGGAACCAATTCTTTGTACTTGCAACATTTAGGAGTGACTACCAAAGTCAATCTTAAAGACTATTCACATCGAGATGTACCCCCAATACAATGGAATACCATCCATAAGACACCAGTAGAGACGGAATCCGTGCACTCATTAGAATCAGATCCTTCTTGGTTGCATGAGGATACTCATTTATGGATGTGTAAGGTAGCCAAACAAGAGGAAGAAAGATTAGAAGCAAGGACCTTAGGTGCAGAACAACATCCACGAACTCTTCAAGACCCAGCTTACGCGCCTGTAGTATTCCCTGACGAAGAGTTTGAACCCCATGGTTGGGCAGAATTCCTAGCAACCATGGACGTAGCCATCAATGAAGAACAATGGACACCCCACTGTGACGAGGATGGCTATGACATATCAGTTTTCACGATAGAGCCAATCATGTGCGATGCAATTTTAGAAGAGTGTGAACCTAACACTGATGCATTTGAGGATGCAAGCGATTTTGATTTAGAATCAATTATCATGGACTCTCCATTTGCATCAGAGGAAGAATATTTCTACGAAGTAGAGACTCACCCTCAGAGACACGAGGAAATTACGAATGAGGTGAGGTTAGCCACAGAAGTGACTACTAAGAGTAAAGGAAAGAAAAGAAAGAAGAAAGAAACCATGTCAAAAAAAGAAGAATATTTGTTTGAAGTACCCAAGAATTTCAAGAAATATGAAATCGAAGATAGAAGAATCATGGTACGAATGCCTAATAGAAAGGCGAATGACGGACAAGTATATGATAACCGAGAGAAAACCAAGAAAATAATTGTAGCCATAGAAGGAGAAGAAGAAAAATGTACATACATAGGGCATGATTTGACAACTGAAGAAGAAGAAGAGCTAGTTGCCCTATTGCGTGAATATAGAGATGTTTTTGCTTGGAGTTACAAAGATTTGAAAGGAGTAGATCCAGATATATGTTGTCATAGAATCCCTATGACTCCAGATGCAAAACCTACGAAACAGAAACCTTACACGTACAATGATAACTACGCTGCGAAAATTAAAGAAGAGATAGATCACTTGATAGAAGCAGGATTCATCTATGAAATTGAGCATACCGAATGGGTATCTCCCATTGTGGTAGTGCCCAAGAAGAATGGAAAATTGCGTGTGTGTATTAACCTTAAAAAAGTTAATGCCGCAACGATTAGAGATAGCTATCCTCTTCCTATCACAGAACATCTATTGAAAAGAGTTGCGGGCAAGGAAGTTTACAGCTTCCTTGATGGTTTTTCAGGCTATAATCAAGTAGCCATTGCTCTAGAGGACCAACACAAGATGGCATTTGCCACTGAATGGGGCATATTTGCATTTCGGGTAATGCCATTTGGCTTAACAAATGCACCCGCCACTTTCCAGCGACTCATGTGTCATGCTTTTAAGGAATTCCTACGCAAGAGTTTGGAAGTATATGTCGATGACATATGTGCTCATTCTAATATCAGCCAGATGCATATCCCAGAGTTAAGACAAATATTTGACAAATGTCGAGAATATCAGGTTTGTTTGAACCCAGAAAAATGCGTTTTCATGGTCAGACAAGGCAAAATTCTAGGACACATTGTATCAAAAAATGGAATCTCTACGGATGAGGAAAAAGTAAAAGTAATTGCAGATCTACCTAGGCCGACGAACATCAAAGAGGTACAAGCATTTATGGGTCATTGCGGATATTATAGGAGATTCATACACATGTATGCAATAATAGCCAAGCCTTTGTACTCTCTTTTAACCAATTTTGAATGGACAGAAGAATGTGAGAATTCATTCAACGAACTTAAACGACGCTTGTGCTCAGCACCTAAATTGACTACCCCAGATTGGAGTAAGCCATTCCATGTACATGTGGATGCATCCAATTACGCCATAGGATGTGTGTTAGCACAACCCATGAGTGAAGGTAACATAGATCTCCCCATAGCTTACGCTAGCAGACAATTGAACGCAGCAGAAAGAAATTACACCACGACGGAACGAGAAGGATTAGGGATGATCTACGCGGTAAAGAAGTTCAGACACTACTTGTTGGCCAATAAGTTCAAGTTCTTTACAGATCATCAAGCCCTATTGTACCTAGTCAACAAACCATGTAACACAGGACGATTGATACGTTGGTTTCTACTACTCATGGAGTATGATTTTGAAGTAGTAGTCAGGAAAGGAAAGACACATCTTAGAGCTGACCACCTTTTGAGATTAACCTCAGGAGAAGCTCCTCAAGGAATAGCGGATGAATTACCAGATGCTTATTTGTTTAATCTTGAGATAGCACCAGAATGGGCTAAGCCTATAGTCCCTATTCTGACATACGGACCCAAGAATCCTAGGATAAAGATCAAAGAGGGAGAGATTACCAAGTCTCAGAGATACCAAATAATGGTAGGAAGCATATATAAACAGGATAATCAAAAGATTCTTGCTTGTTGTGTAGATGAATCAGAACATGCGAATTGGTTGCAATTAGCACACATAGGTGCATTAAAGCAACATCATTCAAAACATCGAACATTACAAACGTGTTCTTTCATTTAGCAACTCCATTCTATTGAGGTGTATACGGTGCTATACACTGATGTTTTATCCCACGTTCAACCAGAAATGCATTAAAGTCAGAAGACATATATTCCCCCCCTCGATTAGAATGGAGGGTGCTCATTTTACATGCTGACAAATTTTCAACCAAAAGAAGGTGTTTGCATAGGACCAGAGACATCACTATGTACAAGCTGAAATTTCTGAGTAGCTTGAACTAAACCATCTTTTGGAAAGGAGGGACACTGAATTTTGCCCAAAATAAAGCCTTCACAGACATGTTTTCCGGGTGCCTCAAGTTTGGGCAAAGAGGACACCATTTCAAATTTCTACAGGTGTAACAAACTAGCAAAATCAGATGACCAAAGCATGCATGCCAAAGCTTTGCATCTAACATAACCTGAGAATCATGTACTGCACATGGTGAATCATTCACAAATTTTTCATAATCTATGAGCTTATGTAGCCCACAAGATAAAATGCAAGAAGCAATAATCACGTTGCCATTTGACAGAGCATGAACTGTACATATGTCATCTACAAATTTCACAACCAAATCAATCTTTGCTAAGGCCGAAACTGATAAGAGATTCTTCTTGATCCCTGGCACAAATAAAGCATCTGATAATGTAAAAGAACTACCATCATAAGTAGTCAAAATTATCTTACCAACTCCCATAACAGGATAAGTGGAGTTGTTGGTGCATGTAATAGTATTTCTCGTAGGTGAAGGCTTGAGTTAAGAGAAGAAACTACGCTGTGAGGTAATATTTTTGGTCGCCCCACTATCAAAGTACCAAACACCTAAGTCTACTGCAGACATGCACTACTCATGAGAAGATGGTCCAACACTGCAAACAGTAGTAAATGCCCATTCTTCATCCTGCACAAGATTAGCACACTTTGTTTTTTATGTAGAGGCCTCTGCAACAACCATGCCGACATCTTTCTTCTTTGCCTCTTTGGCAGTCAATTTCGGACACCTCTTAATGACATGATCATTTGCTTTACAGTATTTTCAAAACAATCTTTGTTTTTCTGATTTCTTCTTATCTTTGTCTTCCTTCTTCGATTGTGCAGAATCAGCAGATTTTTTCCTTACTAGCAAAAGAGCTCCATTTTCCTTTGCCCTTTTGACTAGCCGAGAAAGCTTGATCTGCAACACGCATAATAGATCTGTTCTACCTAGACTAATCTTCCTGCAATAGAACAGAAACTAACTCTTCAAATGTTAAGGCATTTGGATCGCCTTTCATCATCAAACAAAGAGTAGAAGCAAAACTCTGATATGAGTCAGGAAGACCATTCAGAAAAGTCTACACAAGTGAAATGTCAGGAAGGACTTCATTAGCAAAAATCAACTGTTCCTTCAAATCCTTGATCTTTGTCAAAAAATTGTCCATAGAATCACCTTCATCATGTGCTCACTCTCCAACTGTTTTTGGAGGTAAGCAACATGAGCCTCATTCCTAGCCTGGTACAATATGGTAAGTGTATCCCAAGCATCCTTAGCTGTTTTGCAAGAGTGAATGTGAGGAATAATGGCATGTTTGATAGACAAAGCTATCAATGCATGTGCCTAAGCATCTTTGCCATCCCAACAAATTTTCTCTGCAGTAGGTGCAACATGAAGCGCAACATGAACAAGAATGTGAAGAATATCAGCATCTTCAATGCCATCTGCATCAACTTCAATACTTGTATTAACAAGTGTAATAGGATATTTTTCAACACCCTGCACAATGGTCCACATTCCTTTTGCAACCAATACATGTGGCATCATATAAGCCCACAATGGGTAATTGGTATCCAACTTTTTCTCAACATCCAACATACAGAATACATCACTAATTTCAGCCATGGCCACTTATTAAAATAACTTGATGCAGAGAACTGAATGTATCTAAAAAAATCAAACAAAACACCTTTGATGAGTTCTGCTAGACCTCTAGCAGACTTTGAGATGCTTATTCTGGTGAATTGGAACTTGTATATATCTTTGGCACAAAAAGACAAAATAGCCTGCAGAAGCATTGTGATAGTGCATTTGGAGGACTAAACGAGCTCAGATCGTGATTTCAACACCACAAAGTAAAGATGTTTTGATCTCCTAATCACCCTGAGTATGCTCACCAAATTTCATGTGAATCTGAGACTATGACTAGAGAGGTGTCGACGATGCCCTAGATGAAGCGATGGCCTGCGCTGATACCAATTGTTGGAATTAGAAGTCTGTGGAAGCATATGAACAACACAAGGAAGAAGAAGGAGCTTGGAGCACAACACACAATACTGAATGTATGACCACTAGAATGTACGAAGATAAGTAACCCGTTAGAGTTATAGGCATATATACAAGCCGGGGTGAAAAAACCTCCTAAAGAGGGAAAAAAGTGCCCCGGTGGTCCTAGTGTGTTCACACACATCACTACCTAAATATATCAACATTCATTGCTGGAGAGATCAGCTTGGCATATGTGCCTATGCTGGAGAACATTGCAAACCTTTTCACGAAGACTCTGCCTAGGGAGAAGTTTGAAGCTTTCTGCAAAGCTTTGGGCTTACTTCCTTTCATGGAATGATGCCACATAGCTTGGCACTTCCTGATACATGAGTGCCAACTCCTTGTTCACTGCATCACTCCTAGGGGGGATTTGTTCATATATTTAGGTAGTGATGTGTGTGAACACACTAGGACCGGGGGGCACTTTTTTCCCTCTTTAGGAGGTTTTTTTCCCCCAGCTTGTATATATGCCTATAGCCCTAATGGGTTACTTATATTTGTACATTATAGTGGTAATACATTCAATATTGTGTGTCGTGCTCCAAGCTTCTTCTTCTTCCTTGTGCTGTTTGCGTGCTTCCACATATGTCTAACTCCAATAATTCTTACCCTCTCTCTTTGTAGATGATCTTGACGAATATAATGTCATTTAGGTTATTATTTCTCCTTCATTATTAATTGATACTTAGTGCTTTTAGTTTTATTTGAATATTACCTTGCATATATGTGTGAATTCAAGTCTGAGATTCAGTGCATGCACAAATCGGTAGCAGCAATGAAAATATTTTCTATGTATTGAGTAAGCACTCTATTAGGACATAGAGTAGTATGTTTTGATGAAGATGGATGAAGGATTACTCAATGTCCAAATGAATTGATTGTACACTCATTTGAAAGCTATTAAAGTTCTAATTAGTTCCATAAATTCCAAACTCTATTCTTTGCATGACATTGTACTCATAGAAACAAAGAAAACATAGAGTGTTTCTCTTCAAAAATCAAGATCCTTTGAAGATCTACTTGCCTTTTCTTATGCACATAACAATGTTTGCTCTGCAATACAGGTATCAAAGCCATAAGAAAAATATCAAAGAGAAGAAAAAAAAAATCTATTGAAGTGAAATGAACACCTCACCAAAGTTTGAAGTGAAGAAGCAAAGAGATTATATGTCAACAATAAGAGGAAGTATACAATTTGTCAAATAAAAGAGGAAACTACATTGAGAGGAGTAAATTTGTTTTTTGAGGTAAAAACCATATTCTTCAAATTCAGTGCATCAAGACAAAGCTACAAAAGAGCTCAAATCCATCATCTTTGATCTCAATTGTTAGATTGCAGAGCTTGAAAAGGAAAGTATCAACCTTAGAGGTGTAGAACAAGCAATATTTTGATTTGGAAAAGATAATTGGGCCTTGTGATTAGTGCATAGGAAAAGCCCAACAAGATGAAAATGATCCAACCATTGAGCAAACAAGAGAAATCGATACCATATGAGTAACTCCATGTACAAACATATTCAAGGTTTGGATGCATCAAAGAAGGTCTTGGAGTGATTGCTGAGATTATCCTCCACCTTCGCCATCGACTCAACAATGAGCTATGTAATCTTAAAAACAACCACTCAAAAGTTTCAAATGATTACATATTGAAGGTTAAAGAGTTGGAAAATGCTAAGATCAATTGGTTGTAACCCTAGAGGATGATGATCTAGTAGCCCAAACCTTAAATAGGCCTCTAGATGATGAGAAATGGAGGGGTTTGGTACATGTGAGGGAGTCCATCCATGTTTATGATCAACATCACTCTCATTTCATGAGGAGATGAAAATTGGTGGTAGTTATTCCAATGATAACCAAAGAAAATTATTGTATGCATGTAGAGGAATAGGAGGATAAAAGAGAGGTGCTAGAAGAAGAAGAAGAAAAGGATTCAAAAGCAACCAAGTAAGTAAAACACAACAAGAAAATGCATGTGAAAGAGATTCAAGAGAAAGAAATAGAGAAAGAGATGGAAGATTCGATGGCAGAGCATAACATACTTCGTATGTATGCTTTTCATGTGGTAATTCAGATAATTTTGCAAACGAATGTTATAATAATGCTCAAAGTCTAGGAACCAATCCTATCATAAAGATTATGGGGGGGAATATAAATATGATAAAACCTCATCCAAATAAAGGGATGATTATTTAATTTCCATGCGTTATGGTCAAGATGCAACTTAAGCCAGTGAAGATATTGTTGATAGATTTAGGTAGTGATGTGTGTGAACATACTAGGACCATCGAGGCACTCTTTTCCCTCTTTAGGAGGTTTTCCCCCCAGCTTGTATTTATGCCTATAGCCCTAACGGGTTACTTATCTTTGTACATTCTAGTGGTAATACATTCAGTATTGTGTGTTGTGCTCCAAGCTTCTTCTTCTTCCTTGTGTTTTTTGCATGCTTCTATAGACGTCTAACTCCAACAATTGGTATCAGAGTAGGTTGGCGCTTCATCTAGGGCATCATCAACACCCCTCTGGTCACAGTCTCAGAATCTCACAAAATTTGGTGAGCATACTGATGCTCGTGTTGCTTACCTCCAAAAACAGTTGGAGAGTGAGCATATGAATTAAGGTGATTCTATGGACAATTTTCTAACAAAGATCAAAGACTTGAAGGAACAATGATTTTTGATGATGAAGTTATACTAGATAGCTCACTTGTGCAGACCATTCTGAATGGTCTTCCTGATTCATATTAGAGTTTTGCTTCTACTCTTCGTTTGATCATGAAAGGCAATCCAAATGCCTTGTCATTTGAGGACTTAGTCTCTATTGTATTGCAGGAAGATCAATCTAGGTAGAAGAGGTCCATTATGCATGTTGCAGATCAAGATTTCTTGGATAGTCAGAAAGGCAAAGGAAAATGGAGCCCATCTACTAGTATGCAAAAATCTGCAAATGCTACACATTCGAAGAAGAAAGACAAAGATGAGAAGAAATAAAAAAAGGAGAAATTCTTTTGTAAGCACTATAAAGAAAATGATCATGTCATAAAGAATTGTCCAAAACTGGCTACAAGGAGGCAAAGAAAAAAGAGTTTGGAATGGTTGTTGCAGAGGCCTCTACACCAAAAACAGAGTCTGCTAATCTTGTGTAGAATGAAGAATGGGTGTTTACTATTGTTTTCAGTTTTGACCCATCTTCTCCTGAACAGTATATGTCTACAGTAGACTCAGATGTTTGGTACTTTGATAGTGGGGCAACCAAACATATTACCTCGCAACGTAGTTTCTTCACTTCACTTAAGCCTGCCCCTATAGGGAATACTATCACATGTGCCAACAACTCCTCTTATCCTATCATGGGAGTTGGTAAGATCATTTTGACTACTGCTAATGGTAGTTCTTTCACTTTGTCCAATGCTTTATTTGTGCCAGAGATCAAGAAAATTTTTTTATTAGTTTTTGCATTAGCCAAGATTGGCTTGGTTGTGAAATTTGTTGATGATAGATGTACGGTTCATGATCTGTCAAATGGCGACATGATTATTACTTCTGGAATTTCATGTCCTAGGCTGTATAAGCTCATAGACTATGAAAAATATATGAATGATTCAACATGTGCAGTACATGATTCTCAGGCTATGTGAGATGCAAAGCTTTGGCATGCATGCTTTGGTCATCTGAATTTTGCTAGTTTGCTACACCTGCAAAAATATGAAATGGTGTCCTCTTTGCCCAAACTTGAGGCACCCGGTAAAAATGTATGTAAAAGTTGTATTTTGGGCAAAATGTAGCGTTCCTCATTTCCAAAAGATGGTCCAGTTCGAGCTACTCAGAAATTGCAACTTGTTCATAGTGATGTTTGTGGTCCTATGCAGACACCTTCTTTTGGAAACTATCTTCACTTCGTGACTTTCATTGATGATTTTTCCAGGCATGCATGCATATATTCACTCAAAGCAAAGTTTGAAGTATTTATGTGCTTCAAATAGTTTTTGGTTTTGGTTGAAAATTTGTCAGCATGTAAAATGGGCACCCTCCGTTCTGATAGAGGGGGGGGATATATGTCTTCAGATTTTAATGCATTTTTGGCTGAACATGGGATAAAACATCAGTGTACAGTGCCATATGCACCTCAACAAAATGGAGTTTATGAACAGATGAATAGGTAACTCATGGAGATGGCAAGGTGTATGGTCAAGAGTCCGGCTTTACCACATAGTTTCTCGCTTGAGGATATTATGTGTGCAACATATACTTAGCAGGTGTCCCACTAAAGCATTGCAGTCTATCACTCCATATGAGGCTTGACATGGGCGAAATCCATCTGTTGCTCATCTGCATGTTTTTGGTTGTCTGGCATTTGCATTAGTGTCTGAACAACATCGCAAAAAATTGGATGATAAGGCAGTGAAATGTATTTTTGTTGGGTAGAGTTCAGAAAGCAAATGCTATCATCTGTATCATCCACAGACTAAATGCATTTTGGTTAGCCGTGATGTTGTTTTTGTGGAAGATGCTATTCAGCCTTTACTTTCATGTACGAAAGAGATATATGTTAGCTCCAAAGACATGTCTAATAATTTGGTGCCTCTTTTTATAGGTGGACAGTCTAGTGCTGGTCCTAATGAGGCAACTTCTCAACCTTTATAGGTTTCATGTGATGATGTAGATCATTCCATTTCTGATGCAGATTTACATGATGCACTTATTGATGAGAGAGTTGATATTGAGCATTAGGGGAAAAAGTGAGCTCTGGATGGGCCTTGTAAGGATCCCTAATTTTTAGGGATTAAAATTAATATTTACAAGATTAAGGAGACATTCTAAACAACTAGTGGTATTTTTGAGCTCTCAAAATCCATGAAATTGTAGCCGTTAGATGCTGAAGATCAATGGTTGAAGCTCAAATGGAATGGTGATGAAATGCAATGATTGCTTCTTCACGAGAGGATGGACCCATCGTGGGCTGAGGATCTGCAAAGATTTGGAGTGTCGGATCCAGCCAAGATCGAAGGGAGGGCCATATTTGGGGCTGATCCTTCTTGGGAAGCCATGAGAGGCATCCGATTTACCTCCAATCTAAGGGAGGAGAACAAGATCCATGAGTGGACAAGTGCGAATAAATTTGGGCCATCTAATCGAGCTCTAATCCAAGATCATACAACAAAAGGTGCATTCTTAATCTAGAATCAAGGGTAGCCATTGGATGAGATCCATGATCCAAGGGCCTCAAATGAAAGGCGCATTTTCCCAATGGCTATTCACTTCAACCACACAATATAAGCTCCATTGAATGGCTAGGATTGCATTGTGCCTTGACGTTTTCAAAAGAACATAAGCCCTTGGATCTTTGAGGCCATCCCAGGGTAGGCATTGGAAAACTTTTCCAAACCACCCACGCCAGACAAAACCACAAATTGGGGTTGTTTTCAAGGATTTGACTAAGAAAAAACCATGGAAGCCTATGCCAAGTCTAGTAATTTAAGAAACTAGACTCTCGCCATTGCCCTTCTCTCATTGGTGGATCACTAGTCAACCCTTAATCTAAAGGGCCCAAGGAGGGTTCATTTTTTCCCCTAATGGGAGGCAAAAACTATGCCAAAATGGATTTTGCATACTTTGCATGATAGTAGATTAGATGCACCTCTGCCATACTATACTCGTTCAAGCTCTCATAGTGCCTCTTTTGCATTATATTGCTATGCTATGGCTAACTCTAGTCTCTGTGATGAGACTTAACCTATTTCGTTTGATGAAGCACAAAATTCTAAACATTGGATGGCTACAATGCAATCTGAATATGATTTTTTCATGAAAAATGGTACATGGTCTTTATGTGACTTACTTGCTTGCAAGAAGGCCATTGGCACTAAGTGGGTATACGAGCTCAAGCGTAAACTTGATGGAACAATTGACAAGTATAAGGCTAGGCTTGTTGCGAAGGGTTATGCGCAGGAAAGAGGCATTGATTTTGATGAGAGCTTTGCACCTACATGTCGAATGACTACTGTTCGTAGCATCCGTGCACTTGTAGCTCATAATGGTTGGAATGTACATCAGTTGGACATTAAAATAGGATTTTTAAATGGTGACTTGCATGAAGAAGTGTATGTTTTTCAGCCCCGTGGCTTTGTGCAAAAAGAGCATGAAAACCAAGTGTGCAGGTTAAAGAAGGCATTATATGGTTTAAAGCAAGCACCACACACTTGGTGTGAAAAGATACATGCATATCTGATTCCACATGGTTTTGAGAATAATCCAAATGAAAGCACCTTATATGTTAAGTGTGCTAATGATGTACTTCTGATCATTGTTGTGTATGTTCATGACATGTTGCTCACTGGTCCTCATGAGAAGCATTTGCATGCCTCATTTGAGATGTCTGATTTGGGGCATTTGTATCATTCATTGGGCATTTATTTTATGCATGTTGATGGTGGAATGGCTTTGTGTCAAAGGAAATATATTGACACATTATTGCGGTGTTTTGGCCTTGAAGACTGTAAACCTATTGCCACTATGGAGACAGGTTTATAATTGAGTCTTCATGATGTTGGAGATGCATTTGATGTTGTTCTCTATCAGCAGGCTATCCGATGCTTGATTTACTTATGCATTACTTGGCCAGATATTCAGTTTGCTATCTCACAGATGAGCAGGTTTATGCATTGCCCATGTGTCAAGCATTGGCAGGCAGTAAAGCACATCTTTCACTACTTGAGTGGTGTTTGGATACTTGGGTTGTTTTATCCCAAGGGGGGATAACTACCGCTAGATTTGCATGCTTTCTTTGACGCTGATTGGGCTAGTTGCTAGGACACTCGTGTGCCACTAGTGGTTTTTGCTTCATGCTTGGTAGCTCATGCATATCTTGGCTAAGCAAGAAGAAGCCTATTATGGCCACTTCTAGTTGTGAGGCTGAGTATAGGGAAACTTGCACAACGACTATTGAGTGTGTGTGGCTCAGATGCCTTATGGCTAATTTGGGTGTTGGTCACTCTTCTGCCACCACCATCTTCACTAACAGTGAGAGTGCATTGGCAGTTGCAAGAAAGCCTGTGTTCCATGTTTGCACTAAGCACATTGAGGTGTGTTATCATTATGTCAGGGAGAGGTTCTCTATTGGAGAGATCAACTTGGCATATGTGCCCACGTAGGAGAACATTATAGACCTTTTCACGAAGGCTCTGCCTAGGGAGAAGTTTGAAGCTTTCCGCAAAGCTTTGGGCTTACTTCCTTTTGTGGATTGTTCCACATAGCTTGGCACTTCCTTATACATGAGTGCTAGCTACTTTTTCACCGCATCACTCCCAGGGGGATTTGTTGATATATTTGTGTAGTGATGTGTGTGAACACACTAGGATCGCCAAGGTAGTTTTTTCCCTCTTTAGGAGGTTTTTTTCCCCCGGCTTGTATATATCCCTATATCCCTAACGGGTTACTTATCTTTGTACATTCTAGTGGTAATACATTTAGTATTGTGTGTTGTGCTCCAAGCTTCTTCTTCTTCCTTGTGCTTTTCACGTGCTTCCGTAGATGTCTAACTCCAACAGATATGTGGCATGTAGATAACAAACTTAGCAATCATATGTCATGTGGGGAGGATTCTTTTAGTAATTTGTAGGTCCCAAAGCATCAAGGACATGTGGGAACAAATGAAAATTTATAGCATACCATGCAACATGTGGGGATATTGATTAACATTGAGGTGCATTATCACTATGTGAGGGAGAGGTTTTCTGTTGGGGAGATCAGCTTGGCATATGTGCCCACATAGGAGAACATTGTAGAGGCTTTCACAAAGGCTCTGCCTAAGGAGAAGTTTGAAGCTTTCCGCAAAGCTTTGGGCTTACTTTCTTTTGTGAGATTGATTCCACATAGCTTGGCACTTCCTTATACATGAGTGCCAACTCCTTGTTCACCGCATCACTCCCAGGGGGGATTTGTTGATATATTTAGGTAGTGATGTGTGTGAACACTCTAGGACTGCCAGGACACTTTTTTCCCTCTTTAGGAGGTTTTTTCCCCTCGCTTGTATATATGCCTATTGCCCTAATGGGATTCTTAACTTTGTACATTCTAGTGGTAATACATTTAGTATTGTGTGTTGTGCCGCTTCTTCTTCTTCCTTGTGTTGTTTCATGCTTTCGTAGACATCTAACTCTAACAATTTCCTCTGGCTTGTATATACGCCTATAAACCTAATCGGTTACTTATCTTCGTATATTTTTCACTTGGTAATTCATTGAGTGTTATAATGTGCTCCAAGCTTCTTCTTCTTCCTTGTGTTGTTATTGTGCTTCCACAGACCTCAAACTCCAACAATTGGTATCAGTGTAGGTCACCGCTTCATCTACAGTGTCATCAACACCCCTTTGGTCATAGTCTTAGAATCACACAAACATTGCTGAGCATACACAATCCGATTAGGAGTTCAAAATACCTTCACGCTATGGCATCAAAATTTTGATATGAGCTTGTTTCAACCTCGAAAAGCACTATCACAGTGCTTGTGTAGGAAATTTCGTCTTTTTATGCCAAACACATACATAGGTTTTGGTTTGCTCATAGAAGCATCTCGAAGCCTACAATAAGTTTAGCATAGCTAGATAGGGTAGTTTTGTTCAACGTTTTGAGATAAGTCATTTTTTTGCATCAGGGTATTGTGTCAGTGGCCATGCTTGAAAGCAATGATGTATTCTGTTGTTGAGCATAGGTTGGATGGTACTATGTACCCATTGTGGGCACATATGATGCATCCTGTATTGGTGGCAAAAGGACAGTAGATATATTGTTCAGGGGTGAAAAATATCCTAGTACACCTGCAAATATAGTTATTCATCATGACATAGATGGCGTTGAAGATGATGATCTTCAAATTCCTATTTTGGTTGTAGTTGAAAATCTCTCACCATGGAAATTGGGCAGCGTTCATTTTGATCAAGGGGCAATACATATCTTATCATTTTAATGCATTTTTGGCTGAGCATGGAATAAAACTTCAATGTTCAATACCATATACACCTCAAAAAAATGGAGTTGCTAAAAGAAAGAACAATTCTCTTATGGAGATGGCATAGTGTATGGCCAAAATTCAGGCTTTACTAGATAGCTTCTCGCTTGAGGTTGTTATATGTGTATCATCTGTACTTAACAGGTGTCCCACCAAAGCGCTACAATCGATCATTCCATATGGGGTTTGGCATTGTTGCAAGCCATCTATTGCTCATCTGCATGTCTTTGGTTGTCTGGCATATGCATTAGTGCCTCAAAAACAATGCAAGAAATAGGATGATATAGCAATGAATTGGATTATTGTTGGGTATAGTTCTGAAAGTAACAGCTATCATCTGTATCATCCAGAAACTAAGCACATTTTGGTTAGTGGTGATGTTGTTTTTGTGGAAGATTCAATTCAACCATTACTTTCATATACTAAGGAGACATCAGTTAGCTCCAAAGATGTTTATGACACTTTGCTACCTCTTTTTATAGGTGGACAACCTAGTCCTAGTCCAAATGAGGTAATTTCTTAGCCTTTATAGGTTCCATGTGATGATGCAAATCATTCCATTTCTAATGCAGATTTACATGATGCACTTGTTGATGAGAGGGTTGATATAGAGGAGGCAAAAATGATGCCTAAATGGCTGGTTTAAACTTTGCAGGATAGCAAATGAGATGCATCTATGTCATATCGTACATGTTCAAGATCACATAGTGCTTCTTTTGCATCAGATTACTATGCAATGGCTTCCTCTAGTCTTTGTGCTGAGAATGAGCCTGTTTCTTTTGATGAAGCACAAAATTCAAAAAAATGGATGGTTGCTATGCAATCAGAATATGATGCTATTATGATGAATGCTACTTGGTCTTTATGTGATTTGTCTCTAAGAAAAAATTTCATCATCACTAAATGGGTATAAAAGATGAATCGTACACTTGATGGAATAGTTGAATGGAATAAAGCTAGGCTTGTTGCAAAAGGTTATGCTCAAGAGAGAGAGGCATGGATTTTGATGAGATCTTTGCATCATGCCAAATGACCCCTTTTTGTAGCATATGTGCACTTTCAACTCATCATGGTTGGAACACATGCCAGTTGCACATTAAAAATGCATTTCTAAATGGTGACTTGCAAGAAGAAGTGTATGTGCTTCAACCTCGTGATTTTATGCACAAAGGGCATGAAAACGAAGTGTGTAGGTTGAAAAAAGGCATTATATGGTTTAAAACAAGCACCACATGCTAAGTATGAAAAAATACATGTCTACTTTAATGCACATGCCTTTGAGAATAGTCCAACTAAGATCACCTTATATGTTAAGTGTGCAGATGATGTACTTTTGATCATTTTGTGTATGTTGATGACACGCTACTCATTGGTCGTAAGAGGCTGATTTGCATGCCTCCTTTGAGATGACACATTTGGGGCATTTGGATCATTACTTGGGCATTCGATTTATGCAAGTTGATGGGGGGATAGTTTTGTGTCAAACAAAATCTATTAGTCCATTATTGCAATGTTTTGGCCTTGAAGATTGCAAAGTTATTTAAACTCCTATGGGAATAGATTTATGATTGATTCTTCATGATGTTGGAGATGCATGCAAGTTTATGCATTTCCCAGGTGTCAAGTAGTGGTACGTGGTTAAGAGCATATTTCGCTACTTGAGCGGTACCTATCTACTTGGATTGTTTCATCCTAAAGATGTATCACTACCACCAGATTTACGTGCTTTTTTTTTACTCATACTAGGTTGGTTGTTATGACAATTGTGTGTGCATCAATGGTTTTTGTTGGTGTAGAGCAATCAACAATTGAAGTTTTGGAAGTTAAAGAATGAAGACAAGATCAAGTTTTGAAGCATAGAAGAAGTTTACATTCAGGAATTGAAAGATATGTACACATATGTACATTAGTTCAGATATAGGTCACTTATACTTTTGAATAGTCATAAGTTTGTAAATATTTGCTTATAAATACCATGGAAAATGTCGGGGCAAGTATGAGAGAGCATGAGAATAGAGTAATCAAGAGTTTTAAGAGTTATTAGACATTTGAGAAGTTAGTTGAACTCTCTCTCATCATTCAGTTGTAAACTCCTCCAGAAATGAAAGAAATTTGCGCCCGATGTTTCTGAGTTTTCTCCTTCTGTGCTAGATCTTTTGTGAAATGCTTTTTTACAAGTCTAAGTCTACAGGTGATTGAACTCTGTACAAATTTTCAGCTTCACCAATTGTGATCAGGTTGAGAGAATTATGTGTAGGAACATTTGTATGTGAAGAAGTGTTCACTAGTTCCTGAAACAGGCGCAAAATTTGAAGCCAATGATTTGATCAGTTCTCCTTCCACAGTTTAAAGTTTTGAGCAAGCAAGCATTCAATCTTTAAGTTGGAAGGTAAGCTACTTGTGGCTAAAAGAATTTGCTTAAATGGGTTCTATTCTTGGAGAACCATGTCTTAAAAGTTATAGGTGTCTAAATCGACTTCTCAGAAGTACAGTTTTAGACATAGGTGACTTGTCAAGTTGATTTCTCAAAATCTACTGAATCTTTTGGAGTGATTCGACTTGGAGGAGGTGTGCAATCTTTAGGCAACACCTTGTGCAAAGTTTTATCAAAAAAGTTACACATTTGATAAGTCAATGAGAAAGATATGTGCAGCAAACTTTTTGTAGAATCATCTTTTTCACAGATTTTCCAGAATCCTTATAATTGAATGTTGATCCTCCAAATTGGTAAAGGTTTTGACTTACTCTTGATATAGAGGTGCTCTAATTACAAGAGTAGGTTGTTCTTTTGGAGATTAACACTCTCCATCAGTGGTATCAGAGTAGGAAACATCAAAATTGAGGAAAGGAGGATCCCGACTGCTGCAGCTACAAAGAATTCAACATCTGAAAGTTCAAAAGATGAAAGCTTGAGAAGGAGGTCATAGGACACCAAGGAAGCCAGAAGGAGTATTATTTGAAGTAAAGGTACATCTATTACTCATAAAAGTTTGAAGAATTTGATATACAGGTGAAGAAAGGATGGGAGATTCTCTTCAAATAGAGAAGTTGGATAGAGAGAATTATCCAGCATGGTCAATGAGGATGGAAGCTCATCTAATGAGCAAAGATTTGATAGGATATATTACAGGTGAAGAAGAAAAGCCTCAATTCAGAGATCCTAGTGTTCCAACTAGGGAAGAATTATCAGATTTGAAGAATTGGATGAAGAGAGATTCTCAAGCTAGGAGCATTATCTATATGGCAGTCAATGACTACTTGCTACCTCACATTAGAGGTCTTGAAAGTGCAAGTGATATATGGAATGCTTTGGAGGAGCATTTCCAAAACACCACAAAGTCAAGGAAGGCATCCTTGTGGGCAGAATTTACCACATTCAAGAAAAAGGCCTCTCAATCCATCTCAGATTATGTAACCAGAATGAACGACATTGCAGATGCATTAGGAGCTGTTGCTGAAGACATTGAGGAGGATAAATTCTTAAGGCAAATCCTTACAGGTTTGAGAGGTGATGACAAATGGAAGCCATTCATTTTGTCTACTGAATTATCACTTGATCATTTTACTCCTGACTTAAATCAGTTGCTAGGACATATGTTAACCTTTGAGCAGGATGTCAAAGGTGAAGGTGACAAGAGTACAGGTCATGCAATGTACTCAAAGGATAAGAAGAAAATTAACAAAGGGAAGCAACAAGTAAATGAAGATGAAGGCACAACTAGTCAAGCCAACTTCCTAAGAGGAAGAGGAGGTGGCAAAGGTAGAGGAAGAGGCAGGAATAACAAAGATGGAGTCAAAGCTTGCTGGATTTGTGGTAAGACAGATCATTTAGCTAATGATTGTTGGCATAATAATAAGAGTAATGGTGGATATAATCAAAATTTTAATTCAAGAGGAAGAGGTGGCAGAAATCAAAGAGGTAATTTCAAAGGTAGAGGTAGTAGGGGTTACTTTGGAAGAAATGCAGGTAGAGGATTCCAAAGTCAACAATACAATAATACCTAGTACAATTATGCTTCAGATCAGAAGGAGGATTCAACATTGATAATGAATGCAACTTGTGAAAGGCAAAGTGAAGATCAAAGAGTCTTCTACTTTGACTTGGGGTGTAGCAATCACCTGAGTGGCAACATAGCATTGATGACTGATTTGGAAAATAAAGTAACTAATCATGTTGTTCAAACAGGTGACAATACAAAGCACAATGTGAAGTCAATTGGATCAGTGAAGGCCAAGGATGGTAGCACCCTCTTGAGTAAGGTCTTGTATGTTCCTACAATTCCTAAGAATCTGATAAGTGTAGGACAAATTGTTGAAAAAGGTTATGAAGTTAGATTCACTAATGAAGGAGTGTTTGTGGAAGACCCTAGCAATGGGTATAAACAAATTGTTTTAGGAAGAAAAGAAGGAAGGTTTTCACATTGAAGATTCAAGGTAATGTTGGTCATGCCTTGTTCACTTATGGAGGACATAAGGTCTCTGAGTTAGATCTTTGGCACAAGAGGCTTGGACACTTTAATGAAAGAGGTATCAAAGACATGATCAACAATGGTTCAGTGCTTGGATTACCTAATGTTACAGGTCAACATATGACATACAGATGTGAGGCATGTCAATTAGGTAAGGCTCATAAGCAATCTTACTCCAAGCATGGTTTTATGTATTCAGAGAAGCTTGAGTTGGTACATACAAATGTGTGGGGACCATCAAAGGATTTCAGTATCAATGGTTCAAGGTACTATGTGATCTATGTTGATGATGCTACCAGATGGATCACTATCTATGTGATCAAAGATAAGTCAGAAGTGTTTAATACATTTAAACACTATCATGCATATGCAGAAAGAATTACAAGTCATAAATTGAAGAGACTAAGGTTAGATGGAGGGGGAGAGTATTTCTCTAATGAGTTCAGTGATTACTTGTGGAATGCAGGTATAAAAAGAGAAATTACTTGCAGGTACTCTCCTCAACAAAATGGTGTAGCAGAAAGGAGGAATAGAACTCTTGTTGAGTTTGCAAGATCCATGATGAAGGAGAAAAATTGCCCTAATTATTTGTGGGTTGAGGCTGTAAATACAACTACTTATTTGGTCAATAGGTTACCATGTAAAGCCTTGCAGGGTATGACACCATATGAGGCTTGGTGGGGTAAGAGACCTACCTTAGATCATTGCAAAATATTTGGATGTTTGGCATATGCATATGTGCCATCACAATTAAGACACAAATTAGAACCTAAAGCTGAAAAGTATGTGTTCATTGGTTATGATGATAAGCAGATGGGATATAGATTGTGGAGTCCATCCACAAAGCAATTTATTGTATCTAAGGATGTTACATTTGATGAGCAAGGTACTTGGTATGCAGGTACTATCAATATTAATACAGATGATGAAGAAATTGTGAGTCAAAAGAAAGGTAAATCAAAGGTTCAGATATTTGATGAACAAGAGAATAATGAAGTGCAGGTTGAAGTTGAAGAAATGCCAAGATTTGATCCTGAGTGTGAAGAACCAGAAACCTCAAGGAATGGAGAACTCAGAAGGTCATCAAGACACAAGTGGCAACCTACAAGGTATAGCTATGATACTTCTTTTTTGGCTACCAAAGATTATGCTTACATGATAAAGGCAGATGAAGACCCTTCTACATATGAAGAGGCAAAAGGTAAGGAAAATTGGGAGAAAGCTATGCAGGAAGAATATGATGCATTGATGGAGAATCAGACATGGGAATTGGTTCCTAAACCAAATAGTCAGAAGATCATTGGATGCAAGTGGGTCTACAAGACAAAGATATTTGCAGATGGAAATGTGTCTAGGTACAAAGCTAAACTTGTTGTGAAAGGGTTTGCTCAAACATATGGTATTGATTATGATGAAACTTATAGTCCTGTGGCAAAGATGACAACCATCAGGACACTCATAGCTATTGCTGCATGTAAAGGTTGGAAATTATGTCAATTAGATGTGAAGAATGCTTTCTTGAATGGCTATATTTCAGGTGATGTTTTCATGGAGCAACCTCAAGGATTCAAAGATGGAAGGAATCCAGATCATGTGTGTAAGATCAAGAGAGATTTGTATGGGTTGAAGCAGGCCCCAAGGGCATGGAATTATAGACTTGTAAAGTTCTTGAAAGAATTTGGATTTCAAGTATCTAAAGCAGATAGTAGCTTGCTTGTGAAAGCAAGTGATGATGGGTTCATTTACATGTGCATATATGTTGATGATATAATTCTTACAGGTACAAATGAGAAAGGCATTCAAAGCCTAAAGAAGCAAATGGAGAAAGAATTCAAAATCAGTGATTTGGGAGATTTGTCACATTTCTTGGGCATGGAGATTTCATACACTCAACATGGAGTGTATGTGACTCAAGAAAGGTATTTGAGAAACTTGTTAATCAAGTTTAAAATGAATGATTGCAGGGTAGCACCTACTCCAATGGAGGTAAATCACAAATTGAGCAGATATGGTGGAGAAGAATTCAAGGATATGAAGCTATATCAGAGTTTGGTTGGTAGTCTTATCTATGCTACATTAACTAGGCCTGATTTATCATATGCAGTTGGGGTTTTGTCTCAATTCATGCATTGTCCTAGGAAAGAACATTGGATTGCAGGTCAAAGAGTATTGAGGTACATTAAGGGTACACTCAAAGAAGGTTTGTATTATGGTTTTACATCAGATACAAATATCAAGATTTATAGTGATGTAGATTGGGCAGGTAATCCAGATGATAGATAGTCAACTTATGGATACACGTGTTATGTGGGAGATAAGTTAATCTCTTGGTGTTCAAAGAAGCAACACACAGTTGCCTTGTCATCTACAGAAGCTGAGTACAAAGGCACGGTTGAAGCTGCAAAGGAAGTGATATGGCTTAATACTCTGATGAAGAGTTTTGATATCATTCAGAGTACTCCTAGTATTCATGGAGATAACATGAGTTCATTGTATCTAGCTGATAATCCTGTTTTTCATGCCAAAACCAAACACATTGATATTCAGTATCACTTTCTAAGAGAGAAGGTGATGGACAAAGAGATCGAAGTCATACATACTTCAACTAAAGATCAGATAGCTGATACGCTTACCAAAAGCTTGGATGGACCAAAGCTACAGAGATTCAAAGACATGGCAGGTATAAAGAAAATAGAGAAAACCTCAATTGATGATTGAGGGGGAGCTGTTGGTGCAGAGCAATCAACAATTGAAGTTTTGGAAGTTAAAGAATGAAGACAAGATCAAGTTTTGAAGCATAGAAGAAGTTTACATTCAGGAATTGAAAGATATGTACACATATGTACATTAGTTCAGATATAGGTCACTTATACTTTTGAATAGTCATAAGTTTGTAAATATTTGCTTATAAATACCATGGAGAATGTCGGGGCAAGTATGAGAGAGCATGAGAATAGAGTAATCAAGACTTGTAAGAGTTATTAGACATTTGAGAAGTTAGTTGAACTCTCTCTCATCATTCAGTTGTAAACTCCTCCAAAAATGAAAGAAATTTGCACCCGATGTTTTTGAGTTTTCTCCTTCTGTGCTAGATCTTTTGTGAAATGCTTTTGTACAAGTCTAATTCTATAGGTGATTGACCTCTGTACAAATTTTCAGCTTCCAATTGTGATCAGGTTGAGAGAATTATGTGTAGGAACATTCGTATGTGAAGAACTGTTCACTAGTTCCTGAAACAGGCGCAAAATTCGAAGCCAATGATTTGATCAGTTCTCCTTCCACAATTTAAAGTTTTGAGCAAGCAAGCATTCAATCTTTAAGTTGGAAGGTAAGCTACTTGTGGCTAAAAGCATTTCATAGATGTAAAAACTCTCTCTCTCTCTCTCTTTGTATATCTATATATATATATATATATATATATATATATATATATATATATATATATATATATATATATATATATATATATATATATATATATATATATATATATGTGTGTGTGTGTGTGTGTGTGTGTGTGTGTGTGTGTGTGTGTGTATGTATGTATATGTATGTATGTATCTATATATATATATATATATATATATATATATATATATATATATATATATATATATATATATATATATATATATATATATATATATATATATATATATATATATATATATATATGTATATGTGTGTGTGTGTATATGTGTATATATATATGTGTGTGTGTGTATCTATCTATCTATCTATCTATCTAGGTATCTAGCTATCTCTCTCTCTCTCTCTCTCTCTCTCTCTCTCTCTCTATATATATATATATATATATATATATATATATATATATATATATATATATATATATATATATATATATATATATATATATATATATATATATATATATATATATATATATATATATATATATATATATATATATATATATATATATATGTGTGTGTGTGTGTGTGTGTGTGTGTGTGTGTGTGTGTGTGTGTGTGTGTGTGGTAGTGTGAGAGGAAAATTTCTCTGCATAGTGCCCTACCTAAGAGCATATTGATGCTCTTTTGCTTCCTCCCATCAAATAAAGATGTTTTCTATGCCATAACTCAGCCTTTCTCAAGTTTCAAGTCTGCTTTCTTTCCCAAGCTTCAATGCTTTCTCTGCACCCTCTTGTGAAGGCTTATTCAAATTGAAGTATACTCCTTCGTCAAGATCTTTAAGTGCTTATGGAAGTTTATTGCTTCAATGGGATTCAAGGGATTACTTTATCACTTAAAGAGGTGGACACAAGATCTTCATCAACATGTAAGCTTCAATCGCACATGAAGGAAGTTTCTAGAATCAAGTTGACATCAAGACATAAAGTTGTTGGAGTGTGAGGTCTGCGAAAGCAAGTGAACAACACAAGGAAGAAGAAGAGGCTTGGAACACAACACAAAATACTAAAATATATTACCACTCGAATGTACAAAGATAAGTAACCCATTAAGGCAATAGGCATATATACAAGTCGAGAGAAAAAACCTCCTAAAGAGGGAAAAAAGTGCCCTGGTGGTCCTAGTGTGTTCACTCACATCTCTACCTAAAAATATCAAGAAATCCCCCCTGGGCGTGATGCGATGAACAAGGAGCCCGCACTCATGTATAAGGAAGTGCCTAGCTATGTGGAATCAATCCAAGAAAGAAAGTAAGCCCAAAGCTTTTTAGAATGCTTCAAACTTCTCCCTAGGCAGAGCCTTCATGAAAAGGTCTATAATGTTCTCCTGCATGGGCACATATGCCAAGTTGATCTATTCAGCAGAGAACCTCTCCCTAACATAATGATAATGCACCTCAGTGTGCTTAGTGCGAGCATGGAACATAGGGTTCCTCACAACTGCCAACGCGCTCTGAGTGTCAATGAAGATGGTGGTGGCAAAAGAGTGACCAACACCCGAATCACCCATAAGGCATCTGAGCCACACACACAACCATGGTTGTGAAAGTTACCCTATACTCAGCCTCACAACTCGAAATGGCCAAAATAGGCTGCTTCTTGCTCAACCAAGATATGAATGAGCTACCAAGCATGAAGCAAAATCCATTGGTGGAGACACAAGTGTCATAGCAACTAGCCCAATCAGAGTTTGAAAAAGCATGTAAATCTGGTGATAGTGATCCCCCTTTGGGATAAAATGATGATGCAAATGCCCCATATCAAACATCTCAAATGAGGCCCGCAAATCAGCCTTAAAATCAGCAATATGATTCTCATGAGGACTAGTGAGCAGCATGTCATCAACATACACAACAATGATCAGAAGCACCTCATTAGCATGCTTAACATATCAGGTGCTTTTAGTAGGACTATTCTCGAAACCATGTGCAAGCAGATAGGCATGTATCTTTTCATACAAAGCACGTGGTGCTTGCTTTAAACCATATAATGCCTTCTTTAACCTACAAACCTGGTTTTCATGCCCTTTCTGCACAAAGCCATGGGGCTAAAGAATATACACTTCTTCATGCAAGTCACCATTCAGAAATGTAATTTTAATGTCCAATTGATGTACATTCAAACCATGATGAGTTGCAAGTGCACATATGCTATGAACAATAGTCATTCTTAAAGTAGGAGCAAAGTTCTCATCAAAATCAATGCCTCTTTCCTAAGCATAACCCTTTGCAATAAGCCTAGCTTTATACCTATCAACTGTTCCATCAAGCTTGCACTTAAGCTTGTATACCCACTTAGTGTCAATGGCCTTCTTGCCAGCAGGCAAGTCACATAAAACCAGGTACCATTTTTCATAATAGCATCATATTGTGATTGCATAGCAGCCATCCAATTTTCAAGCATTTTTGCTTTGTCAAATGAAACACGCTCATTCTCATGATAGAGACTAAAGGCAGCCAAAGCATAGCAATTCAATGCAAAAGAGGCACTATCAGAGCCTGAATGAGTACGATATGACAGAGGTGCATCTAATTTGTTGTCATGCAAAGTCTACACCAGCCATTTTGGCATAGTTTCTACCTCCTCAATATCAAATCTCTCATGGACAAGAGCATCATGCAAATCTGCATAAGAAATGCAATGATTTGCATCATCACATGACACCTGTAAAGGCTGAGAAGTTGCCTCATTAGGACCAGCACTAGACTCTCCACCTATAAAAGAGGTAGCAAGGTATCATACATATCTTTTGAGCTAACTGATGTCTCCTTAGTACATGAAAGTAAAGCCTCAAAGCATCTTCCACAAAAACAACATCACGGATAACCAAAATGTGCTTAGTCTATGGATGATATAGATGATAGCCTTTGCTTTCAGAACTCTATCTACCAAAAATACATTTCACTTCTTTATCATCCGATTTCCTACGTTGTTTTCAGAACTCTATCTAACAAAAATACATTTCACTTCTTTATCATCTGATTTCTTTATACAGGTACTAATGCATATGCCACACAACCAAAAACACGCAGGTGAGCAACAGATGGCTCGGAAACATGCCAAGCCTCATATGGAGTGATAGAGTGCAATGCTTTAGTGGGACACCTGTTAAGTACATATATTGCACATATGACAGCCCCAAGCCAGAAGCTATATGGTAAAGCCTGACTCTTTAACCATACACCTCCTCATCTCCATGAGTGATGTGTTCTTCCTTTTAGCAACTCCATTCTGTTGAGGTGTATATGGCATTGTACACTCATGTTTTATCCCATGTTCAGTCAGAAATGCATTAAATTAAGAGGACATATATTCCCCCCCTCAATCAGAACAGAGGGTGTGCATTTTACATGCTGACAGATTTTCAGCCAAAACCAAAAATTGTTTGAAGCACATAAACACATTGGACTTTGCCTTCAATGGACATACCCATGCATGCCTGGAAAAATCATTGATGAAAGTCACAAAGTAAAGATAGTTCCCAAAAGAAGATGTCTGCATAGGACCACAGACATCACTATGAACAAGCTACAATTTCTTAGTAGCTCGAACTGAACCATCTTTTGGGAAGGAGGAATACTACATTTTGCCCAAAATATAGCCTTTACATACATGTTTACTGGGTGCCTCAAGTTTGGGCAAAGAGGACATCATTTCAGTTTTCTCTAGGCCTAGCAAACTAACAAAACTTAGATTACCAAAGCATGCATGCCAAAACTTTGCATCTGACATAGCTTGAGAATCATGTATTACACATGCTAAATCATTCACAGATTTTTCATAGTCTATGAGCTTATACAACCCACAACATAAAATTCTTGAAGCGATAATCATGTCGTCATTTCACAGATCATGAATTGTGCATATGTCATCAATAAATTTCACAACCAAGCCAATCTTGGCTAATGCAAAAATTGATAATAGATTTTCCTTGATCCCTAGCATATATAAAGCATCTGACAATGTAAAAGAACTACCATTAGAAGTAATCAGAATGATCTTACCAACTCCCATATCAAGATAAGAGGATTTGTTGGTGCATGTGACAGTATTCCCTGTAGGGGCAGGTTCAAGTGAAGTGAAGAAAATTCGCTGCAAGGTAATATGTTTGGTTGCCCCACTATCAAAGTACCAAACATTTGAGTCTACTACAGACATACACTACTCACGAGAAGATGGGTCAAAATTAAAAACAGTAGTAAATGCCCATTCTTCATTCTGCACAAGATTAACAGACTCTGTTTTTTATGTAGAGGCCTCTGCAAAAACCATTCCAACCTCTTTTTTCTTTGCCTCTTTTGCAGCCAATTTTGGACAGTTCTTTATGACATGATCATTTCCTTTATAGTAATTACAAAACAATTTTTGTTTTTTTTATTTCTTTTCATCTTTGTCTTCCTTCTTCAAATGTGCAGCATTTGCAGATTTTTATGTTGCAAGGTAATATGTTTGGTAATATCCTTCTTCAAATTCGCTGCAAGGTAATATGTTTGGTTACCCCACTATCAAAGTACCATACATTTGAGTCTACTGCAGACATACACTACTCATGAGAAGATGGGTCAAAATTAAAAACAGTAGTAAATGCCCATTCTTCATTCTGCACAAGATTAGCAGACTCTGTTTTCGATGTAGAGGCCTCTGCAACAACCATTCCAACCTCTTTTTTCTTTGCCTCTTTTGCAGCCAATTTTGGATAGTTCTTTATGACATGATCATTTCCTTTATAGTAATTACAAAACAATTTTTGTTTTTTTTTATTTCTTTTCATCTTTGTCTTCCTTCTTCAAATGTGCAGCATTTGCAGATTTATGCTTACTACTAGATGAGCTCCATTTACCTTTGCCCTTCTAACTAGCCAGGAAATTTTGATCTACAACATGCATAATGGACATGTTTTGCCTAGAGTGATCTTCGTGCAATAGAATAGAGACTAGCTCCTCAAATGTCAAGGAATTTGGATTGCCTTTCATCATAAAACAAAAAGTAGAAGCAAAACTTTGATATGAATCAGGAAGACCATTCAGAACAGTCTGCACAAGTGAGCTATCTGGTATAACTTCGTCAGCAGAAATCAATTGTTCCTTCAAGTCTTTGATCTTAGAATTACCTTCATTCATGTGCTCACTCTCTGGCTATTTTCATAGGTAAGAAAGACGAGCCTCATTCCTTGCCTGGTATAAAGTGGTAAGTATATCCCAAGCATCCTTAGCTATTCTGCAAGAGTGAATATGAGCAATAATGGCATGTTTGATAGACAAGGCTATCCATGCATATGCCTGAGCATCTTTTCCATCCCAATGAATTTGTTCTACAATAGGTGCAGCAAAAACCGCAGCACGAACAGGAATTTGCAGAATATCACCATCTTCGATGCTAGCTACATCAGCTCCAGACATGTATTTGAAGGTGAAATAGGACATTTTTTAACAACCTATACAATATTCCATAGTCCTTTTGCGACCAATACATGATGCATCATATAAGCCCATAATGGGTAATTCGTACCATCCAACTTATCCTCAACAGCCAACATACGGAATACATAATTACTTGCAACCATTGCTAGTGACTAAAATACCCTGATGTAGAAAATTGATTGTATCTCAAAAAGTTGAACAGAACTACCCTATTGAATTCCGCTAAACCTCTAATAGACTTCAAGATGTTTATACTGACAAACCAAAAGATATATATATCTTTGGCACAAAAAGACAAAATAGCCTGCATAAGCACTACAATACTACATTCGGAGGCCAAAACGAGCTTAGATCCCGATTTCAGCACCACATAGCAAAGTTGTTTTGATCTCCTAATCACGCTAAGTATGCACACAAAATTTCGTGTGATTTTGAGTCTATAACTGGAGGGGTGTTAATGATGCCCTAGATGAAGCAATGACATGCTCTGATACCAATTGTTGGAGTCTGAGGTCTGGGAAAGCATGTGAACAGCACAAGGAAGAAGAAGAAGCTTGGAGCACAACACTGAATACTAAAATTTATTACCACTAGATGTACAAAGATAAGTAACCCATTAGGGAAATAGGCATATATACAAGCCGGGGGAAAAAGCCTCCTAAAGAGGGAAAAAAGTGCCCCGGTGGTCCTAGTGTGTTCACACACATCACTACCTAAATATATCAATAAAAGCGGGATAGTACTCTTATGAATTGTCCTCAATATCTCTCTGATTTTATTACAGATACCATTTAAACACTATTTTCTAAAGATAAGTGCAAACTTTTATGCAATGGAGGATTTTTCAAGCCACGCTATCTTATCAAGTAGTATCAGTGCATCTTTTCTTGTTTCTATGCATGTTTCATCCATTGCATATTGCACACCTAGCGCATTATTAGTTATATGTGCATTGCAATGTATGCATCAAGATGTACATACATATGTGTCCAAGTGCCATGGGAAAGCACTTCATTTCATCATGAGACTACCCTACACCTAGAAAGGCAATGACTTAGTTTGGGTAGTAGTAGATAGGCTAATTAAATTAGCTCAATTTATTCCAGTTAGCACTATTATAAACTCTAGAATTAACAAAGATATTTGTAAATCAACTTTATCAGCTCTATGGCCTTCCTTTGGGCATCGTCTCTAGTAGAGATGCTAAATTTATGAGTCACTTTTAGTGAGTAGTATTTCATAGATTGGAGACAAAATTCAGCATGAGTATAGTTCAACATCCCTACAGAGGTGGTCAAACAAAAAAGTCAATCAGATCTTGGAAGATATGATAAGAGCTTATGTAACTTCCAAATATACTAACTAGAAAGATTATCTATCACTAGCTAAATTTGCCTATAATAATGCCAAGAATATAACAATTGAATTCGATCCATTCATGTTGATGATGGGTTTTAGCTCAGAACCCATATGCAATCGGACTTCAAAATCAAAGGGTATAGGGAGACCAAAATTTCCTTCAAGATTTGAATTTTAAGCTCAAAGAATGTAGGGAAGAATTGAGAAGATATTAGGATTGAGCTAAAGCTTATGTCAATCCAAAAAGACATGAAGTACCTTTTCAAGTTGGGAAACAAGTTTATCTTTGAGTTCCATAATGATCAGGAAAGTCAAAGACTCGTAAATATGCCAAGTTATCACCATGATATTGTAGTCCTTTTTCAATCATTAAGAGAGTGAGAATTTGCACCTATGAATTACAACTTCTAGAGAAAATTTGGATTCAGCCACTACTCCATGTTAATCAACTGAGGAAAAGATGACGTATTCAACTAATCTTATCGTGCAATAGATATTACTTCCACTTCTAATAAGTGAAACAACTTCTCATGAACATAAAGGGGTACTTCACACTTGAGAGAATTGTATAAGAACTCATTTGTATAATGAGTGCTTAGTAAAATGGAAGGATGGGACTGAGGAGAATTCCACTTGGGAATGAGTCTCCACAATCTAGCAAAGGATTACCATTTTCGAGTTTTAAGTTGGAAACCAAGATGAATGAATATATGTTCTTCTAGGCTAGAACATGAGGCTTGGGGGATCACCCACATATACATATACATGGATATATTTTTGAGGACGAAAATATTCTTAAGGAGGGAAGAATAATACAAAGTAACTTGACTTAACCAAGGAGATTAACTCAAGCCTTCTTTCTAGGGAATAGGCAAGCAGAGGCTTATCCTAGTAGTTGTCTCATGGATGTGAAGGAAGTGGTCTTGGGTTCAAATCCCATAAGCGACATGGGTGAGTGTATCGCGGCATTTCCCTCTCTCTCTCTTCCCCGCAACCCCCTCCAACCACACCATCCCCTCCTCTTTTCCCCCACCACCCCCGCGGCCCCCACCATCACCACGATCCCCTCCAACTCCACCAGCCCTCCTCTTTTCCCCCACCACCCCCGCGGCCCCCACCATCACCTCGACCCCCTCCAACTCCACCAGCCCTCCTCTTTTCCCCCACCACCCCCGCGGCCCCCACCATCACCACAACCCCCTCCAACCCCACCGTCCCCTCCTCTTTTCCCCCACCACCCCCGCGGTCCCCACCATCAGCACGACCCCCTCCAGCCCCACCGTCCCCTCCTCTTTTCCCCCACCACCCCCGCGCCCCCCACCATCACCATGACCCCCTCCAACTCCACCAACCCTCCTCTTTTCCCCCACCATCACCACAAACCCCACACAACTCCTCCACAAACCCCACAAACCCCACAAACCCCACACAACTCCACACCCCTCCACAACCCTCCACAAACTCCACAAACCCCACACAACTCCACACCCCTCCACAACCCTCCACAAACCCCACAAACCCCACGAACCCCACAAACCCCTCAAACTCCACACCCCTCCACAGCCCTCCACAAAATCCAAAAACTCCACACAACTCCACACCTCTCCAGAGCCCTCCACAAACTCCACAACCCCCCACAAACTCCACACCCCTCCACAACCCTCCACAAACCCCACAAACCCCACACAACTCCACACCCCTCCACACCCCTCCACAAACTCCACAAATCCCACACAACTCCACACCCCTCAACAGCCCTCCACAAACTCCACAACCCCCCACAAACTCCACACCCCTCCACAACCCTCCACAACCCTCAACAAACCCCACGAACCCCTCAAACCCCACAAACCCCACACAACTCCACACCCCTCCACAACCCTCCACAACTCCACACCCCTCCACAACCCCACACAACTCCACAACCCCCCACAAACTCCACACCCCTCCACAACCCTCCACAAACCCCACACAACTCCACAGCCCTCCACAAGCCCCACAGAACTCCACACCCCTCCACAACTCCACACCCCTCCACAGCCCTCCACAAACTCCACAAACCCCACACAACTCCACCCCTTCCACAGCCCTCCACAAACTCCACAACCCCCCACAAACTCCACACCCCTCCACAACCCTCCACAAACCCCACAAACCCCACGAACCCCACAAACCCAACAAACCCCACACAACTCCACACCCCTCCATAGCCCTCCACAACTCCACAGCACTCCACAAACTCCACAACCCCCCACAAACTCCACACCCCTCCACAACCCTCCACAAACCCCACAAACCCCACGAACCCCACAAACCCCACGAACCCCACAAACCCCACACAACTCCACACCCCTCCACCAACTCCACAAACCCCACACAACTCCACAAACCCCACACAACTCCACACCCCTCCACAAACGCCACAAACCCCACACAACTCCACACCCCCCCACAGCCCTCCACAAACCCCACACAACTCCACACCCCTCCACAACCCCCCACAAACCCCACAAACCCCACGAACCCCACAAACCCCACGAACCCCACAAACCCCACACAACTCCACAACCCCCCGCAAACTCCATACCCCTCCACAACCCTCCACAAACCCCACAAACCCACAAACCCCACAAACCCCACACAACTCCACACCCCTCCACAACCCTCCACAAACTCCATAAACCCCACACAACTCCACACCCCTCCACAGCCCTCCACAAACCCCACACAACTCCACACCCCTCCACAGCCCTCCACAAACTCCACAAACCCCACACAACTCCACACCCCTCCACAGCCCTCCACAAACTCCACAAACCCCACACAACTCCACACCCCCCCACAGCCCTCCACAAACTCCACAAACCCCACACAACTCCACACCCCTCCACAACCCCCCACAAATGCCACAAACCCCACGAACCCCACAAACCCCACACAACTCCACAACCCCCCACAAACTCCACACCCCTCCACAACCCTCCACAAACCCCACACAACTCCACACCCCTCCATAGCCCTCCACAAACTCCACAAACCCCACACAACTCCACACCCCTCCACAACCCTCCACAAACTCCACAAACCCCACACAACTCCACACCCCTCCACAACCCCCACAAACCCCACAAACCCCATGAATCCCACAAACCCCGCAATTTCCCATGACCTCCCATAAGGTTCTCATGCAGTTTTGGATGGATATTTGGAGGATCATTTCTCAACCAAACACTACAATGTTATATATCGTTGGAAAGCTCGCCACGAGTACTTTCCAATGGTGCAATAATAACTTTGAAATTTTGGATCAATTTTTGACCACACCCCAAAAACCCCTGCAACTCCCCACAACTCACCCCCTATTCCCACCCACAACCCCCGTAATCTCCCTCAACTCCCCACAAATCACCTCCCACACCGCCCACTTAATATGAAGGATCAAAAGCTACTAAAAAATTAGGTGAAGGATGTGCTTCTCAAGGTCATTCAAACATCACGGGCGGCACAAAATGAGGATCTCAGCTTGCATGCAAAAGTGACAGTAAAAGTGTAAGTGGTAAAAATGAAAGTGGAGAAATGACTGTTGCCACCAACCATTCATGACGACTGCCTAATTTTGAGGATCCAATTCAAGACTGGTGGCATATTTGATTTACCCCTCCAATCTTGGGCAATCAACCGGCGCATGATCAGTGGACGCGAGGAATCGGCAAGGCCCTCTTGGCCTATTGGAGCCTATAAAAGCAATGGATTTGTGTTCAATTGGGACACGCATATACTTATATGCGTACAGGGGTCCTCTCTTTGCACTCTGTGGTTACCAGCCAACTGTAGGAAGTCACTCTGTGGTGCGCATACAGAGCGTGGGCTTCCCAGTGGAGGGCTAATAGCACTATAGTGTGAAGAGAGTGGCCTGGCTTTGTCTTTCAGTGTGAGTCAGTGGTATTTTTATGCTCTTTCCTTAGAGCAAATCTTTAGACTTTGTATTGATCAGTGCTAATCTGCATCTAGTTGTGTCCATTGTACGGATTGGATGAATCCCTTGTATTGATGTTGTTTAGTTCTGGAGTGGCATGTTAGCCCAGAGCATAAACTTTTGAGCATCTCTTTTTCCTATGTTGTAATCATCTGATTCGAACTAAGGAGTGGTTGGTCTTCCATTATTGTCATTTTGTCATTAATATTATCCCTAAGTATTCACAACTCTATGCAATCATTGATATCTGCCTGCTCACAGAAGTGTTAAAGGGTATATTTCCCTAAGGAGAACCTCCCTTGAGTAGGTGAAGTACTGGAGTGCTTGCTGCATGCTCCTGTTAAAAATAGATACCCCAGTACCTCCTCTACAGTTTGGCACGCCCGATGGGACACTTGCATTTCTGTGAGAGGCCCTGAGGATAGTAAATAGTCCTCTTTTTCAGTATTTTTTCCCTATTGCATTTGCAAGGTACATGACCCATACGCGAGCAGATAAGGAGCCTCTTCGTATACGAAGGAGCCTTAACAAGACGGCTATATCTTCGACCAGTGAACCTACCTCCCCTCTACCCTCTTTGAATTTATCTATTGATTTTGGAGTGACACCACTATCAAAGGAGAAGCATAGGGGAACATTAGACTTCTCCTCAAATACGTCATAAGAAACACCAGTGCAAATGGAGGATCTCTCTCATTTACTCTCCAGACTCAATATCAAGTTTCCTACCTTCAAGGGACAAGCTTATTAGGATGCTGATGATCATGTGAGGAGGTTCATCTCCTTATGTCAAGGATGAGGTCTGCAGAACAGAGAGGATGCAATGTTGGTACTCTTCCCATCCACATTGGAAGGCCTTGCTGACAAATGGTACAGTCAATATGCAGATGACCATTTTGCTACATGGGAGGCTCTGAAGACGGCATTCTAATAGACATTTCGACCTAGTGAATCCTCGGAAAGAGCTCTAGACCAGCTCGAGAATCTAAGGCTAAGATCAGGTGAATCCTTTCATGAACTTCACACTAGAACAAAAGCACTTGTTGCACGTCTGCCACATGCTTCAGGTGACTTCCTGGTTAAAAAATGGATAGAAAAAGCTCTGCCCAGGTCATCTCAGCAGAAGCTACGTGAGTCTCTTAGATTGGATGCAACCCTCAATGATTTTGTTGCAGCAGCATCACGCATTGAAGAAGCTAGGCAACATTTTGAAGGGGATACACAATCGAATTATGCTGCAGAACTAGACCCTATTGGGCAACTGAGGAAGGAACTGGAGGCATTGAGAATGCAACAAAATCAACAAGAAGAGAAGGTCTTGCCACCACTGTGTTGCACTGATGATGAAGTAGCCCAACTTCGCCGTGAGTTAGAAGATTTGCGGACACTCAGGATATAAGAAGGCAGATTTGGTGTACAATATGTAACAACAATGGACATTCCAATGCTAATTTCCATAACAAGGTAAGCTGTCAATTTTGTGGAAAGGATGGTCATGAAGCTAGAGATTGTTACTACCTCAAGGGTACACAGTAACGAAGTAACCCTCAAGCTTTGGATTCATATTATGCTAGTACTTCAAATGCACCTAATAGAGAGGAAAATCGTATGACAAAGCCTAGATATAATAGACCATTGATGTGTTATTGCTATGGTGAGTATGGCCATATGCAAAATAGGTGTTCCCTTCCAGAAGATGCACCTCCTTGTCAACATTGTCCAGAGGCCAAGGATCACTATACCAAAGACTGCCCAAGAAGCAGTCTTCTCCAATCCACATGATTGCAGTCTCTCCACAAGGAGAAGGTATGACCACTCAGTCTTATGCTGTTTCATCCTCTGCAATAGCCATGATGACTAGAGCCAGACAAGCAACAGCAATCCATAGAGAGGAACAACAAGGATTCCAGGATAAAGAGGAGGAAAAGAAGTCTGGGTGGAAGGGCCAAGAAGAAATTGAAGGAGCTTATGAAAGGATGGCTACTTCTCTAAGGGACCAACCAACAACTCTGCAAGAAGACACTCATGAGGTAAACATTGAACAGATCTTGAAAGGTATTCATCACAAGGTTAGTCTATATGAACTTATAAGGATGGATTCAAAATTAAGAAGTGACTTATTGAAGATTATACACTCTGCTCACTTGATCCAATCACCCAGTATAGATGGTTTCATGGTTGATTTTTCCCCTGCACCCTTGGCAGACTACCAAAGCTCAAGATTATCTGTTTGTATAAAGGATGAAGCTCTCACAGGTGTGATCATAGATTCAGGCTCTGGTATCAATTTGATGCTAGATTTCACGATGAAGAAACTGAATTTGAACCCCACCAAGATGGCACCATTCACAGTTACACTAGCAGATCAACATTGGGTTGCGCCTCTTGGCATTATTGAAAAGGTACTGATGATAGTACAGGGTTGCCACTTTGTTCTAGATTTTGTTGTTATTGCACTTCCACAGGAGACTTCTTACCCTTTACTCCTCGGGAGACCTTGGCTGAGGCAAGCAAAAGCTTTGCAAGATTTGGGGAAAAACAAACTATGGATTTCAACAAGCACCAATAGCCAACTGCAATTGCATTTGGAAGAAGGATTCGACTCAAGGAAAACTACTGGGTATACTGTGGATACTCAGGTAATGCCCTCTCTACCCCAAGAAGAAGATACATTATTGAATTGGATGATGGAAAATGCAGAGTGTTGCACAGTGGAAATCAATGAAATAGAAGAAGAAGTTACGGATGAAGGAGTTGCAAGAAAAGGCCATGGAGATCACAAGGAGTTGGAGAATGAGATTTTGCAGGAGAATACAAACTTTGAAGAGGCAAAAAATATAGAAGTACCCGGGATGGAAAGTTATGAGCCTGAGTGCAGAGAAGATCTTCCTTTTACGGATATACCTCAAGGATGGACCAGAGAACATATTGCAGAATATAAGTTAAAGTCCACTCCTGCATATAGTGGAGATGATTTCTCAAACAAGACTAGTCCTAAAACACTGGTTCAAGAAATAAATCTAGGGGATGAAGAGAACCCTCAAGTAGTCCACTTGGCCTCCTGGCTATGGCATTATCCCCCTTTACTGCAGAAGGTAACTTCTTTATTTTTTACTTACAAAAATGTTTTCGCATGGTCCTACAAAGATCTAACAGGGATACCAGAGGAGCTGGGATTACACAGAATACCCTTAGTTGAGGGAGCCGCGCCTGCAAGAAGTAGGCCATATTGACTCAATCCAAAATATGCAGAGGCGATAAAGTTGGAAGTTACAAAACTAGAAGAAGCAGGTATAATTGTTCTAGTAGAACATTCCAGGTGGCTTTCTTCTATGGTTATTGTACCCAAGAAAAATAGTGGAAAAATAAGAGTTTGCATTGACTTTCGTGCCTTAAATAAAGTGACTGTTCAAGATGGATTTCCTCAGCCCTTTTCAGAGCAAGTACTTGAGGAAGTAGCCGGTCACACTTTGTATAGCTTCTTGGATGGTTTTAGTGGCTACAATCAGATAGTGATCCATCTTGATGATAGGGACAAAACAGCCTTTGTTACTCCATGGGGCACTTATGTCTATACTCGCATGGCTTTTGGTTTGAAGAATGCACCAGCTTCATTTAATAGAACAATGTATCTGATATTGGGCAAGTGGTTAACAACCTTTCTCCGCATTTTCATGGATGACTTTCAGTGTTTTCAGGCACAGATAGAAGAGCAGCAGTTCAAGATTTCCATGATCATTTGGAAAATTTAAAGGAAATCTTTGAGCAATGTCTCAAAACAGGTTTGAAGTTAAATCCTGCTAAATGTCATTTTTTGGTCACCAGGGCACTCTTCTTGGTCACATAGTATCTGCTGAAGGGATAACGGTTGACCCTACAAAGGTTACTGATATTCTATCCATGCCTATTCCACAAAACCCAAAAGAAGTGCAAAGTTTTTTGGTCCATGCAGGATATCATAGAAGATTCATACGAATGTATTCGGAAATAGCTTGGCCCTTATCAAGGCTTACCAGTAAAAAGGTCCCTTTCTCATGGAGTGTTGAAGCTGAGAAAGCATTTTGTGAACTGAAAATGAGGTTATGTACTGCTCCACTTTTAAGTGTTCCTAACTGGTCATTAGAGTTTCATGTGCATACAGATGCTAGTCTTCATGTTGTTGGTGCAGTTCTAGCTCAACCATCATCACACAAGGTTGATAGACCTATCTCCTATGCGAGCAGACTACTCACCCAAGCAGAAAGGAACTATAGTACGACCAAAAGGGAAGGCTTGGCTATTGTATTTTCTCTTCAGAAGTTCCGGCATTACCTTCTCGGTGTACATTTTATAGTCATATCTAACCATCAGCCCTTGAAGTACTTGATAAATAAGCCTAGAGTAGATGGAAGGATTTGGAGATGGTTACTCCTCTTTCAAGAATTCAACTTTGATATTCACATTAAGCCAGGAAGGGAGCATTACATGGCAGATCAAGTGTCCAGGACTGCAATGAGCGAGAAGGCAATAGGTATTAATGATGAACTAGTGGATAGTAATCTCTTCCTAGTAGCAATTCAGACTGATTGGTATGATGGAATTCTCAATTTTCTTACTACTGGAAAACTCCCAGAACATTTGAAACCCATAGAAAAGAGAAGATTACTCCTTAAAACCAAAGGGTACTCACTTATAAGTGGAAATTTATATAGATATTGTCAGGATGGTATCTTGAGAAAGTGTGTTTATCCAGAGGAGGTAACCCCTTTGCTTGAGGCAACACACAGTGAAGGGCATCTAAAGGGGGAAGAACTGGCTCACAGAATCATCCACAAGGGACTATGGTGGCCTCATATTTACAAGGATGCGATCAAGTTTGCTAAAGAATGCCACATTTGCCAGAGATGTGCTCCTACGCCAACCAGATTGAATTTCCAACCATTAGTCATATCTACAGGATGGCTCCCATTTGAACGATGGGGTCTTGATTTCATAGGACCAATTAGTCCAACTGGTCAACCTAGGGGTAAGAAGTATATTTTGATGGCCACATGTTATGCAACTAAATGGATAGAGGCTAAAGCTACTGTGGATTGCACAACGTTAACAGTAGCTAAGTTCTTGTATAAACGTATTTTCTCAAGATTTGGTTGCCCACTGGAAATCACTAGTGATAGGGGAACACATTTTGTAAATCAGCTACTCCAATTTATATTTGACAGGTACAAGGTCTTCCATAAAAAATCTTGTGCCTACTATCCAAGGGCAAATAGCCAAGCAGAGAACTCCAATAAGATTTTGATCGGGTTGGTGCACAAATTATCTTTTGATCATCAAAGCTTTTGGCCACAAGCATTGATCGGTGCAATTTGGGCTTTCAGAACTACATGAAGGGGAACCACTGGTGAGAGTCCATTTCGCTTAGTATATGGAAAAGAGGCATTGGACCCATTTGAATTCATTATAAAAAAGGAAATGGGAACCAAAACCATTGGAATTGAACCTCCCATTGAGAGATTGGTGGCATTAGAAGAATACAGAGAAGGAGCAATGCAAAAACTTCAGGTAACATAAAAAGAGCGCAAGAGACTGCATGACAGGTATCTGAGGTCCAATGAAGTTCAGGAAGGATCCATGGTTTTAGTGCATCAGGTCCCAGCAATTCCAACCAAACTGGCACCCAAATGGATAGGACCTTACACAGTGGTAAAGGTATTACCTCATGGAGCAGTACATCTGGAGGATTTGCAGGGTAAGAGGATACCCCTGGTCAATATCTCGAGGGTGAAGAAGTACCTAAATTAAGGTAAATTGGAAGCATTTCATTCACCGTACCTATCGCATTTCATTCAGTGATTGCAGTTAATTATATATATATATATATATATATATATATATATATATATATATATATATATATATATATATATATATATATATATATATATATATATATATATATATATATATATATATATATATATATATATATATATAAGAGTGAAAAAAAAAGTCAAAAAAATGAAAAAAAATCCGAAAAAAAAACCCTGGTCAATATCTCCAGGGTGAAGAATCACCTGAATTAAGTCATGGAGGAAGAACTTCCTTCACTATCTTGTTTTCAGCTTCGAGATTTGCACCGGGATGGTGCAAAGACTTGATGTGGGGGTTTGTATCGCCACATTTCCCTCTCTCTCTCTTCCCCGCAACCCCCTCCAACCCCACCATCCCCTCCTCTTTTCCCCCACCACCCCCACGGCCCCCACCATCACCACGACCCCCTCCAACTCCACCAGCCCTCCTCTTTTCCCCCACCACCCCCGCAGCCCCCACCATCACCTTGACCCCCTCCAACTCCACCAGCCCTCCTCTTTTCCCCCACCACCCCCGCCGCCCCCACCATCACCACGACCCCCTCCAACCCCACCGTCCCCTCCTCTTTTCCCCCACCACACCCACGGCCCTGATCCAATATGAATCTTTTGGTCTAAATTTGACGGACACAGCTCTAGCTTGGTTCCAGCCATTAGATCCTAATAATTTTCAAAACATGGAACAAGTCTATCAAGAAATGATTGAGTAATTCACTAAGTCTGGAATTAAAAACAACTCGTCATCATTGATTCATAGCTTTAAGCAAGCTCCTACAGAATCAGTGCGATTGGCAGCAAGAAGATTCAAGCAGTATGTGGATAGATGCCCAGTGGAAGAGAGGCCTACTCAAAACAAAATGGTGTCATTATTTTTGGAAGGATTATTGAATGGATCATTAAGATCTTTGGTATATGTAAAAAGAGTTCAAACTTTGCAAGAGTGTATGAAGGAATGTATCGACCTAGAAGACAATCTAGCAGAGGATCTGAAAATACCTCAAGGTAGTATCAAAAGTGAAGATTCGGCCAGCAGCACATCAAACCCTAAGAACAATGTAGAGGAAATAGCCGACTTAGTAGCAAAGAAGTTGAACGTTCAAGGACAGAGGAACTACCCCAACAACCCAATGAGAGTGCCCATGCTTAGAAGATGTATGCATCGTGGAGGTGATCATCCCTCTCATTTGTGCACTAGGGGAGTAACCCCACCACCTTCTTATGCTTACAATAGACCACCCGTTCCGGGCCCTCTACAATATTGCAGCATAGAACAAAAATACACAAATCACAGCGCAGAAAATTGTCCTTACAATAGGCAATCAAGACCTGTACAACCTGTCATGAGACCTTACGGGGGATACCCTCAAAGAGATCAAGGAGGTGAAGCCTTTAGATATCCCACATATCAATAGCAGGCACCTGTACCACGACCATATGCTTATCAAGGGTACACTCAACCACAACCGGTGTTAGGACAACAGCCACCCCACCCTCAAAATGTTGTCCCAGTGAAAATAGCTCAACCTGAAGAAAACTTAGAGAGAGCGATAGTCCCAGCCACACCATTGCCTAGCAATGAACCATATGCCTCATCTTATGACCATAGTCAAGGAAACTATCCCAGTTATGAGAGCTCTATGATAGAATATGGACAAACGTACAAACCATATGCATATGGCATGGAAGCACCAGATAGTTCCTACAGATATGAGCAGGATTATGTGTCATTGATCTACACAGCCCCCAGGACATCTATACCCCCCCCGACCCATGAACAAACCGCCTGTACACTACCAAACCCACCACCACCACAGCGAGTCTGGGAAGGATACTGTAGTGATTGTGGTAAAGAACACCTTTTCAGAGATTGCCCCAAGAACCCCAACAAAGTTAACTCGAACGTACAAATCAATGTGATAGAAGTAATAGAATCATCAGGAAGCGATAAGGAGTACACTGTGCCGTTGAAAGCGATAACTAGAGCCAAAGCTAGAGAGACCCCAGGCAAAACTGAAGAAAATGATCAAGGCGAAAGAGAAAGGAATGTACCTACACCTCAAATAGTTGAAGACTCGGAGGAGCCTGAGAAAAGTGTTACAAGTAAACGAACACAGAGATGGAAGAACCGTAGAGATAGGATGAAGGAAAAGAAACTACAACAAAAGAAGGAAAATGAAAAGAGTGAACAAAATCCAAAAGAGAAACAAGAAGAGGAAGAAGAAATTCGGAAAGGAAAGTCAAAAAAAGAAGAGGTAGGATCAGTTTTAGCAGATCCCATGCCTGAAGAATTAGCCATGTGGATTCAGGCGTACAAAGCACGAATAAGGACAGGACCTACCATTGAACAACATGAAAGAGAATATCCTAGAGGTGACCTAGAGAAAGAAAGGTTGAAGATATGTAAGAAGTTAATTGAAGTGGCTCAACAGACCCTAGAAAAACCGGTTGTTCAATTATCCAACTCGCGAATTCCCGAAGAAGAATTCCAAGAGTGTGTCATCCTTAATGACCCTGAGAAAACCAAAGAAGGTGAGATAACATTATTCCCGAAGTAGAAGGGGAATGGCCTAAAGACTTGTGGGCAAGAGTCCAAGAAGACCGATGGAAGAAAGTGGAAGGAATAGAACCACCCTTTGAGGAGCTAGAAGCAGAAGGTGAAATTGAAGACTCCATACCTGAACTGAACTCAGAAGAAATAATACCAATTGATCCAAGTAACAAAGAAAATGAGAGTGTAAAGGTTTTGCCAAATTACACAGGAGAGTACGAACATAATTCGGAATTATATTGTATTCCCTCGATAAGGAAAAAAGAACCAAACCCATCAGTCAACACATCGGATATCATACAACATCTTAAAAAGGTAAAAATCCCTTGTACCCTGACGTTAGAAGAACTGTTAAGGATCAAACCACATTTGAAGGAGAAACTGACCATCCAATTGGAAATCAAGGTGGACGAGAAGGAGATGTCTGATGAAGTAAACACAGTAAAAATCCCAATCGATAAGGTAGGAGATTTTAGTGAGGGAGATGAAGGAAACACTTGCCTTCCAATTACCTATAGGGGTTACACCACTAAAGCCATCTTAGATTCTAGAGCTGGAGTAGGAATTGCTACAAAAGAAATCTGGGAAAAATGGGGAAAACTAGCTTTAAGACCAACGCGCATGAAGATACAAATGGCAGACGGACACACTGAACGACCCTTGGGATTATTGGAATGGGTAGTTTTTACCACTTGCGGAGTTGAGTTCGAGCACACCTTAGCGATATGTCAATTTGAAAGGCCAAGCAATTATGAAATGATACTTGGAAGACCATTCATGAGGCAACTAAAGGTAGTGCAAGATTGGGGGAAAGACGCAGTATATTTACAGCATGAAGATACCACAAAAAGAATAAATCTCCACACTTATACATATCAAGATGTCCCTCCCTTACAATGGAATCAGATTCATAAGGAGGAAGATAACCAGTCGATTCATAGTATAGGTTCAAGTGACCAATCGTGGATGAATGAAGACACTCATCTATGGATATGCCAAACTGCGAAAAAGGAAGAAGATAAGAGGAAAGGATGGCAGCAAAGGCAAGGAGTTGCTAGATCAGTACAAGATCCAGCCTATATGCCTCAAATATTCCTAGATGAAGAATTTGAACCTCATGGTTGGATGGAGATTTTAGCTACTCTCGATGTGTGTGTAAACGAAGAAGTGATAACCATGAATGAATGCATTGATGAGGAAGGATATGACGTTAGTCGATATGTGGTAGTTCTTCAAGAGGCTAAAGAAGGGGAAGTGATAGAAAAGGAATGGAAGGAGGATTACGAGAGCATTGAAATGGAGCAAGAGCAAATGGAAATAGAAAGTGGAAATCAAGAAGTAAGTATCATAGCTAATGAAATAAATCGAGAACCAACACAGGAAGAGGAGCTTGGATTAGATAAAGCAAAAAATGACGAAGAAAACAAGCCTCAAGACCAATTTGAAGTGCCCGCCCACTTCAAAAAATATGAAGTAGAAGAGAGAAGAATTGCTATTCAAATGCCAAAACGAGAAGCACAACCAGGAATAGCATATGACAATAAAGAACAGACCAAGAAAATAGTAGTAATGTTAGAGGAAGGAGAAGAACGATGTACTTTTATAGGACAGGATGTCTCAATGGAGGAAGAACAAGAGTTAATACGACTCCTAAGGGAATACAGGGATGTCTTTGCCTAGAGATATAAGGATTTGAAAGGATTAGATCCATCTATATGTGCACATAGAATCCCTATGACCACTGAAGCTAAACCTTCCAAACAAAGACCATACACATATAACGATGTTTACTCAGCAAAGATTAAAGAGGAGATAGATAAACTGTTAGATGTTGGGTTCATATATGAGATTGAACACACGGAATGGGTGTCACCTTTGGTGGTCGTACCGAAAAAGAATGGTAAGTTAAGAGTATGCATAAATCTGAAAAAAGTAAATGCCGCTACCATAAGGGATAGTTACCCATTACCCATCACAGATCATCTTCTGGAAAGAGTGGCAGGGAAGGAAGTTTATAGTTTTTTGGACGGCTTTTCAGGTTATAATCAGGTAGCTATTGCTCCTGAGGACCAGCATAAAACAGCCCTTGCAACTGAATGGGGAGTATACGCCTTTAGGGTTATGCCTTTCGGCCTAACCAATGCCCCAGCCACTTTCCAAAGATTGATGTGCCATGTATTCAAGGAGTTCTTGAGAAAGAGTATGGAGGTATACGTGGATGATTTATGCACTTACTCAGCCATACGATCAGAGCATATCCCTGAACTAGAAAAGATCTTTGCCAAATGTTGACAATATAGAGTATGCCTCAACCCAGAAAAATGTGTCTTCATGGTTTGACAAGGAAAAATATTAGGACATATTGTCTCTAAAAATGGAATTTCAACTGATGAAGACAAAATCAAAGTGATTTTGGATTTGCCAAGACCAAAGACTGCTAAGGAAGTCCAAGCATTTATGTGACATTGCAGATACTACCGAAGATTTATACATATGTATGCCATAATTGCTAGACCTCTTTATGCACTATTGTCTCAATTTAATTGGACAGAAGAATGTGAAAAGGCCTTTAACGAATTAAACAGTGGATTGAGTTCAGCCCCAATCCTTCAAGTACCTAATTGTAACAAGCCCTTTCACATTCATGTAGATGCTTCCAAGTTTGCCATTGGTTGCATCCTAGCTCAACCCGCAGATACAAGAAAGTTAGATCACCCTATAGCCTATGCCAGTAGACAGTTGAATCAAGCAGAACATAATTATACCACAACTGAGAGAGAAGACCTAGGGATGGTGTATGCAGTAAAGAAGTTTCGACACTACTTATTGGCAACCAAATTCAAATTCTTCATTGATCATCAAGCCCTACTGTACTTAGTCAATAAACCTTGTAATACGGGACGACTAGTACGATGGTTTTTATTGTTGATGGAATTTGATTTTGAAGTAGTAGTCAAGAAAGGAAATACCTACATAAGAGCGGATCACCTATCAAGAATGACACATGGAGAACCACCCATAGGAGTACCTGATGATATGCCAGACACGTACCTATTCAACCTCGAAGTATGTCCCCAATGGGCAGAAAAATTGATCCCTATACTTACGTATGGACCTAAAAATGGGATCACACCAAACCGAACCCAAGACCTATGGAAGACTAAAAACCTTCATATCATCGCTAGAAGTTTGTATCACCAAGACTCAAGTGGATTACTCATGAGATGCGTAGAAGAAGAGGAACAAGAAATGTGGCTTCAAAAAGCGCAACCCGATTTTTACAGATGCTTTTACCTAGTAACCACCTTGACAGCTTCAGAGAACAAGGATCTACCCGGAACATTCATGTTACCATCCTTGGTAAATGACCCTCCATTCAGAAGGTTTTATTTGTCCAAAGATTTAATTCGTGCAGCTCTCAAAATACATGGAACGCATACTCCGACGGAGAGAGAACGGCTAGTCCCAGCGCAGATGAAACGTGGTGATGTTACTAAGTGGGAGGATATTTCAGCTATAACCCCTGAGCTCTCCAAGCCCTTAAGGATATGCATGCAGCATTTTGCTTTCCCAGCTCAGGATCGTTTTACCATGCCCCACAAGAGAATCTGGTTTGGTTTATACTTAGCATGTACTGACCCCAAACGGTTGATCTAGCTAGCTGGATAATTGATCAGCTCTATTTGGCACAACATAGATGGGAACGAAAGAAGGTCATCAATGGATGTTGCGCACTTACAAGGATTATATATATGTGTTTGGCATATGATTTACCCATAGAGCGCGCCATGACTAGTGAGGAACTAAAGGCATTTAAAGGAACCACAAAGAAAGCTAGAAAGGCTAGCAAAGGCAGAGCCGGAAAGCGGATGAGAGGCACTATCCCATGCCTACAAGTCCCAAAATCACCCTCGCCACAACCATCTCCAGAGCAGTCACCGACAGCAGCCACTCCCACAGTACAACCTATTCGTATCAGATTATCAAGACCAGTTGTAACGGAGGGCACCACCAGTACTGTTGCACCCCAAGCAGCCACAACCACAGAACCTATCACCACAGCAGCTGAAATTCCCACCACCATTGGTGCAGAAGCGTTCTCTTTTCCAATACCCCATTTAGAAGCAGAACAAACAGCACCACTGGATCCAACTTTTGATTTTGAGATGCCCGATGCATTCTCCAATGAGTTCCAGTTTTCAGAAGGACAATTGTTTTCTCAAGAATTTGAAAGGCCTAGCTACCCTACCACACCCAGGGATCAGCCACAAGGACAGATCGTGTCCAGCTCTGATGACGAAAGAACAACAACCGATGACGACGAAGGAGACGACGAAGCTAGCCAGGGAACTCAGGAATCCCAAGAGCATGAACAGACAGATGGCCAAGGCCAACAAACAGACACACATGGTGATACAAGTACCCATGAAGATGAAACTTACGAAGCAGCAGCTTACACACTAGCTATCAAGAAGTTGTATAGAACTATGGAAAAAGTTTGGGCACGCAAAAAGCTGACAGAGGAAGAGAGTAAAGCAATAATAGAACAAGAACTTGTCACAGGCGGATTCGAAGACGCATACATCAAAGGATTCAGAGAGTTAGTCAAATCAGTAGGCTCCAACGAAGCACTCAGGTACTTGCAAAGAAAGACACTACCACAATTTGACCCCCGCAGAGTACGACTACTTTCAAAGCCCGACAACATTCGTGTACCAACAGGAGCACAGTCTTCAGAACAAGCCAGGGAGGCATGCCTCGTCCCTGAAAGTTTGTTGGTAGCAGAAACCATCCTTGTAGATTCCCCACCCCGCGCTACAACTGTACATACCTCAGTAGTCACTGAAGTACCGACCACCCCAACCGCTCCTCCATCACCGCCCATCCCTCCAGCCTCCCCTATTCACCCTCCTTCTCCCAGACCAACATCTTCATTCACTGGTGGCGTAGCAGAAATCGTCTTTACGACCACAATACCAGTTAGCCATTGAGAAAGAGACAGGTAAGAAACCATTGCATGCAACTCAATTCGAGGAGGACGATCTACCACTTGATGCGCAGCAAGGAGAGATCTATCAACCAGAGTGGCAAAAAGATTTACTACAGAAGTATCCAGAAATGATGAGTACATGGGTAAAGGCACCTTTGCATTTGAAGTACAACCCGTGTTGGGGACCAGTACCACGACGCCGCTCCTGGACAACCTTTGCTATTAAGGTACAAAACAATAAGCAGTGCCAGGACTGGTTGAATTACCCCTACTTTAAGCCACCCATCGAGTTACCAACTGTAGGCTACATGATGGCTACAATTCACCATTGGCTCCCTCGACTAAAGCATATGGACGATATAGCAGCGCATATGACTGTCAAAATCTTTGACATGATGCAAATGATTTTTAAAGTCTTCCGACGCGTCAAGGCACCTCATGTAAACACCCTGGGCTTTGAGCATGGCAACTTCGATCTGGTATATGATATGAGTACAACGCCATCGCTACGGGTGTGTTATGCCTTGCATTGCAGAATAAAATATCTACCAGCATGCTACAAGCAGACATTCGAAGAGATGTTCACAACCGGCTTCTGGGAATACCATTCAGAGGTATTCATAAGCAGGCCTACACATTTATTACACTTATTTGCCTGTGAACGAATGGTCTATTCCACACACTATCAGCTCCCGCCACCGGAAGAGACCGCAACCAATCGACTGGGAGAAACTCGAGGCAGATCTGGCCCGAGGCATTCGTATCTCCGAGCACACCCTCGCTCATGACCTCCTACAGAACTATATCCGGCAGACCTCACAACAAGGTTCTGTCAGGGACAACAGAAGCGAGAGGGAGGGGGGTGTTGGAAGCAGCCAGAGGCATAGAAGACGCGGAAGCATGTAACGACGGAGCAGGGAGCCAGTCGAATCTTTTTTCAAAGAATTATGTTTTCAAATACTTTCCAAAAACCTCCAACAGTGATTTTTATCACTATTGTAACATATGTAACATAGAAAAACCCTTTTCTTAATTTCTCACTCCATTTTGTGCAAGCCGAGGAGTCCTCGAGCTTGAGGAGTTTAGGTAGAACAAGCGTATCAATTTTCGTTATTTTTAGACACCGTTTACCCTTCCAAATAGCATCTAGGACCTAATTTTTAACTATGCCAGTCACTAGATGTGAAACCGGTCAAAACTAGTCTAGAAACTATAAAAAGAGCTAGAGAGCTCATTTTTGAGGTTAGCTTGCTTGAGGTTAGAGTTCTTTTGAGCTTGTAATAGTGTTCTTGAGTAATAGAGTTGATTTCTCACCTTCCATTGTGTCTTGCTTGTCTCTTCGTAGTGTGTGTGTATGTGCTATGCTTCTCACCTTCACTCTCACTTCATCTCACATTCACGATCTTCATATCACTCCTATCTCTTCCGCGGATTGACAATTAAGGAGGTGAAGCTTCTTAACGTGGTATTTACCATTGTGCTAGAGCAACAATGGCAAACACTGAGGAGATTGGGCATATATTGGCCAACCATGCAGAAGGATGCGCATAACTATGTATCAGCCTGCCCAACCTGTCAAGAACGGAATCCAGAAGAGAACTCCACTCTATGCTACTCCACTATAGCATCAAGATGGAGCATGCCTCTGGTGAAGTTCTTAAAGACCCAAGAGTACCCAAAAGGAGCCACTCTAGCAAGGAAACGTGCATTAATAGAGCAAAGCAAGGACTATGCTCTCATAGGAAAACAACTCTTTAAACGAGGAAAAGATAATCATTTGCGAGTGTGCATTCATGAAGACGAGTATCTTGCTGTTTTAGTGATGGCACATATAGGAGCTGTAGGACATTTTTCTGCAGATAAAACAGCAAAAATGATTCTCTTTGCAAGAATGTGGTGGCCAACTTTACATCAAGATGCAGCCACATATGTTCAACGGTGTGATACATGTCAACGAACAAAATATCCTATTAGAAGAGATGAAATGCCACTAAAACCCATGATGAATGCCAGAGCTTTCACAAAATGGGGGATAGACTTCATAGGACCTATTAGCCCACCAGCTAAAGGATCCCACGCCGAGTATATAATTGTAGCCACAGATTATTTGACCAAATGGGTTGAAGCCAAATCAACCAAGAAAAATGACGCAAGAACTACGGCCAAGTTTCTATTTGAGAACGTTTTCACTAGATTTGGATTGCCGATAGAAATTGTGAGTGATAGAGGCACACACTTTGTGAATGAAGTTATAGAAGCCTTACTGAATGAATTCTTGGTAATTCATAAGAAATAAGCCCCTTATCACCCACAAGCCAATGGACAAGCCAAAAGTTCAAATAAAATCTTATGCACAGTTCACTAAAATTGTGAGCAATGGTAGATCTGATTGGGATAAACAATTACATCACGCTTTATGGGCATTCCGAGTAGCTTACAAGACCGCCATAGGAACTACTCCTTTTAACTTAGTGTATGGACAAAATGCTATTTTGCCAATTGATTTCTTAATACCCACTCTCAGAGTAGCAACAACTCATGAGTGGACGGGACATGAACTCTCAGCTCAATTGGATCAAATAGAGAAGTTACATGAAACTAGGTTACAAGCAGTAGCAAGGATTTATGCTGCTAAAAGGCGACAAAAGGCATATTTTGATGCTCATATTAAAGATAAAAATTTGAAGGAAGGAGATTTAGTTTTGGTATATACCCTAAAACAACACGCAAAGAAACTACAAAAAAGAGGATATGGCCCATTAATCATCAATCACCTATCCACCAACGGAGCCATCAGCTTAGCAACTCTAGATGGAGATGTATTACCAAACTATTTCAGTGGATGTCGAGTAAAAAAATATTTAGAGCCACTGACTGAAGAAATGATGTCACGACTGATAACGGGTAAAAATAGACGTCTAGAGGAACAAAGAATACGAGAGGACGCCAGACAAGAAGCGCTAGAGCGGATCACGAAACGAAAAGAGTGGTTGAGAGAGAGAGATGAGAGATATCGACTAAGAGAGGAACTCGTCCCAATGGCTAATTTTAGAGCCACGAAAAACATAGGTCAGCAAAGGACGCAACCATACTTGAATTTGGGAGCCGGAAAAAAAAAATACTACTTAGCTGCATCAAATTTTCATTGACTCAGCAACTCCACGAAGAATTACGTCCATCAAAGGAGGAAAGATCACCAAGTGTATAGGAGAGATTATCTTACCTCTACACTTAGGAAACAACACAATGGAACAAAAACTCTTAGTATGTCATGATCAGGACTTACTTGAAGACCTAGTGTTAGGTCAAGACTGGATATACAAATATGAAGTAACTATTCAATTGGCCTTAGGATACATCTCGGCCAAGATAGGACATCGTGAAGTATTCAGCATGCTAGACTAACGACCAATCAAAGCCGCAAGTATAGAACCGAAAACTCATCCAAATGAACACAATGATGAATGCATGTTCACTAGCACTATGGAAACCCCTTCATCGAGTACTTCATGTGAGGACACACCGAATCCTGCTTGCACACCATCTTCTAATCTAGCAAGTCACAAGAGTATCATTCTATCTGAAAACAGCCTTAGCAAAGAACCACGCACAAGAGAGACTAGTTCTCCGGGTAATCACAAGTCTGCACCTATTAGAATATGCCCCATTCCTTACACTAGACAGACTTGGATAAGGAAGGACCAAATGGTTGCATATCTTCAACAGAAGAACTACTTGCTACAGCAGAAGAACCCACAGAACCAGTATGTAAATCGCTCTGGATATTCAGTTCCACAAAGAATTGCTAAAGTATGGATTCCAAAAAAGGTGATAGCCACTCAGCCGGCCCGCACACAAATATGGATTCCCAAGTCATGTACTCAAATGACAATCATCAAAAAGGACGAACCAATGAACAAGGAAAATTAGTATGGTCTAAAGGCAAAACGACAGAAGCTAAACTGCTACAGGATAGAGCAAGAGTCTACATACAATTCACACGTCATTCCAAGATTCAAAAAGAAGACAAAGCAGAAGCACCAAATGAGAAGCATCACATTCACCAGGAAGGTTGGGAACACGATTTCTCTCAACAGAATAAAGCAGATTTGGATGCGGAAAGACAAGACAAGTTGTATACATCTACCAAATAATTCGAGTTGCACGCATATAGAGTTACCAGAATCCAAAGTATGCATGATAGGGCCACATTACAAGGCCACGCATTCGGCACAATATTCTTCTATTTCAAGATAGTGAAGCACAATTTCCCTTTGGGAAATAGGAGAGCACTTGTACATAATCTAAAGAAAATTACCAAAAAATTAATAACCGCTTCGGCTATGAACTAACTTTTCTGTCTTTCTTTCAGACAAAAACATAAAAATATCTAAAAGTAGGAAAAATCCCAGGTATTACCTTTCTTACACCCACGGGGAAGGGACGACACCACGCGGAGCATTGCCAATCTTATGAAAGACAACTGAAGGAGAATTTTGATACTATCTTGCCGCTAATTCATACTTTATATTGATTGCAGATGGCATCTACTAATTCCGAAGCGACGCAAGAGGAAGAGGTCTAACTTCTTCCATTGGAATCAATAACAAAAGCAAGAGGCCATTGGTTTCTGGATGACCAACCAGTATCGGATCTCATTTTCATGGCCACTATCAAAATCATGGAAAGGGATCACTACTTCCCTATCATGTGGCAAGATTTCAAGACTATCGTACAAGGATTACCGCGCATGACAGATGTCTGGACACAAGCAGGAAAGGATGCGTTTCTCAGACTACCTATTTATCTACCAGATTTCCAGAGATGTACGCAAGTGATGAATACACTTCAGCCTGCATCGAATAAGATGTCAGTTCCTGAGGCACGAGTACTGGATAAAGTTGGTGCCTGGAAGACGATTCAATTCACTGATGAGTTGATTAACAGAGCTTTCGGGTGGAATCAAGAGGGAATCACGAATGTCAAAGATGAATGTCATGATCCGAAAAAGCCATCCTTTTTGGAAATCAACAGAACTGATATTGAAGAGGCTGTTCGATTAGTGCATCAGCACTTTTGTTTTCCAAGTATGCATAGATATACAGCACCTCAAAAGATCGTGGTGCAACTGCTCTCACATGCTATGAGGCAAGTTGGAAATCAAGTCAACATGACTCCATATGTCCAAGAACGCCTATTTGAAGCAAAGAAGAAGTGGGGTCAAAAAAAAATTTTGAATGGTAGTTCGGCCTTGACCCTACTTATTTATGAGGCACTGGATATGAAGAACTGCTTGCGCTTGATGCCAACCTCAACTGAGATGGCCAAATATGTAAAGTCAGCAACTGTTCCAAAGAAAAAGAAAACGGTCATCGTTGTTGAAGAAGTAGGAACCAGCTCAAAGACACCTATGAGAGGAACACAGCGCCTTAGGGAGGAAGAAGCCCAGGCTACACCCCAATAAAAGAGGACACACACATTGCCAAAGATTCCTGAGACCCAACAACCAATTACTAAGAGAGATCTCTCTACAGCCCTAGAAGAAACGCATCAGTATATGCGGGGGCAAGTAAGTTTGAATATTCAAGGTCACCAATACAGACAGGCAAGCCAGGAAAAGAAACAGAAGGATAAACCAACTCATCAAGTACCTTCTAGATACAAAGAAATAGGGTTGGAGGAATCAAGCTCTAATGAGGAATCGAGCCCTGAGAAGGACACCCTGGATACGAATATACAAACAGAAACACACAATGAGGATTGGACAGAGATCAATCAAGTCGAAGTCACACCTGACAACCAACAGACACAAGTAATTCAATTGAATGAAACGTCAAGGGTCAACATCCAAGAATCTCCAATAACTAATACAGATGCCAAACCACCTATCAAAGAGGAAACACAAACTCCAGTGAACCGAGACTCAGGCTTACTACAAAACAAAGAGCCAACTGCGATAAAAGTGCTTGATGATACACCGCAAGGTAAAATTGACCACATGGAGGCTGAGCCAAGAATCCAACTTCATATTAGGCAGCCTCATGATACTACATTACACGTGGCACAAGGGAAAGATGTGACAACAGGTTTTAATTGGACATTACCCAATTAAAACCTGTTGTCAAGCAAATGATACAAACGGCCATGGAGACGCAATAGCACATGATGGATACAGATGCAGATTATGACAAGGCCATGCGAGAAAAGAATCAGTTTCAAATCATGAGTGAACAACTGTCCGCAAAGCTCATCCAGGCTCAGAAAGAGACCGCCACCAAAGAAAGGGAGTTACTCCCAGTCAAAGCACAATGTGATACATTGATGACACAGCATCATCAACTCTAGGCACAACTGACAGATTTACAAAGATTACATGAAGCCAGTGAAGCGGATAAAGAAAGAATGAAAGCTAGAAGCAACTTACTGGAAACACAACTAAAAGTATACATGGAAGAAAACGATAGCTTACGCAGCCGCAATAAAGAATTAATGAAGGCATTGCTATATGACCAGCCTATAGACAAACAGGAGACATCCGTCAGTGATCAGAAGGACTTGCAAAATCACATGGAGAAATATGCAGAATTGCTGAAACAAGAGCAGGCATTAAGAGCAGAATGGGAACATAAATACATGCAAGATACCAATGAGCTCAAGAAGCAACTGAATACAACCAATGGCAAACTTGCCGAGAGTTATAGTGAAAACATGGATCAGGTAGCAGAAATCGGCAATGAGTTGCTTGCAACAAAAGAAGCTCTAAGGGCAGCAATGCAAGAAATAAAAAAAAAGACTGACCAACTTACAAAATTAAACGTTAAAGCAACAGAGCCAACACCAATCGGGACACCAATAGAGCCAAGACAAGAAAATCCTACTGACGAGGTAGAGGTACATCCTCTATCTCCCCCGATTTATAATTCTCCAATAAAAGAGCAGATGGCAGAACCACATGATGATCATCCAATGCCATACACTATAGAAATAGGTCAGAGGGAACGGGCACTATTGGTGTCCCGGTTGACAGAAAATTTTGAAAATGAAGTCATCAAAGTTATGAAAGAAGCAAAGATTAAAGTTAAAGATTTGGAGATGATCATGAAGCCTTTCAATATTCCTTACGGATTATTGAAAGAGAAAACCAGACAATACATAAAGAGAATCACTCAGAAAAATCAGACGAACAATTGAAGTTCAAAAATGACACGTTCAACTATACGCAAGAAGAATTTGAAGCAGCACAGCCTGTTTGAAGAAGAAAATTTTTGGAGAAACATCCTACATTACGGGTGCAGTGGCAAGAAGCACCTTACTTATTACAGGTAAATCCTTCTTTTTGTCCAACACCACGGTGAAGAGAAGCAAGAGAGTTTTTGGAAATGCAAAAGACTGGTGTGATCCATAAACAGTGGCTAAACTATCCACTACTTCCAAGTCCACCGCATAACTATCTACCCACGGAGGATTACATGATTAAAACCATTGAATTTTGGCTGCAAAATTATGCAATAGTACCCGATTTAACTATCAAGATGACCAATAAAATACTCAGTATGATACTTACAGTGTTAAAGGTCTTCAAACACGCGGCATATACATTTTTGAACTTCATTGGCATTAATCAAGGCACAGATATTCTTGTTTTTGACTTGTCTCTTATGCCTAGCCGACCAACAATAATGGCATATTATTCTAGGTTGATGTTTTTGCCGAGTACATACATGCAAACATTCGAAGAAGCCTTTTTCACATGATTTTTTGAAATTGACTCAGAAATTTTCTTTAAAATATCATCCAATTTGAATGCCAGATTAGTGGCATATGAATTAAGCGTGTTCACCGATCATAGACAGCCGCCACATGATGGTGTGAAAGCAGAACAGTGGAAGCAACTCATGATACGTGAAGCCAATCTGCTTAATGAAACAGAGCAAAAAGTGTACAGAACATACTCCCGTAGACTTCCAAAGCCTGTCGGGGACAACAGAGTTCAAGAGGGGGTAGTGTTGAGGGAGAATCAAGCAAAAAGAAGAAAAGAAGAAGACAAAGAAAGAAGCTTCATTATAATATTTGAAGACACATCTCTGCAGGAAGCCCCGCAGGGGCGCAACACCCATCTCTGCACAGAGCCCCGTAGGGGCACATATCAAGGAAAAAGCACGTAGGTGGAAAGAAGGAACCAGGGCCAAGAAAGTATCCATGAAGTGCAAGAAGATAACTGGCAGGTACTAATCTTTCCGCTGACAGCGTGCGATGAAAAGAAAGTAAACAGGCTTAAAGCAATACAACAGGGTCAGATGTGTGCAACCAAGACAAATCAAAAGACCAAAAGTTAGAAAGAGGTAGAGGCTGAAAAGTTGAAGAGGGTAACCTAAGAACAGCACATTCTTAGCCACTGGTGGCGTGCGTGGAAACCCGACTTAACACAGCCAACCCAACACATGATAGAGCCTTAAATAAGCAATAGATAGAAGTAAAGCCTATCAAGGGACGATAGAGAAAAAGAGGGGGAGAGTGTTGCAGAGCGAAGAGAGCACAAGGCAGAGAAAAAGATGGGCCCCAAAATTTTTTCGATTTGGACACCATATTTTTGTATCATAATCATTTTGTAATATAATTTCCGATGTAAAAGCACTATAGGAGTCCTCTAGATGCATCCTCACAGAAGATTAGTAGCTTACCCATGTAAATTAGTAGGAAATTAACCTTTTAGTGAATAAAGTGCCGGTCTCTTGTGTGAAAGGACAATTTTTAGGGCACATGTATATAAGTCAATTTGTGACTCTTTGTAAAGACTTTTTGCCATTGTGAGAATCAAGAGCACAGAAATTCGAATTTTTGTCTTCTCCTCTCTGTATCATCTTCTTTGTGAGCTTGCGTGCATGTGTGTTGCTTGGAACGAGTGTTAGGAAGTGTTGTCTATCCATGAAAGTGTTTGTTTGCTGTAGTTAAGGTGTGTGTGAAGTGTAGCAAGTGCTGAAGTGTAGGAAGGTCATTCTCGCGACTCAGTATTTTGCTCATAACTTGAAGTAGAAGTGTCAAAATTGAGTGAGAATACCACCATTGGATGCATCTTCTCAAAAGCTTCGAAATGCATATGGTATTTTCTATATTTGGAGTTCGGAGCTGAGAGAAAAGCTCAATTTACTGTCGGCTGCTACACCAAGTATCACGACACCATGACTGACACTTGAAGCTTGTTTGGATTAGTCTTTGGCTTGTTTGCACTCCTTGAGTAACTCATTTGCATTGATCATCATTTGAATGCATGTCCTCATACACTCAGCTATGTTTTGATACTCATCGGATTGATAATTAAAGCGTGAATCCCCACTATATGCACTTGAGGGGGATTGAGGTATAGTCTCTTTCTTCACAAGTCCCTAAGTTGGTTCTTAGGTACACACCCACGAACCCCACAAACCCCACACAACTCCACACCCCTCCATAGCCCTCCACAAACTCCACAAACCCCACACAACTCCACACCCCTCCACAGCCCTCCACAAACTCCACAAACCCCACACAACTCCACACCCCACAACAGCCCTCCACAAACCCCACACAACTCCACACCCCCCCACAAACCCCACACAACTCCACAACCCCCCCACAAACTCCACACCCCTCCACAACCCTCCACAAACCCCACAAACCCCATGAACCCCACACAACTCCACAGCCCTCCACAAACTCCACAAATCCCACACAATTCCACACCCCTCCACAGCCCTCCACAAACTCCACAAACCCCACACAACTCCACACCCCTCCACAACCTCCCACAAACCCCACAAACCCCACAAATCCCACAAACCCCACAATTTCCCACGACCTCCCATAAGGTTCTCATGCAGTTTTGGATGGATATTTGGAGGATCATTTCTCAACCAAACACTACAATGTTATATATCGTTATAAAGCTCTCGCAAGTACTTTCCAATGGTGCAATAATAACTTGGAAATCTTGGATCAATTTTTTACCACACCCCAAAAACCCCCCCAACTCCCCACAACTCACCCCCTATTCCCACCCACAACCCCCGTAATCTCCCTCAACTCCCCACAACTCACCTCCCACACCGCCCACTTAATATGAAGGATCAAAAGCTACTACAAAAATTAGGTGAAGGATGTGCTTCTCAGGGTCATTCAAACATCACGGGCGGCACAAAATGAGGATCTTAGCTTGCATGCAAAAGTGACAGTAAAAGTGTAAGTGGTAAAAGTGAAAGAGGAGAAATGACTGTTGCCGCCAACCATTTATGACGACTGCCTAATTTTGAGGATCCAATTCAAGACTGGTGGCATATTTGATTTACCCCTCCAATCTTAGGCAATCAACCGGTGCATGATCAGTGGACGTGAGGAATCGGCAAGGCCCTCTTGGCCTATTGGAGCCTATAAAAGCAATGGATTTGTGTTCAATTGGGACACACATATACTTATATGCGTACAGGGGTCCTCTCTTTGCACTCTGTGGTTACCAGCCTACTGTAGGAAGTCACTCTGTGGTGCGAATACAGAGCGTGGGCTTCCCAGTGGAGGGCTAATAGCACTATAGTGTGAAGAGAGTGGCCTGGCTTTGTCGTTCAGTGTGAGTCAATGGTATTTTTATGCTCTTTTCCTTAGAGCAAATCTTCAGACTTTGTATTGATCATTGCTAATCTGCATCTAGCTATGTCCATTGTACGGATTGGATGAATCCCTTGTATTGATGTTGTTTAGTTCTGGAGTGGCATGTTAGCCCAGAGCATAAACTTTTGAGCATCTCTTTTTCCTATGCTGTAATCATCTTATTCAAACTAAGGAGTGGTTGGTCTTCCATTATTGTCATTTTGTCATTAATATTATCTCTAAGTATTCACAACTCTGTGCAATCATTGATATCTGCCTGCTCACAGAAGTGTTAAAGGGTATATTTCCCTAAGGAGAACCTCCCTTGAGTAAGTGAAGTACTGGAGTGCTTGTTGCATGCTCCTGTTAAAAATAGATACCCCAGTACCTCCTCTACAGTGAGAGTTTTAATCAAGGGCTCCAAGGCCTTCTAGAAAATTCCACTTGAGTTAACTCTAGAGAACTTGGACACGTCTCTAACCAACCACTCTAGTGGACTCTATAAGAATAGGACATGTGGCAAGCATGTAGCTACGTGCTTAGTTAGACTACCCCTTGAGGAGGGCTATATATATGAGGCTTGCTTGGGAGGATGGTTATTCATTCATCATCCTCGCACATGGATAGACTGCTTTAATACTAGTCTTGCCAAAATATCAAGGGACCACTAGATTATTCCCTTTGACTAGACTCGACAAGACTTCTAGAATATACTTCTGATTATAAGATTCCACATGAAAGGGGAAAAAAAATATAGCAATATACAACTAATATAAGAAGTTCCACAAGCGGGAACTCATAGCTATGGATAACTAGACTAAATAGGATATAAGAGATCCCACAACCCAAGACTGTAGGTATGAAACAAGATATTAGAATTACAAGAACTCCCTTCACAGAGATGAACTAGGTACAAGATATAACTGAAGAAGATCTCATGCCATGACATTACAAGGCAACAAGAATAGAGGTACAAGATATAATTGAAGAAGATCTCATGCCATGACATTACAAGGCAACAAGAATAGATGTTCAAAGACTAGACTAGACAAGATGAGAACAAGGAGCTAGAGAAGAACAAGAACTGAAAATTGGAAATTACATGCTTGGTGAACAAAACTACATGAGCTTCCAAGACTTGCATCAGCAAGATTGAGGATATGTGGCCAAGCCCTCCTTATATAGGTATTGAAGGGTAGTTTTTTTAGGGTGGTTATGAATTAGTGATGTTAAGTATATAAAAATGGGCAAAACTCCAAGAAATATTTCATGAAAATTATAAAATACCTGGAAAATGTTTTTAATACTCTTCATTAGAAATATAGAACTTTATGCTCTTTAGGTTGGGCCTCTTCAACCTCAAGTTCTCCATTTTATGCACCTGTTCACTATCAAAAGGGAGCCCAACTTGCGGATATATGAGAAAATGAAAGCCTCTCATAAGTATAATTATGCCTCCCTTATACTCCCACGTGCATGTTCATGAGAGGATCATGCACAACTTAAGAATCTCTCTCAGGTAACAATGCAAAATAACAAGAGAGGAAATATCTATCTGATTTGTTTATATTATCCTCTCTTCTTAGGAGCACAAAAGAGAGAGAGAGAGAGAGAGCGGAGGTTTCACTTAGAGAGATCCCTTGCTTTATGGAGACAAAGGGAGGGAAAGCGCATTTTTGTAGGTGATCTTAAAAGTGCACCATATGTGGGATATATGCATCACCATCTTATTAGTTCCACAAAAGGAGAAGAAGGGAAAGGGAGGGAGAAGATTACTGGCCCTTATATGTGTTGAGATATCAAGCTCAACATGTGATGATCGAGGATGACACATATCACTTTTTCATTTCTTTGACATGTATAGTGGTCACGCCGGTATATGTCCAAGATAATTTAGTGAGCTTTACTAGATTTATCTACCGAGAGTGATGGCACATTTTTTTCTTATGAGCTCACTCATTCACGGACATTAGTATTCTTTATATATTGCACTAGTTGTATTGTTGTAATAGGTCATTCTTGTACATTTTCATGTAACAGAATAAGAAGAAGATCATTCTTCCTTGCCTCAGTTTGTGTGTGCTCCTCTCTTGGTGTGAGAATGTGTGAGAGATCTCTTCCTTGTCTCCTTTCTCTTGACATGGCATGAGAGCCAGTGTTGTCTTAGAGAGCTTGTGGAGAAGTCTGACCATGAAGCATATGCAAGAAGGCATGGAGAACATGGGCTTCACAAATGATTATTGCTATGAAATTTGGTGTGAAGGTGAGTTCCACAAAAAACTCTAGTCAATTTGCAAAACTACAAATTGTGTTCTATTCCGCAACACTCAAATATTGCAGATTCAAAATTTCAAGTGATTCCGTGTATTGACGATACACAAAAACTGTGTTTTTCTAAGATCGATCTATTACATCATAGTATGACAGTGTTCAAACATATGTACTACTTCTAGTGTTTTTGCATTGTTGTGAATTACTACAGAAATGGAAAATGTTGATGGAATGAGTCAATTTATGAGCAATAAGTTGGATAACAACAACTTTCATGCTTCAAGATTCAAATTGATGAATTTCTTCAAGGAAAAAGTATATTGGATGTACATCAAAGGAAAGAATGAAAATGATCCATGGTTATGAGAGGAATTGGACTGCACCATTAAAGAGCATATGGAGAGTGGAATCAAGGAGCACTAAAGATAATGGGTGAAAACATGTCAAATGAGTTTAGATGTTTCCTAAAAAGTCATGGAATTCAAAGGCAATTTTCATGGAGATACACACCACAACAGAATGCATTGTTGAACTCAAAAACAAACATATTGCAAAAATAGCAAGATCTTTGATGGCTCAAAAAAATTATGCCTCATTGTTACTGGGAAGAATCTGTGCAAACTCTTGTATACATCATGAACTTATCACATATGAAAGTATTTGGTTGTTCTGCATATGTACATGTTCCAAATGAGTTGAGGATGAAACTTGATCCAAAAGTAGAAAAATGTATCTTCATTGGGTATTCCCTTGAGCAAAAGGGATATAAATGTTACAACCCACTCACACGACAAGTGAAGGTAAGCAGAGATATGGTGTTCGATGACATGTCAAGCTTTTATGCAGATGCCAAAGAAGGACTTAATATTTACTCAAATGAAAAAGGAAATGCTAAAAACGCAAGTGCCAAATCTCAATTTTTGAGTGGAAATGATATATCGCAAGCAATAGTTCCAACTCCAACCCATGGAGTGGAAGATTGCATGGAAATTTCAGCTCAACAAATTCATCAAGTACGTCCAAAAAAGTAAAGAAAAGGTTATTGATAGTAATAAAACATACACAAGTTTTGACAACATTGATGGATATTCAAGCGATTCAGAAAAGAGCCTTAATGAGGAACTTGGATTGCCCTCTGTGAAGACTCCAGGAGTAAGAAAGGCATATGCAGATGACACAACAAGAAGAAGTGACCTAGCACCAAGACAATCTGGGAGGATGCCGAATTCAGTTCAACGATTTACATATGATAGTTACATGGCTCATCATTATGCCTACATGACCAGGGTAATACAAGATGTTGAACCTTCTTGTTTTGAAGATGCAATTGGAAGTGAAAATTGAGAGAAATCTATGGATGAGGAGATGGCTCCACTTTATGGAAATCAAACATGGAGGTTGGTTCCATTATGGCAAGGAAAGAAACCCATAGGTTGCAAGTGGGTTTACAAGGTAAAGCATAATGATGATGGTAGCATAAGCAGATATAAAACATGATTGGTAGCAAAAGGATATGCATAGATATATGGCATTGTTTATGAGGAAACTTTCAGCCCTATACTAAAATGTCAAATGTTAGAATACTTGTTGCATTGGCTACAGAAAAAGGATGGATTTTGCATCAGATGGATGTGAAGAATGATTTCTTACATGGTGAGTTGCAAGAAGAAGTATACATGGACCAGCCACAAGGGTATTATGATTCAAAGCACCCAGAATATGTTTGTAGGTTGCAAAAGGCTTTGTATGGGCTTAAACGAGCCACTCGTGCTTGGCATACAAGGATTGCATATTATTTAACCACCATTGGATTTTCTATGTGTGATATAGATCACTCATTATATGCAAGGAAGGGTGATGATGGCATCACAATTGTGGCTATTTATGTTGATAACTTGATTGTAGGTGGTGCTAATGAAGAAAGAATTAAAGAGGTAAAGAAACTCATGCAAGAATTCAACATGAAAGAACTTAGTGTGTTGCGGTACTTTTTGGGCATTGAGTTTATACACATAGAGAACCACGTATATGGATGTCGTAAAGTATGCTGCAAAAGTATGGTATGGATGAAGCCAATTTCTATGCCATTAGATCAGAATTTGAAGTTGGATACTACATTAGGTGAAGCATTGGAAAATGCTACTATGTATAGGAAAATTGTGGGAAGTTTCATATATCTCACAATTACAAGACCAGATCTAAGTTACATTATAGGACTTCAAGTCAATTTATGTAGGTTCCCAGGAAGCCATATTTAGATGCTCTGAGAAGCACTCTACGTTATGTGAGTACTACTTTGGATTACGCATTGTTTTATAAAGGTGGTGCAGAATTGCAGGTTCATGGATATATCGATGCAGATTGGGTTCGTAGTGTTCCAGATAGAAGATCTACTAGTGGCTTTCTATTCTCATTTGGGAATGTCATTATTACATGGAGCAGTAAGAAGCAACCCATTGTTGCTTTGTCAAGTATAGAGGCTGAGTATGTTTCAATGGAAGCATATGAAGCATCATGGTTAGAGATACTACTTGCAAATTTAGGTGTGGATATGCTAAAGCTTATCATCATTTATTGTGATAATCTTAGCAACATCCGATTACCACAAAATCTTTTTTTTCATGCTAGAACAAAGCATGTCAAGGTACATTATCACTTCATCAAAGAAAAGGTATAAGCAGGTGATATTGATCTTGTTTATGTGAGGAAAGATGAGCATGTTGCTCATATTTTGACTAAAGCACTTGGAGCAAAGAAGCTGAAGAAGTTTCGGTAGATGCTTAGATTACAGGACATGATGTTGAGCTTGAGGGGGAGTGTTGAGTTATCAAGCTCAACATGTGATGATCGAGGATGACACATATCACTTTTTCATTTCTCTAACATGTATAATGGTCAGGCTGATATGTCAAGGATACTTTAGTGAGCTTTACTAGATTTATTTATTGAGTGATGACACATTTGTTTCTTTCCATTCATTCATAGAAATTATGATTTTCCTTATGTATTGCTCTTTATATATTGCATTAGTTGTATGTTGTATTGGGTCCTTCTTGTCCATTTTCTTTATGTAATAGAAGAAGAAGAAGAAGACCATCTTCCTTGCCTAATCTCTGTGTGCTACTCTCTTGGTGTGTGAGAGTGTGTGAGAGCTCTCTTCCTTATCTCCTTTCCCTTGACAATATGCGCATGTATTCACACCATATTTGGTGGTACTCCATCATAAAAAAATCTAGCTATTTCTATGTGGGCAAAATATGCCTATTCTTTTCCTTCCACTTTAAAATTTATTGGGCTAAATTTTGATCCTCTACGTTCTTTAAAATATCCAATTTACTCAAAAATTTTAACAAAACTGCTATTGGTCTATAAATCGCTACTAATATTCTCTTTGATCCACAATGTTGGGATGATAGACATATCATTGTTGCTCCTGCTTGTGTTGCACCTACTCTTGTTGATGAACCACCTTGATTCCTACTCGTAGATGATGATGCATTGCTCAACATATTCTCTCCTTTGTCATTGAAACATCTACTTTTCTGCTTCTATGCCACTCAGAGCATCTTAGCACCGATACCATGTAAGAAAAAAATAACAAAACCGAATAGACCAATAGATATAGAGATGAGAAAAACACATAATGAGAGATAGAGAACACAATTTCTCAAATTGCCAAGATGAATGCAACTAGAAAGATGGGGCTATCCACCCACATGTTTATATAGCCTTTACACTAGGAGCCAATATAGACAAACATAGTCAATAGAAGTAAAATAGTTAGCAAAATGTTTTTCGACCATGCGGGCATGGTAGGTCATCCCCCCGACACCTCACATAATGAGACAAGTCCCCCTTAGGGTTCTATGCAGAGAGCATGCTACACCACAAGGCCTTTATTTCACCTTGAATGGCAACCCAATGGCTTGGAAGTTTATGCCGTCTAAATTGCAATTAAAAATTTATATTGTGTGAAGCTTTATTGAAACTCATGGAAGTAGCATCAAGGTTGAAAGGAAGAGGTTTTTCGCAACGAAACTAAAAGTAAAATTTATGTTTGGTTATGTTGTATCCTAAAAAACATTTTCATTTGTGAATCTTCTATCGTGAACATTGCATCCAAGCTTTGATACAAATTGAGAGATCTTTGAGAGAGCTTTGAAATGACCCCAAGGTCAACCATAGAGGGTCCCTCATGAGGTAGGCAAGAGAGAGAGAGAGAGAGCATGACAGAGAGACCAAGAGAGAGAGAGAGAGAGAGTTGTACTCACAGAACTGTAGAATTATGCCTTGTTTGATGTTTTGATAAAGAGACAATGTTTTCCTAAAGTGACCTTAGAACACTCAAGGTCATTTAGAGATGTTCACACATGCCCAATAGCCAAACGGTAAAATTATGTATACAAATGCTTATAAAGGGTCTCATAAGTTGACACAAAAATCCAACAATAATAGATATGAAAAGATCTCAATGAGAGCTCCCATCAAGAAGGTAGAACTGTAAAAGGAGAATCATTGGGTCTTTATCCCCAACACTATGCATGCATATATGCATATGTATATATACATATGCATACACAATTACAAACACACACATGCATGCATGCACACATGCATACATACATGCATACATGTATGCATATACATACATACATGCATGCATGCATGCATGCATACATGCATACATACATACATACATACATACATACATACATACATACATACATACATACATACATACATACATACATACATACATACATACATACATTACATACATACATACATACATACATACATACATGCATGCATGCATGCATGCATACATACATACATACATACATACATACATACATACATACATACATACATATGTATGGATGTGACTAGTGGACGTTGAAACATTCTTTTCTTTTAGAAAAGTCTCTACTTAATTAAAAATGAAGAGGTACAAGAGAGTTAAGGAAGATACAAAGCAAGTTAATGAGCCTTCCGTCAACTTCATGGAAATTCTTTTCCTTTTTAGCTTATCTACTTGGATTACATATTATTAAATATCCAACTGAGGAGACACTCTTATAGCTCTTGTTTCTTTTGCCTAATAGGATAAGGGACCTCTCAACAAAGCAATCCATGAGAGATCTTCAAAACTTGACCATACCTATCTCCTTCCAAATTTTCTACAGCACTTCTCCTATGACCACATTTCAAAGGGTTGCAAAGCAGCCTATGCCCTCATCCAGGATAGCCTGTCACTAAGACAGCCTTTCCAATTCAATTGGTTGCAACTTGTATGTCATCATTTCATATCAATGTGTAGAATCTGTATTTTTCCATGACACAGCCTATGCACAAAGTCTTTGAATGTCATTCAATATTCACATTGTGACAACCCTAAATGCACCATAATACATGCACTATACTTCTTTGTTGTCCATAATAAGGATAAATAAGTGAAGACTGGATAACAGACTACAGACTAATGCTGAAGTATTTCCTGATCATGATAAAAGGCCTTTTAAGACATTCATAAGTTGATTTTACATCTTGTTCACCTTTACAAATGTGTCAAGCTGTACATAACTATCAAGGTCTATAATATTCCCCTATTCTCACTCATGAATTACTCTCCTTTTCAAAGTCCTTTCACATTGCCGTTATGGCAAGGGTCACAATTATCTTTGAATTTTATTATATTTTCCCAGTCTGAAGTTGTCCCTATCTGTACAAAATCATGGAGTTGACATTCGTTTCCAATCCACATTATTGTGGGTTTTTTCTGTAGAATCAACCAGTTCAAGAGATTGGCAATTTCAAGGGAAAGATAAGGCTACTCGTCATAACTTCCTGTGGTGCACTATGAATACTATTTAAATCTTTGGTGCCTTTTATTGGCAAAAGTAGATGTATTCAAAATACATTTTGTTGTAGTTTTGAGGGGCAATCAGATCCGTTGATAATAGAGTAATCATCTACTAAGCTAATCAGACAGCCTATCTGACAGTGATTTCATCCTGTCTTGAGTTTGTGTGTGTGTGTGTGTGTGTGTGTGTGTGTGTGTGTGTGTGTGTGTGTGTGTGTGTGTGTGTGTGTGTGTGTGCGCGCGCGCGCACGCACGCGCATGTGTTTGGAGGGGGGGCACCTAAATTTAAAATCTGAGTACTACCTCTTCATCTACAGGGAAGATGATTGCATCTAGTTTCAAATTTCCCAAAAAAAATGCCCTCTCCAAGATGTGCAGTCAAATATTGGTAATGGTCGGTATAGAAATCACTTTCAATCATGGCAAGTTTGCAGTATCAAAGACTTGTTTTTAGTACAAGCAATTTACTGAGTGCATGATACATCAATAAACCACATGTGAATCACTCAACCAAAATTGCACTAAACAAGCTCAGGAACCCCAGAATGTCCTTGCTGCACATACAGTTCTACACTATTTCTTGAGTTATTTACAAGGCTTCAAATGTATACCACGTGCCATATGGCCCTACTTTATCTATCCTGCAGAATAGGAGATTTTTCTAATTTTGCATAAAAGGGACCTCATCTGCCCACACCATAGATTCTTAAGCTGCTCAACAAAGCTCCAGCAAAAGCAAGCACATAGATAATCAAGCTTTAAACGATTGCTCAAGGAAAACAAACCCAAAAAACGACGAAGGAACAAGAAACAGAGGAAAAAAAGAAGGGGGGACCATTATTACATACAAGACTTATTTCAAACAATGAAGGTAAGAGCAGAATAAGGAAATACTTGTACATGCATACATAACATAGAAATAAAGTCCTCTGTACCAAAAACATAAAACAAAAATAAAATTAAAAAACAAAAAACAATCATAACTAATGTGGGAAGAAATTCAAAACATACAGACAAACATGACCCATAAAATAGATGAATCAAATAAAAGTAAACAAAAGCCAATATTTACTCTTCTTTTCTCGTCTGGCGTGTGTGTGTGTGTGTGTGTTGGGGGGGGGGGGGGGGGGGGGGGGGAACACACACACACACCATGTGGTTTATCTGGAGAATAAGATGCGGGCGCATCTTTGAGCAGTGTACGATCCCTCCGGCCGAGCCTGTCCGGGACTTTTGGCTTGAGCTGATCCATACTCTTCGGGGCCAGCTGGACCACCTCCAGGGAGATTCAGATGGCATGGTTCGGCGACAGCTTGCTTTTCTTCAGCTTTGGAAGAAAGGCCCCTTCTTTACCTCTCAGAATGATACTGGTGGAACTACCGGCCGCCTGCGTGGCTTTTTTTTCCCTCCTTCCATCCCTTCTCCCAGGAGCTTGGCCTCTCATTCTCTTTGATGGGTCAGTGTTTGGGGTGATTTGTCCCCCTTGTATTGGTTCTTGTTTCTGACCCTTGGCTGGGATTGTAGCTGTATGGGCGTTTCTTTTTTTTAACAAATGAAAGGATCTCTTTTTTGGGAAAAAAACAAAAAAGAAAAATAAACAAACCCTTGTACAACGGCATGGTTGTTCTCTGAAGCATGTTTCTCCTGCTCTAGTCTCAAAGTTTGATGAAAAAATCTACTCGAAGAATGCAAGAACTTATCAGTCTCATTCACTCACCGTTTACAAAAAATCAAAGATGAGCTCTGGTTTGTTTTAGTCTCTTATAATATGTGTTTACCATTACATACACATTACATTGCATTTAGATGACTCAGATAAACATGCTACTCTGATCATGTATCATGAGCAATTATGGAAGTGCGCACCATACATTCAAAACAAAAATAGGTAATACCCTAGAAAGATGCACCCCTCAATTTCACGTACTGGATCAATAAACAACCTCAATTTTCAACATAAATCTTAATGTTACAAGGACATGTGCCTCCTTACATTCAAGTACAATATAAGATATAGCAGCAGCACATTCTGTCTGTTGGCCAGACATCTTACTGCCTGTGTACATAATGATTATCACAGCCAACTCAAGCCATCAATCTTAAGGAAAAAAATGTATGAACCTTTGTTGGAGTCCCCTCCCTTTTAAAGGGAGAAATATCTGAGTAACTATTTTGAAACAAAATTTATTATTTTTAGAAAGGCGGTAAGGGGAGGGCAGGTGCCGAAAGCAGGTTTTGTTGGGGGGAAAGGGGAACAGAGGCAGAGATCAGATGTGGCAAGACAGGTCTTTTCACCCCTAAAGGAATTGAGAGACAATACCAGATCTCCATGTGCTCGCTACACGTCCATTATGTCTCCCTGATATCATGCCAGTCCTTTGCCATTTTCAGATCAAGGGTCATGCAAAATCTATTCATTTCCCATTATATTGTGGGATGGGTGAAAAAGAGCTCATGTCTGAAGTATACATGGACTCATCGTGGACATTCCACAGTGTAGATGCCTTATTTTCTTCCCATTTCAGGATCTCTTTGACGTACTGGAAAGCAGCGCTAACAGTTGACCTCTCACGGGCCTTTAATTGAAATGTATAAAGCTTTCTACCTGTGTTATTGATACTTTCAAAGTGCTTCTTAAACTTGTGTGCAATGTATGTATATGCCTGCTGTGCCAAGCTTTGTGCTGTGAAGGTTGATGCTCTTACAGGGTCAAAATCTGCAAACCACTCACATACCCGAAGAGGAACATTCTGAATTTTATCTTCAAAGGAATCATACTTATTCAAAAGAAGCACGAATGGTGTATCACGGAAACATGGATGCTCCAAAATGCATTGAAACAGATCACGACTAAGCAGCATTTTATTTTGTAGTTCTTGGTTGCCATCTGTCCACATCCGATCATATTCATCGAGGGCCACACAAAAAATAACTGCACGTACATCTTCAAACATCTCCAACCACTTGCATCCTGGGTTAATTCCTTTTGAGCTCAGCCTGATTAGATGATATCTGAACTCAACAAATGATGAAAATAATGAATGAGAATTATGAATTCAAAACGGAAAAAAAAAAAAATCACTCTAGGCTTTTCCCTAACAAACAAACAAAGCACAAGAAAAAAAGATAACATGCACACACATAAAAGCACAAAAAATCACGATATGTTCCTATTCAAGGAATATTAGAGAATGATCATCAGGACCAACAAAACAGTATAAATCTCCAAACGCAGCCTCATCCTAAAACAAAGCCCTACCCATAGTACAAAGTAGAGATTTAAATCCAGATTTAAATCGTTCAAATCATAGAGAATTGAATCATCCAAAATAAAAATCGAGGTTCTTATTCACTCCTACATTTCTCTCTTTTACATTTTCACATTGAATATACGCAGTATAGGGGAAATACCCTTTTAAAATTTACATCCATGCCAGAAAAATATATAACACATGTGAAGACATGCCATTCTATCTACCATGCATCAATCAATGATAGAACTTTATATTTTTGCTTACTTATACACTTCTCTAGCTATTTATTTATTTATCTATTTACTTAGAACTAGCCAAAGGGTACAGAAAGCTTGGCATGGTATGTACAGTATGAGTATGATACCTTGTATTGTACCAAACATCAAGAAATGGAACGTTATGGAACATTATCATATATTCATATATATATATATATATATATATATATATATATATATATATATATATATATATATATATATATATATATATATATATATATATATATATATATATATATATATATGTGTATGTATGTATGTATATGTATGTATGTATGTATGTATGTACGTACGTACGTACGTACGTTTATTATGTATGTATGTATGTATGTATGTATGTATGTATGTATGTATGTATGTATGTATGTATGTATGTATGTATGTACACACACACACACACATAATAT